>OY757011.1:163855181-164455181 GCA_963580285.1 Lucinisca nassula | reverse complement strand
CTAACCAGTTTTAAACCATAAACAGAAACTATAAATGGACAACAAAAAATCAAAGAGTATCATGGCAAAGTATAAAATCTAAATATCCAAAACTCTTCGTGCATTGTTGACAGATTTAAATGCATGAATAGTATAAACGAAGTGTATGAGGTGTAAGAGCAAACTCTGTTTATGCCTCACACCTGGGTCCAGTTGTTCAAAGCCTGGTTAGCTTAACAATCTCGCTAGAGTTTAAGTTGTTAATACTGGTATTTTTCCTGAAACAAGAGGGCCAAATGGCCCTGTATCGCTCACATGTGTACCAGAAAATCATTAGTGATGTTCAGAATGCCCATCGGGGTTTGAAGAAATCGATTGGGCAACATGGTCTTACGACATGAAAGCCGTAACAAAGGAAAGAAGCAGAGCCTGAAAAAATCCCCGCCTACGGTGGGATTCGAACCCGGGCCGCTTGGGTGATAGTCCAGTGCTCTAACTGCTGAGCCAAAGAGTCGACTCTTTGGCTCAGCGGTTAGAGCACTGGACTATCACCCGAGCGGCCATGCAGAGCTGGAACCGACCGCAATGAGTACTGGTAAACAGCTTAGAGGTTCTAAGCCTGCCCAGGAAAAGTGGTGCCAGTTGGACCATCCATGCATATAAACCCTATTGGTTTCATTGGGTGGCAGGGCTTAAGATGTCATTTCATCTCAATGTTGGGTAAAAGTACCACAAATCTGGAAGCAACGCCTCCAAAGTGACCTACACTGTGTTGATGGGGATGTTAAACTCCAAATCAATAAAAAAATCTGGGCCCTGTGGTTTCAGAGAAGATTTTTGAAGTTCCAATTGTAAGTCTATGGAGCTAAAGAGCCCTGGGGTGTGGCCCATTTGGATCCCATGGGTATAATTGGCAGGATTTATGTAGGTGGCCACTTGACGTTGCTTCATACTAAATATCTAAGCTCTGGGCCTTATGGTTTCAGAGAAGAAGATTTTTGAAGTTTTTTCCATTACAAGTCTATGGGAGCTGAGGAGCTCGGGTGTGGGGCCAATTCTGACCCCAGTGGCAGGGTTAGCAGGATTTATGTAGGTAACTATTTTATGTTGCTAGATACTAAATATCTAAGCTATGTGCTTCATAGTTTCAGAGAAGAAGATTTTTGAAGCTTTTTTTTTCCATTATGAGTCTATGGGAGTTAAGGGGTGTGGCCCATTTGGACCCAAGCGACATGATTGGCAGGAATTTTGTAGGTGACCACTTGCCCTTGCTACATACTAAATATCTAAGCTCTGGGCCCTGTGGTTCCAGAGAAGAAGATTTTTGAGGTTTTCCCCCTTGTAAGTCTATGGGAGCTGATGAGTCCTGGAGTGTGGCCAATTTTAGTCCCAGGGGTATGATTAGCAGGATTTATGTAGGTGACTATTTTTTGTTGTTGTATACTAAATATCTAAGCACTGTGCTTCATGATTTCAGAGAAGAAGATTTTTGAAGCTTTATTTTCATTATAAGTCTATGCTATGGGATCTGAGGGGCCCGGGATGTGGCCAATTTGGACCCCATGAGCATGATTTATGCCAAGGAAATTTTCCCCACAGCTCTAGACAAGGCATAGTGGGTGATCATTTTGTGAGATTTTCTTCTAGTACAAAATGATGCTGCGTGTTCTCTTTAGAATTGCTTCATTGAGGCAATTCTAATGAGTACACATAACATGCCTTTATTTTATAGACCACTGAAAAGATACACCTGAATTCTTCCCATTATTCCGCATGGCCTTGAAGTTTGAAAGTATCAACGATGGTCTTCTGTAATGCTTATAAGGTAAGTTTACAACAATCAGAAAGTTTTAACTTCTGAAATATGCAAGATCTAACAGAACTGCCCGTCATGATAACAATTTGTTGCAATTAAAAGTCACTTTTACAAGTAATAAAATATGTAAGATTCAACATAGAAATAGTCTGGACAACATGTAAAACTTTTTCACAGTCAAAAGTCACTCATAATTATCTAAATAAACAAGATCCAACAAAAATGTATGTATGTCATGAACAATCTTTGTGTCACAAATAAAAGTTACTCATAGGTATTGAAATATACACGATCCACTAAATATACAAGATCCAATAATATGTCTGTATAACATGAAAAACATTTTTGTCACAATTAAAAATCACACATAATTGTTAAAATATTATAGCGCCAACAAAACCGTCTGTATTCCATGAAAAACTTTTGCATCACAAGAAAGTAAATCATCACTATCGAAATAAGAATGCACCAATATAAATGTCATGGTATTCTACTATGTTTCAATTAAAACTAAAAAGTCATGTCTGTATTCCATGAAAAATGTTTGAGTCATAGTTAACAGTCAGTCATTACTACTTATATATGCACAGCATTTCCTACAATTCACATATGGGCCCAGTGAAGACTCAGATCAGCCGGAGCATCTGCAAAGGCTTAACAGAGTTTTCATTGCGCACTCTAAGGACAGCAAAGGGCCCAATGCTCCTTCATGCAAGAGAAGTCTCTGGTCAGACTATAATTATGGGTGTGCAAGCTGATCTGATTCTTTGCTGGGCACATTATGTAAATTGTAGGAAATGCTGTGCCCCAGCTCATACAAGAATTCCTCTGAATGGTATGTCACACCTGTAAATGTAGGTCTTGACAAATGGCATTGGAACAGTTTGGTTGATGCTAGGGCTTACACATATCTTGACAGCATTACGCAAACACGCCTATACAAATACATTGCCACTTTTATCGCTGAAAAAAAATACTTTAAGATGAAAAATTGTGATTTTTTTCTTATTACTGCTCAAAATATAGATTGTGGTACTCGTGAGAACGGCCTCGATGAGGCGGTTCTCACGAGTACCCACAATCTTTATTTTAGAGCAGAAATAAGAAAAATAAGGTATACCCCCGGCAACCCCAGTTTTACTATATAAAAAAGGGGGTTCAAGGGGGTCAAAATTATATAGGCGTGTTTTTGTGATGGATTGAATAACATATGAATGAACTAATGGAGGAAGACCACGATAATATTGTGTCATGCTTAAAGCAGGCAAAATTATTGCACAAAGGTCTAAAGGGTGCTGCCAGAATTCCTACAGATGACCGTGTTCCCCAAGCTAGGCACTGTAGGAACCATCACTCATTGGCATTTCAGACCCCTGCTGCAAGAAATGACATTTTGCAAGGGTACCTTCTTCCCTAGGACCAAGAGATTGGAATGCAGCACCAGATTTTATCAATTCCTCAGCTGAGGGTGCAGAGGATAGTGCAGCAAAGTTTACCTCCTCAGAGAGAGCTAGGGACTAACTTCCCATATCACAGGTCCTGGTAAATAAATATCATTTGACGTATCACCAGTAATGATTTTGATTTTGATAACAGTAAAAGTTCCAACAAATAAAACTGGAAGCCATGCACCATGCCCCGCCACTGCACTTACATGTATATCAAAAACAAGTATACAGTTCTGTAGTATTTGGGCTTGAAAAAAGTCGAAGTTAAAAATGCAAAAGAAGGTGATAAAAAAGAATTTCATGTTTCTGGAAATAACAATATGCATATCTTAAGACCATCCTATAAAGGCCTGAAAAGTTTCAAAAGGATTGGCCTAAAACTGAAGGAGGAGTTGGGCACGCACCTGTATACATTTCTGTAGTATTAGGGCTCGAAAAAAGTCTAAGTTAAAGGTGCAAAAATGTGATAAAAATAATTTCAGGAATCTGAAAAAACAATGTGCATACCTTCAGACCATGCTCAAAGCATTTGTAGAGTTTCAAAAGGATTCGCCAAAAACTGTAGGAGGAGTTGCCCACACAAGGTACATACTCCCTATACATTTCTATAGTATTAGGGTTCAAAAAAAGTCCAAGTTGAAAATGCAGAAAAAGTGATAAAAAATAAATCAGGATTCTGAAAAAAACAATATGCATACCTTCAGACCATCTTCAAATCACATATAAAGTTTAAAAAGGATTTGACTAAAACTGTAGGAGTTGCACACACAAAGTACATACTCCCTATGTTTCTGTTGTATTAGGGCGCGAAAAACGTCTAAGTTGAAAATGCTAAAAAAGTGATAAAAAATAATTCAAGGATTCTGAAAAAACAATATGCATATCTTCAGACCATTCTAAAAGCACCTGTAAAGCACCCAAGTTTCAAAAGGATTGGCTAAAAAATGTAGGAGGAGTTGCGCACACAAGAATGGTGTGGGGCGCTGACGGATGGACGGACAGACGGACGGACACTCAAAATTCCGGAGGGTATAACATAATACCCCGCCACTTTCTGGTGGCGGGGCATAAAAATGTCATGATGTATTTTTATATTTTCATATTTCAATTAAAAGTCCCTCATAGCTATTAAAATATGAAAGACCTAACAATCATGTCTGGTAAGAGTCAAAGTCAGAAAGGTAAAAATTATTGTCAAATATTCTGACAGTGATTTCTAACAAATTATTGATCACAACAACAGTATTGATAATCGATTATCATTTCAGCTCTGATTAGCCAGACCCAGTGAAGACCAGATCAGCCTGTGCATCTTTACAACTTTAACCCATTTAGTACCCAAAACCGCAAAACGGGCGCCCTGGCAAACACTGCAGGCCCAGATCAGATGCCACAGAACACGGCATCTGATCAGGGTCTACATGTTTGCAAAAAGTTCAGCCATTTTCTGAACAAACTTTGAAGAAACCACAATCTGACACCCCTAAATTTTGAAATGAACTCTTGCTATATATGAGGAGGAAGATTCCATTTGGTACAAAAAGGGTTAACTAACATATGATTCAAATCCAAAGATCCTTCATCTATATCATCTATATTAAAGCAGACTAGGTCTAACACTAATACTTTTAAGCATTTTGATTGGCTAAGCATTGATTAGGCTGGAGAGTAATGTATAAAGATGTGAATTAATGATGCATACACCTAACATACATGTATTTTTTACCATTTCATACAAATGTAACTTTAACTAGAAGAGAACTATGTCCCCCACCACAAATATGACCAAAAAACTAGTCTAACCTGTATTAAGCAAGCACCCAAGGGATAACCAAAGTGTGCTTGCTTATGACAGGTGGTTGCTTAATACAGGTGAAATTTAACACATTTGCCTTTTTGGGAACTGAATGCCTGCTTGACAGGTTTTACTGTATATGTCTTGAAAAATGAGGTCAAAGTAAATCAAATCTCTGCAATGTTGCCCTATACTACATACAGTCAAACTTCAATGGGTCAAACCCATTTGGGACCCTGAAAATGTGTTCAAGACAAGGACAGCTTGAGCCATTGAGGGTTAATCATAATAAGACTTGTCGCCGGACAGGAAAACTCACCGGAAGTCGCGCTTTGATTCAGTTGCGCAAAGGCAAGGTGACCACAATCTATCTAAGTCTTGTAAAGCTGAACTGGTGAATAATGCCAAAGTTTCTATGGAATTCATCAGTTGGTCCAGGAGATATAATGTAGACATGCAAACTTTGACAACCTTTGCACTACTGTGACCTTGAAAATTAAGCTAAGGTCACCAAAACAGTTAGGGTGCAGACAAATAAAATCTGACAATATTTGCATTCATGTGACCATGAATTTTAAGTCTAAGCCAAAATCACCAAAATCTGACCAAGTCAAAGTCACCAAAACGCAATCAAGTTTGTTCAGAATTTGGGATGCAGACAAGGTATTTCTGGCCCAAATTTGACAGTTTTTGCTGGCCTGTGACCTTAAAAAGAAGATCAAGGCCATTCCCCGCCCCCAATCCTAAGGATGAAAAGCAGCAAGTTTAGTAAGAATTCATCAACCGGTTCAGGATATATACTGACTCATACAGCCAATGTGAACAGCAATGCAAACGGGATCTGCACTAAAAACAATATTTCCCCTATTGTCCTCTCTTCTAGAAGGAAAGAATGTGGGTTGAAGACCCAAATATTTCCTGCTGGCAAAACAAATATACAAGTAAAAAAAAAAAGTATTTCCGAAAATGTTCATATTCACATTTCCAATAGTCCTGGGTCAAGTTGTTCAAAGCATCGTTAGCCTAATGAGCTTGTTAGTGGTCAAATTTGTAACTGTTCTAGCAAGTAAAATATCTAATATAGTGTTATTTTTGCTGAAAAAATGTGAGCTACTTTTGCAAATGCAAAAGCTGCTCACATTTTTTTCAGCAAAAAATTAGCATATTTGCCAAATTAAATGATCAAAGTTTTAACAATATGTTAACCAATGACAGCATTAGTTTTGAACAACTGGCCCCTGGGCTGTGTAACGAATGCAAATGGGAAAGCAACACACACAGCCTGAATGGTTGAATTGATTAAATACCTTATCTAACCCTGAGCTGCCAAGAAAAACTGCATCTGAAAATGTCTACATATCATGCTGCATCTTCTTGCAAACTTTTCAAAAATAGTGTTGCATATGGGCAAACAGTGTGGACCCAGAACAGACTGCTCCTTTTGAAGCAGTCTGTTCTGGGTCCACACTGTTTGCAAGGAAACAGTGTGGACCCAGAACAGACTGCTCCTTTTGGAGCAGTCTGTTCTGGGTCAACACTGTTTGCAAGGACCCACTGTTTGCCAAGTAGCTAGATGACAAAGCAGGTGACAAACATTGTGATTGACATGTTAAGGGTCAGAAAACTTGTCATCCCAAAATTCAAAGCTTCAGAAACACAGGAGTGAAAGAGTTAAAGCCTAAAACAGCAGCAAAACTTGTATCTGCACAGCTAAACAGCTAATCATGGTCATTTCACCCTTGAACTGCCAGCCACAACATTTGCAGACAACATTTTTTTAATTTTCAGACAAAATAAGGCTTGACATTGAATGTGAATTGTTTGCCCAACAGACTATTAACCCTTATCTTGCTGTTCACGACAACCCCTATCTTTGCAAACAGTGAGGATCCAGATCAGAAGCCATCTGATCAGGATCTACACTGTTTGGCATTCAGTTTATGAATTTGTAGCAATAAATTACATCAAGTAATTTGATTGGTTGACAGACAGAAATGGGTGTGGCTTAAATGACTATTCAGCAAGATAAGGGTTAACAGGTAATGTCAAGTCTTATTTTCCCTGAAAAATAGTTTGAAAACTAAAACTACCATCTGCTCTAAAATTTACATAGCACTTTAAGGCTAAACAATTCTATAAACATACATTTGAACAAAAGAAAATCTTCCAAATTTGCATCCACAACCTGTATTTCAACACAGTAACATCGCTATAACAAGTCTGAAATGAAAATTCCCGTAAATCCCACTTTATATTATATAGAGAAACTTGTGTGTACATTATTAATGTTCCTATTTCTGCCCCAAGACCTAGGTTGTGGGTACTTGTTAGAACAACCTCAACGAGGTAGTACAGACAAGCACCAACAACTTTTGTTTGGGGCATAAATATGAATATTACCACATTTTTTTTTATCAGAAAATTAACCATTTTGGAGATATGAAAACAAAAATGCACTATGCTGCATGAATGTGTTAACAAAGTGATCAAAATTGAAAGCCCCAAGCAACTGAATGGAGATGATATCCAAATTTTCATTATATTTTTTCAGAGAAGAGTTCTCAGAGAAGACTAAGCTTGACATTTCATGTCAAATGACTCCCAGAAACCAGGCTTGACATTTCATGTCAAATGACTCCCAGAAAACCAGGCTTGACATTTCATGTCAAACGACTCCCAGAAAACCAGGCTTGACATTTCCTGTCAAATGACTCCCAAAAACCAGGCTTGTTATTTCATGTCAAATGACTCCCAGAAAACCAGGCTTGACATTTCATGTCAAATGACACCCAGAAAAACCAGGCTTGACATTTCATGTCAAATGACTCCACCAAAAAAAAACCAGGCTTGACATTTCATGTCAAATGACTCCCAGAAAACCAGGCTTGACATTTCATGTCAACTCCCAGAAAAACCAGGCTTGACATTTCATGTCAAATGACTCCCAGAAAAACCAGGCTTGACATTTCATGCCAAATGTCTCCCAGAAAAACCAGGCTTGACATTTCATGTCTCCCAGAAAACCAGGCTTGATATTTGATAATTTCATGTCAAATGACTCCCAGAAAACCAGGTTTGACATTTCATGTCAAATGACTCCCAGAAAATCAGGCTTGATATTTCATGTCAAATGACTCCCAGAAAACCAGGCTTGACATTTCATGTCAAATGACTCCCAGAAAATCAGGCTTGACATTTCATGTCAAATGACTCCCAGAAAATCAGGCTTGATATTTCATGTCAAATGACTCCCAGAAAACCAGGCTTGACATTTCATGTCAAATGACTCCCAGAAAACCAGGCTTGATATTTCATGTGAACAGTCTGCCTGGCAGATACATCATATGAAATATCAAGCCTTATTTTCTCTGAAAATATAAGAAAATCTATTTAAAAGTGTCACCTGCTATGTTTTAATTTGTACATTTAGGGTTAAGTTCACCAAAGCAATACATGTTTCAAATATGTAAATTTTCACATGATTATGTGTTGAACAGGCCTCTAGACCAAAATAGATACCACTGCAAACAGTGTAGATCCAGATGAGATATTTTGTGTAGAGCCAGATCATCATCAGGATTCACATCACAAAAACACGCCACTACAATTTTGACCCCTTTGAACATCACAATTATATAGTAAAACTGGGGTTTACATTGGGCAAACCTTACTTTTCTTATTTCTGCCCAAAAATATTGATTGTGAGTACATGTTAGAACTGCCTCAATGAGGCAGTTCTAACATGTACTCAGAATCTATATTTTGAGCAGAAATAAGAAAAATATCATAATTTTTCATCTTAAAATTTTCTTTTTTTTTGATGGTCAAATTTTCAATGTATTTGTATAGGTGTGTTTTCCTAATGACAATATTTGCGATCCTGTTTACGAACTAGGAATACCCCAGCGGGTAACAATATGTAAATATGCCCTTATCAAAGATAAAAGAGTCCACTAAAAATTTAGGCATGAAAAATATGTTGTTTTTTTTTCTAACCTAGACCCGCATATACCCTGAGCAAACAGATCATACTATAGGCACTTGTTTCTTTCAGTTAAATTAGCAACAGTTAAGCTGGGCATTTGATAATAACTGAAGGATTATTTTCCTTACTTCTCCATAAAAACCTACGTTGTGGGTATTCATCTGAACAGCCTTGTTGAAGTGGTTCAAATAAGTACCTACAACAAAAGTTTTTTATAGAAAATTGACAAAAATCATCCTTTAAGGGGAATGGGAACACATTCAGGAGAGGCAACTCCTGCAAAAATATTTTTTGTCTCCCATGTCAATAGGGGTCAACTCTTAAAGGAAAGAATTTGCTCCAGCGGAGCAAATTCTTTCCTTTAAGAGTAGACCCCTTTTTCAGTGGGACAGGGCTTATACAAAAGTGAACAGAGGGTCCCGAAAGTTGTCTCCCTTTGAAAAATGGCGGAGAAATCTGTCCCCTAAATAATCATGAAATACCCATTTTATCTGTTTCTACGAGTTCCTGAAAGTTGTCTCCCTTTGAAAAATGTTGGAGAAATCTGCCAGGTGTTCCCATTCCGCTTAATTATCATGAAATACCCGTTTTATCTGTTTCTACGAGTTGATATTGAATTTTCTCTCCTCTTTCCAACACTTCAACCAGATATAGACGGGATGTATGAAGGAGAAGAGAACCAGTACCAGCAAACAAATATCAGCCTGAAAAAGACAACGGGGTTCGGTTAGTCAAAGCATTGTTAGCTTAACCCTTTTTGTCCCAAATGGAATCTCCCTCCTTATATATAGCATAAGTCCATTTTACAATTTCGGGGTGTCAGGTTGTTTTCTTCTTCAAAATTTGTTTTGAAAATGGTCCAACTTTCTGCTAACAGTGTAGGCCCTGATCAGTGTTCTGCCGCATCTGATCTGGGCCTGCACTGTTTGCCACGGTACCCATTGAGGGGTTTCCAGTCTGAAATGGGTTAACAAGCTTGTTAGTGGTCAAATTGTTACCTATTCTTGCAAGTAAAATATCCAAGAATGGTATTTTTGCTGAAAAAAAAATGTGAGTAGCTTTTGCAGATGCAAAAGCTACTCACATTTTTCAGCAAAAATTTAAGTATACAGTGAAATTCCGCTATTAAGACCAGCTAAAATTAAAACTAATTCTGCTTTAAAAAGCTTATTTAAAAGGATGCAGTTAGTCTTTCTTTGTGTTCCCGTCACACAGTGTTCTCTGGCTAGGGGCCACCTTTGAGACTGCTCAGACCACATTTGAGCAGTCCCAAAGGTGGTCTTAATATAGGAATTTTACTGTATTTGCCATATTTTATGATTAAAGATTTAACGATATGTTGACTTACAATGTCATTAGTTTTGAACAACTGAATGCAGATATCGCATAACAACCAAACTCATCATCAAGGTACAGATAACAGAATTAGCATTTTTTGGCCCAAGGGCTATAATTAGAACAATCTTGATAGAGGTCCACAAGAGGAAGCTTCATACTAAATATCAAACACCTGAGCCTTCTGGTCTCAGACAAGAAGAATTTTAAAGGTTTTCCTTATGTAAGTCTATGTAAAAACAAAGGGCCCCGGGGCGGGGCATTTTTGGCCCCTGGGATATAATTTGAACAATCTTGGTAGAGGTCCACTAGATGAAGCTACAAACCAAATATCAAAGACCTGGGCCTTGCAGTTTCAGAGGACAAGATTTTTTAAGATTTTTCCTAGATAAGTCTATGTAAAACCAAAGGGCCCGGGGTGGGGGCATATTTGCCCCCAGGGCTATAATTTGAACAATCTTGATAAAGGTCTACAAGACGATGCTTCATACCAAATATCAAACAACTGAGCCTTCTGGTTTCAGACAAGGAGATTTTTAAAGATTTTCCCTATGTAAGTCTATGTATAACCAAAGGGCCCTGGGGTGGGGGGCATTTTTGACCCCAGGGCTATAATTTGAACAGTCTTGGTAGAGGTCCACTAGATGAAGCTACACACCAAATATCAAAGATCTGGGACTTGCAGTTTCAGAGGAGAAGATTTTTTAAGTTTTCATTAAAAAATCTATTTTGGGCTCCCGTGACCTTGATTGGCAACAGACCGGAACCATTTGAACAACTTTGAAAGGGGGCCACGTAAGGAACCTTCCTGTGAAGTTTGGTCAAAATCCAATCAGTGGTTTAGGAGGAGATGTCGTTTGAAGAAATTGTTTACGCACGCACAACAGACAAAAAGTGATCCCAAAAGCTTACCTTGTCACTACACGACAGGTGAGCTAAAAGGTCTGTGTGGTGAATGCCTTTGCAAACTCCACACTTTATAACTGAGAAACTAGGGTTTACAAGAGTTATCTAGTTATTACACTTTGTATGTGTTTTTTTGTTTGTGTTTTAATGATCCAGTCAACACAACGCGTAATATCAAGCCAGTCAGTTTACCTAACCATATTTTTCCAAGGCAAGCTGACACACGAGTATTTAACCTACATGCATGTACAGTGCACATTCTTTCACCAGAAACTTCTTGAGTCAGTGGAAGAGATAGAATGACTGTAGAAAACATTTCATAATCAATCTCCAAGAAAGGATGCTGTTGACATGGCAGGTATCAAACCTGGGACCTCCTGATCACCAGTCAGACACGCATTCCACTGAGCTACTGAGTTAACACAGAAATAAGTTTAATCCTTGTCCTGCTGAATGAGTTATTTTTGCCACACCCATTTTTGACTATCAAACCAATCAAATTACTCGATACATGTATAATGCGTTCATTCAATTCTCAAACGAAATGACAAACAGTGCAGATCCTGATCAGATGGCTTCTTCAGAAGCCATCTGATCTGAATCTACACTGTTTTGTAAAGGTAGGGATTGCCGGGTTGAGCGGGTCAAGGGTTTAAACCAGTCTACTTACATGCAGTGGTGCCTCAGGATATACTTCTGACCAAGAAAAGAAGGCAAACTGCAGGAAACCAAACACTCCACCACTGATAATCATAATACCATACAACATACCGAAGTATTCACTGGGAAACCTGAAAGGACAAGACACATATAAACCTCTTTATACCAAGGCTTTGGATATAAGATGGTTTAAAGATGGGTCCCAAGAATGTAAAGGTTAAATAGAAAAATTACCATAAATCGTCATTTTTAACTAACAGTGTTGACACTAACAATAGTGTTATACAGAGGCTGTTATTGATTCATTGATTTGTGGTTTTCTATTCAACGACATGTCAACCCTTGTGGGTCATTTTGTGTCATCTCCCAGAGAAAGGGAGAAAAGAGATAGAAGAAATAGTAGAGGAGATGAAAGTAAGGGACAGGAGAAAAAGGAAAACTAGACAAAAGTGCCCAGTGGGGCACGTATACCCCCGGCCAGTGCCATCACCTCAGCTGAAACAAGAACTACAAAGGGAAATAACTCTAAAAGGCCTGACCCCTTGGCCCTTATTTTCTTTCCCACAATACAACTAACTAGTCATACTGATCATGTGTGCAAAATTTCAAGTCTAACATAGCCGGAGACACGGGCTTCTATTAAAACACGAAAACCGATGTTGTTTTGATCGTGCCTTTAATAAACATGTCTATTCTAAACAACCGCCAAGCCCGCTCTGCCCGTGATCGTACAGTTCCCACTTCCTATCTTCGCGTTGTGTTAACCCAATTGCATCTCCCAAAACAATAGAGATTCAAGCCTGCTTACAGATGTTAGCCAATCAGGCTAGTTCCAGTTGCGTAGGAATACCAGGAGGTTTTGGGAGATGAATAATTTAGCATTTACTCTCTCTGGCCAAAATCATGTCGTAGCAACAAGATAGATGGAAGGCTTTCAATTCAGGCTGTTCAAAGATAGATTCCAATCAAGAGAGAAGAAGTCGGCGTTCAATACAAGCCGCTGATAATTAGTACCCTCCATCAGGAGAAAAGGGAACCTGAACTAGTCTGTCAGATTACCCAGCCGATCAGGGTCTAACGTCATTTTGTTACAGCTCACCCCCACCTTGAAAAAGACATGCAATTTTATCATGTCTTTAGCGAAACTGTTGCAATAACAAAATTCTCAACCATAACCGTAGTCATTGTCTCATTAACAGTATACCCTTTGTCAAAAGGCAGTGTGCAGGGCAGTATGCGGTCACAACATTTAACATGGTTACAATTGTCATATCATATCATATACATTCTCAACGTTAAAGTCATAAACAGTTATCTAATTCATAATAATTCCACCCATTATGGGAATTGTCCTTATAACCAGATCTTGGTTATTTGGTTCAGAATATGTCACTGTCATGATAATAAATCTTGACCACAGAATTTGGAATATTGAATAATGTCCACACTGTCACATCTATTAGTTTTGGCTCACAGTCTGCCCTTGATGTATAATCCAATATTCAATATCATATGTCTGGTACTCCATGAATGAACGTATTTCATTCATACGCAGTGTCTAGTATGACAGATTAATACAAGGAAACATCAAACAATATAAAGCAACACAATACAAAGAGACAGTAGATGAAATATTGAAATACAGAAAATGGTGTTCATTATTAAACCATGACAGGAGCAGTCTCTGTCCCTTTTGCCCCTTGGCAGCAGTTAAGTCCAGTGTAGGGTAAATGGATTTGATCTTATTGTCCTGTTGCACTTCCTCAGATACTGTGTCCACGGTTTGACTGGTGTTGGTCGTTTCAGCTTTGGTAACACTACTGTCCTTCTCAACACGGCTTTCCTTCCCACTCCGACACATCCATGAGGCAATATGTCGCCGTTTTTTATAGAGTCTGCCCATACATGCCAAAAGTACCAATAAGGCAGCTCCTGTTAATATTTGTGCCCACAATGGAAATTGCCAGCTCTTACTTAACTTTACAGGTTGAAATGATTTAAAACGATCAATAAACTCGGCCATCGGTATCTTATCCACTGCTTTTAGTGTTTCCGGAAGTTCGGTTGCAGAAAAATTCGGGAATGAACGAATAAACGGTTGCCAAATACCTACTTCAGAAAAGTTCGATTCTTGTAGCAACGTAAAGAACGGCTCATTTTTTAGGTGTACTGTGCTCTGTGCAGAAAAGTATGGCAGTAAAGTAATGTCCTTACTGTGTGCGGAACATGCCGGTTGAAGCTTCACTATTGTTAATGGGGGTTTAACCAATACTTCGGTTTGCTCGGAAGTTTCCTGACAGGTAAGGTGTAAGGAAAATGTTTCTTTAGTTGATACAGCATATAGCCCATGCCCTAAATGTACAGCACGCGGTAGATGAACATTATAGTAAATCTCAGGTATACAATATCGATTGATATTATCAATATTTTTCATGAACAGGTTAATAACACATGTTTTTGATCTGGAAACGGGTAGCCTTGCACGATGTGCATTACAATAGTGCCCTTCAGAATGTGAACAGGCATATAGTTCTTCCCGCGAGATAAATATATACTCAGTTCGATATGTATTGACCATTAATGCATCACTTTCCAATCGATATTGAGCTAACATATTACTTCCTGTTTGTACAGATCTACCAAATGGATCTGGAAAAGCCAAATTATGAACTTCGTACAGTTGATACCTCTCATCAGCATCAACGAGAGGGATCGTAATTATGATAATCAACGCTGTGTCCTGAATCACTGCTGCGCAGTTCAATGTACGGAAGTATGACCATAACTTCCGTCCAGGATGTGTTGGTAATCGAAATGCAGCTGGAATTTGAGCTTTAATTTGAAACAACATTTTTGATAGTTCCTCGGCTGAAAGAATATTTGGTGACGCTTGCCCAACCGCTAACGACGAAATTTCTTGTTTGAATTGGTCAATATATCTTGTCGCACTAACAATCATCCGACTTATTGATTGCAATGCCAAATTAAGCTGTGCAAACGTTTGTACAAAACCCGCTATTGTATTCAAATCTCTAGCCACCGCTTGACTGATATTGTTCAGCTTTTCATCAACTTGATGAACACTGACAACGAGCTTATTAATTGCTTGTCTATTTTCAGTGATATATTTCCGAGAAATATTGATCAACGACATTTGATTTTCTAATTGATGAAATATAAGTTCTTGGTTTTCAGCAAGACTTTTGACACCTGCTCTAAGGTTTTTCAGTTGGCCGGTAGTTGCAAGACCGAAGGCTCCAGATAATATGCGACCGATTATTGGGACGAGGCTTCTGCGTTCACGAGAATTTGAACTAAGAAATGCATAACTTTGCATTTCAGATTGAAGCATCTTATGCATATTCGTATATTCGACAATTTCGGATCTCATTTGTCCAACCGTCTGCGCAAATCCGGAGTGGTCACGAATGCCCAATATTAAATGTTCATTTTCAAAAACCTTCGCCGAGGCTACGGTTTGTTTGTAGTCCCGTTCCACCTTCGTAATTATTTTGTGCACTTGGCCTATACTTTTCCCAATCAAATCGAGATAATCAAGTATCGTTCTCAATTCGTATAGGCAGGCAATTTTCCATTCCGATCTGGTTAAGCTGATTTCATTTATTTTTTGGATGACAACATTTTCATAAACATATTGGCCTCTTAGATGGAGAGTTATTGAAAGGAGCAGGACAGCTTTAATGAGGAGTTTCAACATCTTCCCTGGAAGGAAAGAATTGTAGTGTCAATACCCAGACAAACTTGACTGATTGCTTTGTAACTTACAAAAGGAAACATGATTATTTAAGAAACTAATATTTTCGGCACGACCAAACTACATTACAGCACAGTAAATATATTATTGATAGCACTAACCATACGCCGAATTTGTACAAAGTAATTTTTCCACTCAACAAAGGACAACAATCTTTATCCTTGGCAATAATCTTGCGATACTTGTGGTTCCAACAAAGGCAGGGCTTATGTCAACATATTTTTTTCTAGCAAAAAGTAGTTCGGTAATGCGCATACCGACCCAACTGTTTGAAGATTTATATCTTGTAAAATACTCATTCAGAGAATTAATTAACGGGAAATAAGTTTAACTGGAAATAGGTTGCATGTATTTTAATATAATAGTTTTTACACCACGTTACATTTGATGACATGCTATGTATCAATTGATTTTACTTTGAATTCTCCGATTTTTCTTTGCCCATTTTATTGGTCAGCTATTCCGCCTAAACTGCAGTTTAGCTTTCATGAATGAAGCGACAACTTCTATTCATGTTTATTCATAACTCTCCGAATGAATAATACTAATTAATTTGTACTGTAGCAAGTCACTGCCTTTGTTGTATTTTGTAGGACAGATATAATAATTACAGGATAGCGGTGATTGCTTCTAATAATTGTTTCACTTTTTTATTTTTACTAGAAGACATTGGCTTAGTAAATGGCTTTCTCTGCGACACAGATTCCATATAGTCTGGACTGGCATCGCCTTGCCCCTCACCCTCATAATTTGAACCCATGCTTGCGAGGTCATTTTCACTTTGTTGTGGCAAATTGTATTCGTAATCGATCGTGTCACTGCTACTGTCAATCGCAGTGCTCATACGCGAGAAGGTAGCAGAATCGGGACGTTTCGACCCAGAAGCGCTAGAATGATGTGGCAAACTCGGCGGATATAGCTTAGTTTGTTTAGGGGGATTCAACTTACTTGGTTCACGGACCCTTTGTGGTTTTAAACGCTTTCTCATTTCCATTGGGGGAATTGTTTCTGATGAACCACTGGGAATATGTTGCTGCCTTTTAATGAGCCAGCGGGGAGGTTTAGCCTTGATCTTAGTCTCTGACTCATTTTCGGCTCCACTTTCTTGCCGAGAGTCACTGCCACTTGTAGACGTGTTTGACTCTGAGCTAGAGATATCAGAGCTGTCTGCAGGTCCCTTAGCCAATGTGCTTTTTCGGACCGGCCTTTTGGTGGGTCCTAATTTAGGAATTTTCCAATTTAAATTTGCTTTTTGTAACTGTTTACTATGGGCTTGCTTAAGTTGTCCATTAATTTGATTTCTTATTAAGTATGTTTTGTTTCCTAATTGGGCAGTAATCCTATAATAAGGAAGCCAGCGTTTGTCAATTTTTTTCTTCCTGTTAGGATTTTTATAGTACACCGCTTGACCGATTTTGAATGACACATCTTTTACACCCCTATCAGCGTAAAGTTTTTGACGGGCTCTCGCTTTCTGTAAATTGTGACGGACAGAACGGAAAATTTGATGTTGCATTTCAAGCATTTGAAGATGTGTTTTTTCACCCATATACTTTTTCCTTGCCCTAAGAATATTGTCTAGAGGTAAGACTGCATCACGCAAATAAACCAGGTAGTGGGGTGAATAACCTGTACTTGGATTCACAGACATTCTATAGGCTCCTAAACTTTGTGGCAACACAAGGTCCCAACTTTGTATGGAATCTCGACAATATTTTCCAATAATCTTTTTAATTGATCCATTATATTTTTCTATTAACCCGTTACTGGTAGGACAAAATGGCGTGGTCCGGATGTGTTCTATGTTCAGGGCCTTAAGGGTCTCTTCAAAAGTTTCCCCTACCATTTCAGGAGCATTATCGGTAATTAGCTGTTGAGGACAACCATGACGAGGTATAATCTCATCAATAAGCAAGTGACATAACGTGTCAGCAGTATGGTCAGGTGTTGCAAAACTTTCGGGATACCCACTGAATAAACAAATGAAGGATACCAAATATTGATTTTTCGACCAGCTAAGGGGAAATGGTCCAGCTACGTCCAGAGCTAACTTACAAAAAGGGTAAGGGGGTATTTCAGTAGTTTCTAAAGGTCGTTTTTGGGAACTGGTGCTCTGTTCTTTACATGGAACACATTGGGAAACGTAGATGTAAAAAGCCTTGTACATATTGGGAAAGTAATAGTGAAGTTTTGCTGTTTGATAAGATTTATCGATTCCCATATGCCCATTTTCTGTATGATACTGTACAAGAATTCTTTCTTGTAACTGCTCAGGAACGAACAAACGCAAACGCGGCTGGTCTCCAGAGTCAGAGATATAGTATAATACACCCTCAATAACTACATATTTTCCCATGAATGCCTTACTAGCCCTACCAGACTGTAGTTGTTTCAAAATGCCTTGAATTTCTGTATCACGTGATTGCTCTTCTTGTAAATCTACCCCCACAATCCCCGGGCGAGGTTGATCAAGAAGCTCGTCATTGGACGTTTCCGATTTTGATAAGGCCTCGGGTAAGATTTTATTTGAATTTAAGACCCCTATTTTATAGGTCTTGTCACTTATCTCAGGCAGGGATTCTTCTGCTGAGGATCCAGACTCAGTAGCCCTACTAGGGTCCCTCGGGAGTCTTGAAAGCAAATCAGCCACTGAGTTCTGGCTTCCCGGTAAGAAGTCAATTTTACACGAATATGAGGCTATGGTCAGGGACCAGACTGCCACTCGTCTGTTTTTGATGTCTGACTCTAACAAATTTTTTAAAGGTTTACAGTCAGTTTTGATTGTAAACTTGGCACCATGTAGGTAGAAATCTAGCTTCTGGAGGGCATACACGATTGAAAAGCATTCCTTTTCAATGATAGGCCACTTAATTTGGGACTTACTTAACCTATGACTTATGAAATAGATAGGACGTTCCCTAGTGAAATATGGGTTTTCATTTTTCACTGCTTGGTCATCTGCATCATCCGGCTGAGCCAGGCAAGCACCTATACAGGTATCAGATGCATCTACATAAAGTACAAATTCTTTGTTAACATCTGGATAATGAAGCAAGGGTATGACTGACAAACTTTCCTTCAGATAGTCAAATGCCCTCTGACATTCAGGTGTCCAATCGAATCTTGCATACCTCTTTGTGAGATCAATAATAGGGGCAGCAATTTCACTGAAATTTGGAATATACCTTCGATAGTAACTTAGCATCCCTATGGCCCCACGGACTTGTCTGACGTTAGTTGGAGGTGGCAAATTCTTCATGACCTTGACTTTGTCAGGGTCAGGCGAAACGCCAGCTGGACAAATTATAAAACCAAGATATTTCGCCTGTTGCTTGAAGAAAGAACACTTGGTCAATTTTAATTTCAACTTGTGCTTACGCAACCTGCCAAAAACTTGATTTATATGGGAAATATGATCTTCCACAGTCTCAGAGAAGATCAAGATGTCATCTAAGTACGCCTGACTAAAATGATTGAGCCCTTCTAACACTATAGCCATCAAAGACTGGAAGACAGATGGGGCATTTACTAAACCAAAAGCCATGCAATTGCACTCAAACAGCCCCTTCCCAGGTACAGAAAATGCAGTCTTTTCACGGTCTCTTTCATTGAGTAATATCTGCCAGTACCCACTTTTCATATCTAACGATGAAAAGTATTTAGCCCCCTTTAGCAAACTTAGCACATCATCTATCAAAGGTAAGGGCCAAGAAATGGGCTTGGTGACCTTATTGAGGGCCCTAAAATCAATGCAAAATCGTTTCGTACCATCTTTCTTTGGAACTATTACTACCGGAAAGGAGTACTGTGAGTGGGATTTCCTAATGATTCCTGCCTTTAACATATCATCCACAGCCTTATGTACCAAGGGCTGATTTTTCAAAGGTATCCTATAGGGACGCAGTTTTATAGGCGGGGCATCTCCAGTGTCAATGGAAAATTTTACAGTATCGGTAAAAGTCAAATCACTGTCCGTTGCCGCAAATAAATCTTTATGTTTATTTAATAAGTCAGCCACCAATGGCTTAAACTCCAACGACGAGTCGAATTCGGACAGCCATTCCGATTTTTCAACACTTTCTACACTTGCAATGCTTTCCTGCAAGCTAGTCACAACATTTCCACCAACTGGATCCGCCCTTCCTATAACACTGCCTTTTCTCAATGAAAGATGTTGATTGCTGTTATTGATCAATAACAGTGGCAGCTTTTGCAATTTGGCTACTTCAGTGATTGTATTGGCCAACATAATTCCAGGGAACTTTGAGGCATAGCACCGATCAATTGCGCTGATCTGTACTAATGAACAGCCTGCACCGGAAAACCTATCAGACAATTTTCCAAAACAAAAGGTAGCAGACTGAGGTTTTAATTTTACTGACCTCTTCAGTCTTATAAGAGACTGCAAGTAAGCATCTTCTACAAAATCAACATATCTGCCATTTATGCGTAATTTGTCTAAATCATAATAAATCCGACAGTTGAATTGACGTAGGAAATCACGCCCCAATATCCCATTTCGACCCAGATGAGGACAAATATAAAATGTATGATGCAGCCTTAGCCCTGCTACGACAAATTGTAGGTCAGCTGACCCGTCAATTTTTAATTGATTGCCAGTTACTGATTCTAAATTGATATCAGACCGACGTAAAGGTGGTTTGTTCGAAATGGTATTATAAATTCGCTTGCTAATTAATGTCCTTTCGGCTCCTGTATCCACCAGAAAGCGATACTTTTGATTATTAATTTTTAATAAAATACTAGAAGCATTACCCCTAATTGAATTAATTTCTAGTTTCCTGAAAATATTTTTGTGTTCTAACCCCCTCTGTCTGTCTGTCCCAAGCACGACAGAAGGGTTTACATGTTTCCCGGTAAACTAGCATTGCTCAGGCGAGCCGGCGCCTCTTGTGTTCCACGGGCCCTTAGCATTTGTTGGTATCTTTCGCAATTGCGGCGTATATGTCCATATTGACCACAGTGCCAACAACCCGGTTGACTAACACGAGCATTAACACGACCCCTACCGAAACCTCGGAGAGGCTGAGGATTTTCACTGGCTACAGCAACAGCCTCGGGGCGTTCACGTCTAGCATTTCGGCAATTTCGGGCTTCGTGACCGAGACGGCGACATAATTGACAACGAGGCGGCCGGGCTTGCTCAATTTCCATTGGTTCTGGACGCTCCTCACGACCGGTACGTAAATTAAATTTTCGGCGCAAATTCTGTTCGACCATTGCGACTTGCACTGCTCCCTGGAGCCTATCCGGATTTTCCCTCATTACTTTCATCTTTAAGTAATCGTACGCAAGTCCGTCAATAAAAAATCCAACAAGCTGCCTTTCGATGGCAGCAAGATCAGCTTGGTCTTGGCCATCGAAAGCATCCTCAGCTATGGCCAAAAGCCTTTCGGCATATATCTGCACGCTTTCATTCTTTTCCTGTTTAACCCGGCGCAGTAGACTAAAAGCTATGCTCCGGTCCGTTATTTCTCCGAACCGTGACTGAAGCTCAGTCTTTAAATTCAACCATGTATGGTTTGGGTGATCGCGCATCCACCTTGAAATGAAATCGGCCACGGGACCTTCCGCGGTTTGGAGCGTAATACCTTTCATTTTAGCATCATCAGCTCGCGTCAAAATTTCATATCGCTGCAAGCTTTTGATCCAATTTTTGAATTTTGCCGCGTTCCCCCCAAAACTAGGTACAATGTTTGCGACCCCTTGATTATTGACGGCATTTGTAAGAGCTGTCAAATGCATTGTCATGGCATGAAAAAACTGACCTAATACCTGTTTGGCGCCCCCTTCAGCCATAATGGATGTTATCTGAGTAAGAAGTACTCACCGGTATTAATGTTATCAACTGTTCCTACGCCACAGCAGTTTCAGCTTCACCGGAAGAACCCTGGAGTGTTTCCTGTGCAATGACCCACTATCAAACGATTCGTAGCCCAGAACGATTGGTAACCCAGAACGTATCAAGCTTATATGTCCCTCGAGGTGACACAAGTCGAAAGTTACAGGCTTATTGTATTCGCCTTCTGTTCTTCCTGGCACTATTGGTAACAGATCGTATTTTTGAAGATTTTCCTTGCTTCACAATAAAATATGTCAATGAGAAATATCTGTAATTTCCAGAGAAGTTTTTGAATAATTTCATCAATAAAGTTATCATTTCTGTAATATCCAAAATCTAGACATAGACTACAATGTTCGATCCTGTCGAAAGGCACCACGACGGCTCTCTAACATAGCCGGAGACACGGGGTTGTTTTGATCGTGCCTTTAATAAACATGTCTATTCTAAACAACCGCCAAGCCTGCTCTGCCCGTGATCGTACAGTTCCCACTTCCTATCTTCGCGTTGTGTTAACCCAATTGCATCTCCCAAAACAATAGAGATTCAAGCCTGCTTACAGATGTTAGCCAATCAGGCTAGTTCCAGTTGCGTAGGAATACCAGGAGGTTTTGGGAGATGAATAATTTAGCATTTACTCTCTCTGGCCAAAATCATGTCGTAGCAACAAGATAGATGGAAGGCTTTCAATTCAGGCTGTTCAAAGATAGATTCCAATCAAGAGAGAAGAAGTCGGCGTTCAATACAAGCCGCTGATAATTAGTACCCTCCATCAGGAGAAAAGGGAACCTGAACTAGTCTGTCAGATTACCCAGCCGATCAGGGTCTAACGTCATTTTGTTACATCAAGTTTCTATGTGAAGCAGTTCCTGAGATATCTTTGACACAAAATAATTGTTTACGGACACACAGACGGAAAAGACAAAAACTATATACCCCCATTGCATACTTCGTATGCCGGGGGTATAATGAATGGAAGTGTAGAAACAGAAGAAACTAGAATTTGTTTTTCTACAAAGACATAGATGTCTCCCCCGTTTTTGACTGCTAAGTATAACCTTGACATTGGAGGTATTGAGCTGGGTCTTGTGTGCAACACACCATCTAATGAAGAGGAACATTTCTGCATAGTAACTTTAAAAATGTTCATCTAAAAATAAAAAAGTTATTGGCCGTAAACAAAAAAAACTTTTTTTTACCTTTGACCTCTAAGTATGGCCTTGACCTTGAGGTACAACACATCGTCTTATGATGGTTAACATTTCTGCCAAGTAATTTCATAATCCATCAAAGAATAAGGAAGTTATTGACTGTCCTTTTTTTACCTTTGACCTCTAGGTAAGACCTGGACATTGGAGGTATGGACCTTGGTCTTGCACATGACTCATGGTCTAATGACGATGAACATTTCTGCATGATTACTTTATAAAGTCCATCCAGAAATAAAGAAGTTAATGACTGGACACAAAAAACAACAACTTTTTTTAACCTCTGACCTCTTACTATGACCATGATCTTGGAGGTACCGACCTGGGTCTAGCGTGCACCACATCGTCTCATGATGGTTAACATTTCTGCCAAGTAATTTCACAATCTATCCAGGAAGAAGAAAGTTATTGACTGAACACTAAAAAAGGCCCCTTTTTGTTCTTTGACCTCTTGTCCTTGACATTTGAGGTACCAATTTGGGTCATGCACACAACACATCATCTCATGGTGGTTAACATTTATCCCAAGTAATTTCAAAATCCATCTAAAAATAAGAAAGTTATTGATTGACCTTTGACCTCTATGTATCACAATGACATTTTAGGTACCAAAGTAATCATGCATGCAACAAATCGTCTCATGATAGTTAACATGTTTGCCAAGTAATTTCAAATTCTATGTAAAAATAAGCAAGTTATTGACAAAACCCGAAAAAAGGCCCCTTTTTACCTTTTACCTCTAAGTATGACCTTGACCTTTGAGGTACCAACCTGGGTCATGCACGCAACACATCATCTTATATTGGTTAACATTTCTGCCAAGTGATTTCAAAATCCATCTCAAAATAAGAAAGTTATTGACCAAATACAAAAAAGGCCCCTTTTTTGACCATTGACCTCTAAGTATGACCTTGACCTTTGAGGTACCGACCTGCCTCATGCGCACCACACATCGTCTCATGGTTGTTAATAATTATGCCAAGTAATTTTAAAATCCATCTCAAAATAAGAAAGTTATTGACCAAATACGAAAAAAGGCCCCTTTTTTTACCTTTGACCTCTAAGTATGACCTTGACCTTTGAGGTACCGACCTTCCAAATGCTCACAACACATCGTCTCATGGTTGTTAATAATTATGCCAAGTGATTTTAAAATCCATCTCAAAATAAGAAAGTTATTGACCAAATACGAAAAAAGGCCCCTTTTTTGACCTTTGACCTCTAAATATGACCTTGACCTTTGATGTACCGACCTGCCTCATGCGCACCACACATCGTCTCATGGTTGTTAATAATTATGCCAAGTGATTTTAAAATCCATCTCAAAATAAGAAAGTTATTGACCAAATACGAAAAAAGGCCCCTTTTTTGACCTTTGACCTCTAAATATGACCTTGACCTTTGAGGTACCGACCTGCCTCATGCGCACCACACATCCTCTCATGGTTGTTAATAATTATGCCAAGTAATTTTAAAATCCATCTCAAAATAAGAAAGTTATTGACCAAATACGAAAAAAGGCCCCTTTTTTTACCTTTGACCTCTAAGTATGACCTTGACCTTTGAGGTACGACCTGCCTCATGGGCACCACACATTGTCGAATGGTTGTTAATATTTCTGCCAAGTAATTTTGAAATCCATCAGAAAATAAGAAAGTTATTGACCGGACACGATTTGCCCATATACATACCGACAAACTTCCAAGGGAGATAATTCAAAAAGTATAAATGCTAGAGTTATAGTTCTTGCGCACTGCACGTCGTCTAATGCTGATTAATATTTATACGAAGTTTCGAGAAGATAGCTCTAACGGTTTTCAAGTTATAGAGCGGACACGAATGTGTGACAGACATACAGACAGACGGACAGACAGACAGATGGACAGACAGACGCCTGGGGGAAAAACAATATGTCTCTCCGAAAAAACATTTTTTGGGGGAGACATAATAACACTCCCCCTGAACCCTTCACTTCTGCAAAGATAGCAGGCCTTGTCCAACTGTAAGCAAATATCAGTTGGACGCCCCAGTCACGCAAGATACACACCACCTTTGCCTCACCTAACCACCCCCTAAAGAGGCTGTTGTAAACCCCTCAGATTTAGGAGCAAACTCTACCCTTTAAGATGGGTTTGGATGCAATGGGGAGCAAACAGGTATCCCTAATGTACCCTGGTGTATCCAGTCACTTAACCCATTTTGTACTGGAAACCCCAAAACGGGTACCCTGGCAAACAGTGCAGGACCAGATCAGACGCCGCAGAACATGGCGTCTGATGTGGGCCTACACTATTTGCAAAAAGTTCAGCTATTTTCCAAATAAATTTTATTTAAAGAAAACACAACCTGTCACCCCTAAATTTCGAAATGAACACCTGCCCATATACAAGTAGGAAGATTCCATTTGGTACCAACAGGGTTAATAACCTAAATAACTGGCCATCAAAGAGTCATAAAAATCATTCTGAGCAAACAGTGTAGACCCAGATCAGACTGCTCAAGCAGTCTTATCTGGATCTACAGTGTTTGTCGCTGAGCAAAAGATTTTTGGACCAAAATATAAAATGAATGATTTATGAAATTAAGGGCTCTTTTAAAATTGACAGTATATATACAGTACACAACACCAGGGATTTGTTTGTTTGTCTGACTTGAGGTGTAACATCCCCCTCAACACAGTATAGGTTTTTTTGGAGACATTGCTCCCACTTTTGTGGAACTTTTACCCGACACTGAGATGAAATGACATCTCAAACCTGTCGCCCAATGAAACCAATAGGATTTATAAGCATGAACGGTCCGACTCACACTGCGGTTCCTGGACAGGCTTAGATCCTCTTTTAAAGTGGTTTACCAGTACTAGTGTGTGGGCGGTTTCAGCTCTGCATGGAAGCATCATGCAGCCCATCTATTTCTTCAAGCCCCGATGGGCGGGGGGAGGACAACAACGGGGAAGGCAGCCTTTCACTCTTCTGACCAATACAGATAACCATGCCAAAAATATAAATCTAGCTGAGACAACTCGTAACAAGCCTTCTGATAGCTTCAAAACCTCTGGGGGTGGAAGGGTTAAGGTAACAGTACATGAAATTCTACAATTAAGTCCAGCAAAAATTAAGACGAATTCTGCATTCAAAAGCATAGTTATTCTTTCTTTACATCACGTGAACAAGTCTGTGAAATGAACACCTACTTAAACCCCACTTTATATAGAGAAAACTGGGGTTTACAGGGGTGTACTTTATTGTTTCTTATTTCTGCTCCAAGACATGAGTTGTAGGTATTTGTTAGAGCCACCTCAATGAGGCTGTTCTACCGAGCACCCACAACCTATGTTTGAGATATAAGTAAGACAACATAACATGGATTTTCATAAGAAAAGTAGCCATTTTGGAGATGTGAAAAAATGCTCTGTCGCATGGGTGTGTTAATGTAATGGTGTATTTTACACCCAGTGTCCTCTAGTAAGATACCACCTTTGGGACTGGTCAAAAGTGGTCTTGAACAGTCCAAAGGGAACAGTATAAGTAGTGAAGCACTTACACAGCACCGAGAAAAGCTGCAGCCATGCTATAGAGGAAACTTCTGTATATTGTCATGACTATAAAGATGAGGTACATGAGATCTCTAACTGGTATCAGAGTCAGTATTGACATGATAACTGATAACAGACAAGCTACTGTCAAAGGAAGAACTGCTGGCATCAACTCACGGTACATCTTAGACCGGCCCTCTAGAAATAAAATGATTCAAAATTAAATGTCTAAAGAAAGTATGCCACAAACTTGTTATAACACAACCTGTTTACAATACAGTTTTGGATATAACAATGTTTGAAGACGGATCGAAAAAAAAATGTGTGTATTCAGTAATGATATGCAATTCAATAAAATATTTGAACCAGATGTAATGTTTGAGTGAAGCCCAGATAGCCTGCACAAAAGATGTTGAACCAGCTATCTCATGATTATGGCTTGTTCATTTAGTTCATGTACATTAATTTTAGTCTGCTTAGTGGCCTGTCATGTAAAAGTGGGACCCTATAGCTGGTATTATTATGACCATTCAACAAAAACAAATAATACTATCAGAGGATAAGAGGAAATACAGAATGAACTAAGCATGTCTAAGCATGTCATATATCTGTAATATAGGCATCCATTTGAATGGGCATGTTTGTTTGCATTTTTATCTCTTACAAAAATTAAAAAAGAACATATTTTTATATGTATGGTCCATTGCTAAAAAGGCACTATAAGCTTTCCAAAACAATGTTCATTTTGAAAACCTTTTCAGTGATTGATCAAACAATGAATAATAAATATATTACATATATTTGCATAAGTTATTGTCATTTACATTACATACATGTGAAAAGGATTAACTCTGCATTTAAATAACTTTTTTTTTTCAAAATGAAATATTTTTGAAAGAGAATTTCACCTAAAAGTGTATATTAACTGAATGAAATAGTATCTGACTGGTGACACTTGTTTTTCAGAGGCCAGTTGTTCAAAGCATCGTTAGCTTAACAAGCTCGTTAGTGGTCACATTGTTAACTCTTCTAGCAAGTACAATATCGAAAATGTTGGTATTTTTGCTGAAAAAATGTGAGCAGCTTTTGCATCTGCAAAAGCTGCTCACATGTTTTCGGCAGAAATTTTAGCATATTTGCCATATTTAATGATCAAAGTTTTGACGATATGTTAACTAACAACATCGTTAGTTTTGAACAACTGGCCCCTGATGATCAATAACCTTCACCATGCTGAAACCAGATACATGTCAATCTTTTTTTTTGAAAATAGTATAGATCCAGATCAGCTGGCTTCACAGCAGTCAGCTGATCAGAAGCTATACTGTTTTCCATTATGCTTCTGAATCCGTGGTAAAATTATGCAACATAAATGGCTGAAAATTGGGGAGGAGGGTAGACAATTGAAATATTTAGCATGGTTAAATACTGGTCACAAATAGGTATGAAAACATCTTATCAATTACTTACTTTTACAGACCTTTTTCTGCCAGTCGTAAACCATCCCTGAGAGGAAAGATGATATTAAACCACCCATCATTGTGTAGAAACATATATCATTGAAGTAACTCACTGAAACATAAAAACATAAGAGCCAGCGCATGACAAAACCTACAATAAGACGTGCACCCAATGAAGACTCAGATCAGCCTGCGCATCTGCGGAGTCTGATCAGAGTCTTCGTTGTGCACTCTAAGGATCACTAAGGGCCCAGTGCTCCTCCATGGAGCAAGAAAAGTCTCTGGTTAGACAATTATGGATGCGTAGGCTGATCTGATTCTTTTCTGGGCGCAGGTCTTATGGCAGGTTTTGTCATGCACTGGCTCAAATCTCATGTGAGCCCCGTCATAAGAAAACCCCAAGATTTTCAAACTTTTTTCGTGCTCATTTCAGCTGACCTTGAAATTTGTCCTGCTAATAATGATGAAACTACTAAGAATTATAACTCTTTTCTAACTTATCATGCCTGAGCATGAATTTTTTTCTGCTAATAAATATGAAAATGCCACATAGTAATTACTCTACCTTGCGCCTCCAATAAAGTATTAGAGCTCCAATAAAGTATTAGAACCCAAGTTGTAGTACACACTACCAGATACAGTGGGTAACTAGAATTTGTTTTTCTACAAAAACACAGATGTCTCCCCCTTTTTGACCTCTCAGTATGACCTTGACATTTGAGGTATTGACCTGGGTCTTGTGTGCAACACATCATCTAATGAAGATGAACATTTCTGCAAAGTAACTTTAAAAAGTTCATAGAGAAATAAGAAAGTTATTGACCGTACACAAAAAAGCCCTTTTTTTACCTTTGACCTTTAAGTATGGCCTTGACCTTTGAGGTACAACACATCGTCTCATGATGGTTAACATTTCTGCCAAGTAATTTCATAATCCATCACAGAATAAGAAAGTTATAGACTGTACACAAAAAAGGCCCCTATTTTACCTTTGATCTCTAGGTATGACCTTGACATTGGAGGTATGGACCTTGGTCTTGCACACAACTCATCATCTAATGAAGGTGAACATTTCTGCATGGTTACTTTAAAAAGTCCACCCAGAAATAAAGAAGTTATTGGCAGGACACAAAAAGACTTTTTTTGACCTTTGACCTCTAAGTATGACCTTGACCTTGGAGGTACCGAACTGGGTCTAGCGCACAACACATCGTCTCTTCTGCCAAGTAATTTCACAATCTATCCGGGGGTACGAAAGTTATTGACTGAACACTAAACAAGAGGCCCATGGGCCACTATGCTCACCAGAGCTCAGGTGGGCACTGCCCATCCTGCCCAATGACAGCCATGTATTTTAACATGATATCATTTTAATCTACCAAATGAACCCCCATGTCCAAATGAGCGACCATGTGGACTCAGCATCTGAAAAGTCAGGCCTTTTATGAAGTAGAGGGGGTGGGGCATGGACCCAATGGAGCCCTGGTTGGTATCACTAAATGCGTCTTATCATAAGAAACAAAAATATATATGGTTTAGCAGTGTGGATCTGTAAGGCCTCTTAAACAGTGGAGGGGTTGGGGCATGCCCTGTTGATCCCAAGAAAGCCCAAACTGTTGTCCCTAAATGTGTCTTATCATAAGGACCAAGTATATATATGGTTTAGTGCTGGGGGAATCTGACCGGTTTCAGAGATTTGAGGCCCTTTTATGAAGTGGAAAGGATAGGAATGGCCCCTGCGGACCCCCCTACAGTAGGTGTGCTAATAATAAGGAACAAGAACATATATGATTATGGGGTGGGGATTTGAATGGTTTCTGAAATATAAAAAGTAGAAGTAAAACAAAGATCAGGAATTGATACAATTAACTTACTCCACCCATAAAAGACACCAAAGGGAAAGAAATACAAACATTAAGCGACCAGACCATAATGGAAACCTAAACAAAAGAAGGCCATAAGGACAGTTACTTTCCCACAAAATGGCCATATGGCCATCCAAAATTAAAAGACACAAGTGATACACACACTAAGTAACAAACAACAACATAAATAAATCGCCACAGAAGATCCGCCTTGGAACGGTCAGTGGAAGATTTCCACTGGGGGGCTTAAATCGATTTTACGTGGCCACAATCCTCGCCCTTACTTCCGTCGCGATTTAGACAAATAATTTGTTCAGTCCGCATGAAGGCCTCCTAACTCATCAGTGCAACATCTCCGTGAACACAAAAATCAAAGAACCACAGAGGTGAGACAACGGTGAGGACTCGACAGCAAGAAACCACTGAAATGCTGGAGCAAAAGAAAACCAACAGTTAGACTCCGATGGGCCCAACCAGAGACAGAGCATCAGGCACCAACCAACATTACCTTGAATTAGATCTCTCTAATTCTCAATAAGCCTTTACGTTGGAGCCGTCATAGAATCTGAGGCCTGACCCACCGGCGTGCAATTAAAGAGGGAAGCAAAGTTGCCAACCGTGATTGGGTTAACTACCATGCATGCAGTCTGTCGTATAATATCCATGTTGTACCCAATCTTTTTATATCGAAGAATGATTTTACGAAATTGGGTGCTGAAGTCATTGCGGTTATATATTTTTCTGAATTTATATACTAAGTCACCATAAAATTCGGGTTCCGATAGACCTTGTTGCAGAAGAGATTTAAGTCCAATATTGAATTTTGAAATTAAATCAGAATGGCGTCTATAAAATTTTGAAAAGGCTTTGCGTAGTTTATGGTACCGATAACCCTGATTAAGGAGTTTAGCCGTTAATAATTTATTACGAGTGTTGAAGTCAGTTACATGACTACACACTCTAGCAAATCGAATTAATTGCGAAATATAAACGCCATAGGATGGCGCACGAGGAACATCACCATCCAAAAAAGGAAAATTTACAATCTCAAAATCAAAGTCATCGCGTTTATCATAAATTTTGCACGAAACAAATCCATCTACAATAGATAGATGTAAATCCAAAAATGGGGCCTCAGTATCAGAAGAATTTGCTTTATTTAACTGAAGTTCTAGGGGGTAAATCTGACTGATCAAACCATCAAAATAGGTATTATCAATATTTAATAAATCATCTAAATATCTAGAAGTGGAGCTAAAAGCTTCAATAATTTCAGATTGGTTATCAATGGAAAGCGACAAAATGAAGTCTCTTTCATAACAATACAAGAACAGATCAGCCACAAGAGGTGCGCAATTAGTACCCATCGGAATACCCACAATTTGTCTAAATAACTTAGTACCGAATCTAATATAGATATTGTCAAGTAGAAAGGTGAGGGCATCACACACTTTCTGACATGACCAAAGTGTATAATTCTTATGCTCTTTAGAAGTGAAAAATGCATTTCTGACATTACATGCAAGATAGAGAGAATCTTCTCTGTGAAAAGCCCATTCAATTAAATCATTAAGCTTTTCTTTTATAAGATTATGAGGAAGTGTAGTGTAAAGAGTGGAAAAATCGTAAGTAGACAGACTAGAAGCACGAAAATGTCTGGATTTCAATTTGTTTAAAACCTCATTCGAATTTTTTATAGACCAAAACAGATTTCTTCCTGATCTTTCAAAGACTTTATCACAATATTTAATAACATGCGTTTTAATAGCAGTAAGACAGGAAGTTAATAATTTAGAAAGTTCAGTGGTAGTGCAAGAGCTAGAATTTGCAATAAACCGTGCTTTGTAAGGTCTTTTATGAAGTTTTGGTAACCAGTATAGCGTAGGAAGCTTGTCTTGGCCTTCGTTAACACACACAGCAAACTTGGTGGCTGAAAGACAAACATGTTTATCTACTATAGCTCTCTCTTCAGCTAAAGGCTGAAGTTCATAGGCCTTAGTACCACCAAGCTCCTGCTTAAGCGTGTTAACATAGTGGAGCCGTCACACAACGACGACGTTGTTAGCGGCCTTGTCTGCAGGGGCCAAAACAAACTTCTTATGAAATTCTTGAATACCTAGTTTAAGATGACGTAAAGACGTCTTGGGCTTAGGAGGTAATAAGTTAGTATTTTGAGAATAGAAAGAAATGCGTTTATTCACTAGTTTTAAAATGCTAAGTTTCCAGTCCTTAAGGGCTTTATGCTCAACATACTCTCGCTTACACCATCGATTACCGAATTCATTCAAGGAAGCAGCAATTTCATCTCTACATTTACTGAAATCAATTTTAGAAGGAAACCGATATTTCGGTCCTTTAGAAATTATATTCCTTATCCTAGAATCAGGAATAATTTTCAAATTGCCAGTAATTACATGACCAGCAGCAGGATAGCAATACTTTGAGTTTTTACAATCACATGAATCAGGAGTATTAGTATCAATATCAAGATCTGAAACAAGTTTATTGAAATTAAAAATGATAGATCTAACAGGTTTGTTATATTTATAGCAAATTATAGGTGTTTCAGTATTTTGAAAATAAGCAGGAATGGAAGAAAGCACCGATCTCTCACGGAAGATACTGGGCAAATCTATAAAATCCATACCCTTATTAATGAAGGATATTTTGAAGAAATGGCGTTTATGATTAATTTCAGAATCAATGTAAGGACGGAGAGTATGCTGAGTATAGCCTCTAGTTAAGAGAGCCGCATCATATAACTGATGAGAACTATCGTAGAATTTATTCGCCTCGGTGTCCAGAGGACGTAAAACAGAAACGGGTAATGAACTTAAAAATGAAAGCATAGAGTGGCGTCCATGATTTAATAATATAATTGACAGTCACATCAGTCTAGTATTGTTTCGTTTAAACGCACGTGATTTACGTTTAAAGTTACCATTTTTCCTGGTGCCGTGAGATCTAGTTCTGCGTTTTCGACATTCCAGGAGTGAGAAAATATCAAAGTCCGGCATTCTGGAAATATTAAAGCCTTTTATGAAATGGAAGGGCGGGGCACATTGCCTCAGCACGAAGAGACCCCCAGGTTGGTGTGATTGAACGAGTCTTATCATAAGGAACAAGTATATGTTGTAGGGGTGGGGATCTGAACTATCTCTGAGATATATGGTTTTTAATGAAGTAAAGCGGTGGGGCATGGCCGGGGCTGGCCCCGGGGACTCCCAAGCTGGTGTCACTGAATGCGTCTTATCATAAGAAAGATGAATATATATGGTTTAGGGTGGGGCTAAGAACATTCTCTGAGATATAAGGCCTTATGTGAAGTGGAGGGGTGGGGCAAGGCCTCGGGAGACTCCTAGGTTGGTGTCAATGAATATGTCTTATCATAAGGAGCAAGAATATATATGGTTTAGGGGTGGCCATCTGTAGGGTTTCCGAGATATTGTGATATTATGAAATGGAGGGGGTGGGGCATGGCCCCAGCACATCCCTGGGGACCCCTAGGTTGGTGTCACTGAATGCGTCTTATCATAATGAACAAGAATATATATGGTTTAGGGGTGGGGATCTGAACAGTTTCTGAGATATATGGCCTTTTGTGAAGTGGAGGGGTGGGGCAAGGCCCAGCACATCTCTGTGGACCCCCAGGTTGGTGTCAATGAATGTGTCTTATCATAAGAAGCAAGCATATATATGGTTTATGGGCAAGGATCTGTAAGGTTTCCGAGATATTGGGCCTTTCATGAAATGGAGGGGGTGGGGCATGGCCCTAGCGCAACCAGGGGACTCCCAGGTTGATGTCACTGAAGGGGTCTTATCAAAAGGAACAAGAATATATATTGTTTAGGGGTGGGGATCTGAATGGTTTCCGAGATACTGGGCCTTTTATAAAGTGGAGGGGGTGGGGCATGACCTGGGCGTATCCCTGATGACCCCCAGGTTGGTGTTACTGAATGCATCTTATCAATAGGAACAAGAAAATATAAGGTTTATAGGTGGGGATCTGAACAGTTTCTGAGATATATGGCCTTTTGTGAAGTGGAGGGGTGGGGCAAGGCCCCAGCGCATCTCTGAGGACCCCCAGGTTGGTGTCAATGAATGTGTCTTATCATAAGAAGCATGCATATATATGGTTTAGGGGCGGGGATCTGTAAGGTTTCCGAGATATTGGGCCTTTTATGAAATGGAGGGGGTGGGGCATGGCCCCGGCTCATCCAGGGGACTCCCAGGTTGATGTCACTGAATGGGTCTTATCATAAGGAACAAGAATATATATGGTTTAGGGGTGGGGATCTGAATGGTTTCCGAGATATTGGGCCTTTTATTAAGTGGAGGGGGTGGGGCATGACCTGGGCGCATCCCTGAGGACCCCCAGGTTGGTGTTACTGAATGCGTCTTATCAATAGGAACAAGAATATATATGGTTTAGGTGTTGGGATCTGAATGGTTTCTGAGATATATGACCTTTTATGAAGTGGAGGGGGTGGGGCATGGCCCCGGCACAACCTGGGGGACCCTCAGGTTGGCATAAAAGCATATGGCTGAAAGAATTTTACTCAAGAAACATTTCTATAAAAGTTTTGTCAAAATATCTGCAATGACTTGGCAGTAAATGCCATTTTTCAATTTTCCCATTATAAGTCTATGGAAACTCTAAGTTGCCATAGCAACCAAACTAATCGGCCTATTTTCATAAAAAACATAAACTTTCAATCCCCCAGCCCAAGGATGCTACAGATAAAATTTGGGCCCAATCGGCCCGGTGGCTTCAGAGGAGAAGATGTTTAAAAGTGTTGACGCCAGACATACGACATACGACGACGACGACGACGGACAACTGCCTATCCTATAAGCTCCCCCGGAGCCTTCGGCTCTGGTGAGCTAAAAAGGCCCCTTTTTTACCTTTGACCTCTTAATATGACCTTGAACTTTGAGGTACCAACATGGTTTATGCAAGAGACACATCGTCTCATTGTGGTTAACATTTCTGCCAAGTAATTTCCAAATCCCTCTAAAAATAAGAAAGTTATTGACCAAACACGAAAAAAAGGCCCCTTTTTTACTGTTGACCTCTAAGTATGACCTTGACCTTTGAGGTACCAACCTGGGTCGTGCACGCAACACATTGTCTCATGGTGGTTAACATTTCTGCCAAGTAATTTCAAAATCCATCTAAAAATAAGTAAGTTATTGACCAAATACAAAAAAGGCCCCTTTTTTTACCTTGATCCTCTATGTATGACCTTGACCTTTGAGTTACCAAACTGGGTCATGCGCGCAACACATCGCCTCATGGTGGTTAACATTTCTGCCAAGCAATTTTAAAATCCATCTGAAAATAAGTAAGTTATTGACCAAACACAAAAAAGGCCCCTTTTATGACCTTTTACCTCTATGTATGACCTTGACCTTTGAGGTACCAACCTGAATCATGCGTGCAACACATCGTCTCATGATAATTAACATTTCTGCCAAGTAGTTTCAAAATCTATCTAAAAATAAGAAAGTTATTGACAAAACACGAAAAAAGGCCCTTTTTTACCTTTGACCTCTAAGTATGACCTTGACTTTTGAGGTACCAACCTGGGTCATGCACACAACACATCATCTCATGGTGGTTAACATTTCTGCCAGGTAATTTCAAAATCCATCAATAAATAAGAAAGTTATTGACCAACCACAAAAAAATGGCCTTTTTTACCTCTAAATATGACCTTGACCTTGGGTGTACCGACCTGTCTCATACGCCCCACACATTGTCTCATGGCTGTTAATATTTCTGCTAAGTAATTTCAAAATCCATCTGAAAATAAGAAAGTTATTGACCGGACATGATTTGCCCATACATACATACAATAAATACAGACAAACTTCCAAGGGAGATAACTCAAAAAGTATAAATGCGTCTAATAATAGTCTAATATTGATTAATATTTATATGAAGTTTCGTGAAGATAGCTTGAACGGTTTTCAAGCTATAGAGCGGACATGATTTTGTGATAGACGGATAGCTGCCCGGGGGAAAAACAATATGTCCCTCCGAAAAGATTTTTTTCCGGGGAAACATAATAAACAATGACTATGTACATAATCAACCTACCTAATGCCTCATCTCTGTCTAGTATTTTGTTAAGATATGTAATTAAGAGCTCCAATAGGGAAGTAGAACCTGAGTTGTAGTATGCACAACCACATACAGTGGGTCATAAACAATGGCTGCTTCAAAAATTCAACCTACCTAATGCCGCATCTCTGTCTAATATTCTGTTGAGATATGTATTAAGAGCTCCAATAAAGTAGTAGAACCTGAGTTGAAGTACACACAACCAGATACAGTGGGTTATAAACAATGGCCGTTTCACACAACTTTGTAAACTAGGAATGTTGCTCTTCACTGGTGCTATCATCATATCTTCTATCTGATCTGAAAAAAAAAAAAAAAAAAAAAATGCTGACAAATGAGAAAGTGGACTGTTTGGGCCAGTTGTTCAAAACCAATGATGTGATAGGTTATCAAATTGTTAAAACTTTGATCAGTAAATATGGCAAATATACTAATATTTTTGCAGAAAAATGTGAGCAGCTGCTCACATTTTTTCAGCAAAATTACCAGAGTATTAGATATTGTACTTACTAGAACAGTTAAGAATTTCACCACTAACCAGCTTGTTAAGTTAAGGGCTATTCCAGGAAAAAGGTTCACCACGGGGTGGAGCACAACTTTTTTTAGGGGTACCCCCTAGGAATTAAAAATTAATTGAAGGGCACCACCAAAGAAAAAGAAATCTCATGGAACCCCCACCCCAAGGAATTTAATTTTGTAATTTATGGTCGGGTATAAAAGTCAAGGCCGCGCCGAGCCGCCGAGCCAAAAATGCCGAACCGAAGATTTTTATATTTCGTTTCTTGCCATAAATAAGATATATATTGTAGTCCATTGGGTATCAAATTGTTATAAATAACATATTTGATAACTGCACGAAGGTTTTTCTCTCTACAGTGATTATTTATTTTGTAATAACTGTTCTTCCGAAATTGAGGGGTATAAAAGCCAAGGCCGGGAAAAATGATAATATTTCTTAATTTCTTGCAAATTTACAGGTTAAAGTACCCGTACTTCTTTTTGTCCTGAAAATATTTGCATTTTATTATCCTCATCGTCTGTCCATAGAAAAATATAACAAACATATAAGACTACCTTAAATTATCAATTTTCTTATTTTCTAATTGTTTCTATTTTTAGATTGACTTAACTAAAGAAAACAACCAAAAAGGAACGAAAGGGAAGAAAGTTTTGTTTACTGATAGCTGGAATTATAGAAAAATAGAAAATAACCTTTTTCTCTTCATCATTTTAATATACACATACATGTTAACAAATATAACAATCATTTTTTATATTTCTTTAATTCCAGCTAGCAGATGAATACTGCTTTTTCCTATTCGGTACATTTCGATCGTTTCCTTTAGTAAAGTTAATCTAAAAATAGAGACCATTAGAAAATAAGAAATTTGATCATTTAAGGCGATTTTGCTATGTTTATTATATGCACATGATAGTAATAATCAATTTTAAATATCATCAGGTCAAAAAGAATTTCCTTAACCGATAAAATCATAAGATATTAAGAAATACCGCCTTTTTTCTCGGCCTTGGCTTTTATACCCCTCGATTTCAGAAAAATAGTCATTTAAAGAAAATAAAACAATGTAGAGAGATGAATCTTCATGCAGTTATCAAATATGTTATTCATAATAATTTTATACCAAACTGACTACAATATATATCTTCATTGTGACAAGAGACGAAATATAAAATCTTTGGATCGGCATTTTTTGGCTCGGCCCGGCCTTGGCTTTTATACCCGACCGTAATTTATAGAAATTTACTTTCAATCTTAACAAGCCACAAGTGTTTACACAAATTAAAGTGTTTGACTTTTCCGGCCAATCTGCTATTTGGGGCCAAAACACAATCATTCACGAGACAGCAGAATATTCCGTTTTTATTATGTATAAATCTACCGTTAGATGTAGCTTATCATCTTAGGAGTGATTAAATCATTTTCACATTGATTGTGGATTAAATTTTATGATTGAGGGAAAAACCCCAAATTAGAGACATAACTTGACCTAATTTTCACACCTTGTCATGCGGAACATTTGCAACTTAAGGTTAGCGCCAGAGGCTTGTGTTATGGTAGAAAAGACTGATCCATGACAAATATGGCTGGCATTTATAACACTGTCCGTTGCTTGGACCCAAAGTTCCATGTTATAACAAGGTTGAGGTGCACCTTCAAATGATGGATGATTCCCCAAATCGAAACCGTAAAAGGAAATGCGGTACAATGGTTTACTGGAACTTTGATTCAAACTGAAGTCACTTTGACTCTGAAACGGCCATTTAGGCCCCCGGCACAACAAAACAACAACAGGTATCCATTTTTGGTTCCATGAATACGAAGTCTATTGAAAAAAAAAGATTTGAACTTGGAAATAGATAGATATTTGGCTGTTCCATGCATAAATATTGACATTTATGCTGGGTCAGACCCTACCACCAAGGAATTTTAAATTGATGTTACACCTAGGACCACAAAAAATAAAACTACCTGCACCCCCCACGCCAAGCAATAAAAAATCATTTGCGCTCCACCCCGGGGTTACACTTTTTCCTGGAATAGCCCTAACAATGCTTTGAACAACTGGGCCTTGCATTATCTAATTTATGTTCTTCAAATGCCCAGCTAACTGATATGGCTAGATGCCCAACTTTTTGCATAAGGCTGCTTCTAAGTCTCCTCTACATGTCTGCAAGATGAAAAGACTTTGGTCTCCTATTTGATAAGTACCTTTACTCATAAACTGGCTCTATTGACCTACACAGTGTGATAATGATCAATTAAGACCGTTTGCCCTTGTCCTGCTTATTACAATAATTTTGCCACACCCATTTCTGACTATCAACCAATAAAATACTTGATATAATCTACAATCACAATTTTAGATATAAAGAATCCATTCAAAATTTGCCAACTGAATGACAAAAAGTGTAGATCCTGATCAGATGGCTTCTTCAGCTTCAAAAGGTAGGGGTTATTGTGTTCACCAGGACAAGGGCTAAAGACCTTAAGTGGTCTGCATTGAGTCATGTGAAGACTGAGAAGATGAGGAGGCTGTCACACAGATCATGAGAACAGGAAAAGATATGCTGATGACAATTCTCCACTAGTTTACTTCTTTGTCTGTAAAAGAACATTTTTTTTTTTTTTTTTTTTTTGGTTTGGGTTTTACGGCCCTTTCAAGATTATTTCACTCATATCGAGCCGATCGTTAATCAGAGGTGGGCGAAAACCGGAGTACCCGGAGAAAAACCACCTGACCTTCCGTTGCAGAACTTGGCGTCTCACACGTGGCCCGAGCGAGGTTGTAAAAGAACATTATGTTTCTTTGTTTGGAGTTTAACAATCAATATTATTTAGGTCATGTTAAGCCAGTCAGTTTACCTAACCACACTTTTTCTAGGCAGGCTTATACTTAAGATGTTAACCAGTACAGTACACATTCTTTAGCCAGTATCTGACAACCGTCCATCTAATCTTGAATCAGCATAAGGGAGAGAATGTCTGCAGTCAAGATGACAAGATTAATATCCACAAAAGAACAAACTCCTGATCACCAAACAGACATGCATTTGAGTGAGCTATTGGGGGCAGCATGGATGACCTTGGTATGTGAAACAATACAGGTACCAAGGTCAAACCCTGAAAAACTAGAACTGTCAGAGGATCTGACTATAGCCCCCCTATAGCCCTGTCAGAGGAGAAAGACTCATGAATTAAAGGTAAAGACTTGTGAGAGGGTTAAATCCCTAACAAGGTACCTACGCCTTGTCTAAGTTAAAAAATAAGTTTTGGATAATGAAAAAAGCATATGCACATCTTCAGACCTATATGAAAACACCTGTTAAGTTTCAAAAGGATTGACCTAGAACTGTAAGTGGAGTTGCGATCACAAGGTAGCTACTCTCTATACATTTTAACATTAGTAGATCTCAAAAACTGTCTAAGTTAAAAAAGTTGAAATAAGTGAAAAAAATTATTTAAGGATAATAAAAAAAGAATATGCACATCTTCAGACCTATATGAAAACACCTATAAAGTTTAAAAAGGATTGACATAGAACTGTAAGAGGAGTTGCGGTAACAAGGTAGCTACTCCCTATACATTTTAACATTAGTAGATCTCAAAAATTGTCTAAGTTAAAAAAGGTGAAATAAGTGAAAAAAATTATTTAAGGATAATGAAAAAAGAATATGCACATCTTCAGACCTATATGAAAACACCTGTAAAGTTTCAAAAGGATTGACCTAGAACTGTAAGAGGAGTTGCGGTAACAAGGTAGCTACTCCCTATACATTTTAACATTAGTAGATCTCAAAAATTGTCTAAGTTAAAAAAGTTGAAATAAGTGAACAAATTTTTTTTAAGGATAATGAAAAAAGAATATGCACATCTTCAGACCTATATGAAAACACCTGTAAAGTTTCAAAAGGATTGACCTAGAACTGTAAGAGGAGTTGCGGTAACAAGGTAGCTACTCCCTATACATTTTAACATTAGTAGATCTCAAAAATTGTCTAAGTTAAAAAAGTTGAAATAAGTGAAAAAAATTATTTAAGGATAATAAAAAAAGAATATGCACATCTTCAGACCTATATGAAAACACCTATAAAGTTTCAAAAGGATTGACCTAGAACTGTAAGAGGAGTTGCGGTAACAAGGTAGCTACTCCCTATACATTTTAACATTAGTAGATCTCAAAAATTGTCTAAGTTAAAAAAGGTGAAATAAGTGAAAAAATTATTTAAGGATAATGAAAAAAGAATATGCACATCTTCAGACCTATATGAAAACACCTGTAAAGTTTCAAAAGGATTGACCTAGAACTGTAAGAGGAGTTGCAGTAACAAGGTAGCTACTCCCTATACATTTTAACATTAGTAGATCTCAAAAATTGTCTAAGTTAAAAAAGGTGAAATAAGTGAAAAAAATTATTTAAGGATAATGAAAAAAGAATATGCACATCTTCAGACCTATATGAAAACACCTGTAAAGTTTCAAAAGGATTGACTTAGAACTGTAAGAGGAGTTGCGGTAACAAGGTAGCTACTCCCTATACATTTTATCATTAGTAGATCTCAAAAATTGTCTAAGTTAAAAAAGGTGAAATAAGTGAAAAAAAAAATTTTAAGGATAATGAAAAAAGAATATGCACATCTTCAGACCTATATGAAAACACCTGTAAAGTTTCAAAAGGATTGACCTAGAACTGTAAGAGGAGTTGCGGTAACAAGGTAGCTACTCCCTATACATTTTATCATTAGTAGATCTCTAAAATTGTCTAAGTTAAAAAAGGTGAAATAAGTGAAAAAAATTTTTTTAAGGATAATGAAAAAAGAATATGCACATCTTCAGACCTATATGAAAACACCTGTTAAGTTTCAAAAGGATTGACCTAGAACTGTAAGAGGAGTTGCGGTAACAAGGTAGCTACTCCCTATACATTTTAACATTAGTAGATCTCAAAAATTGTCTAAGTTAAAAAAGGTGAAATAAGTGAAAAAAATTATTTAAGGATAATGGAAAAACAATATGCACATCCTCAGACCTATATGAAAACACCTGTAAAGTTTCAAAAGGATTGACCTAGAACTGTAAGAGGAGTTGCGGTAACAAGGTACCCACTATCAAATATTACAGACGGAATTCCGGACAAGATTACAGACAGACAGACGGAATTCCGGACAAGCCAAATCCAATATAGCCCCCACTTTTTCAAAGCGGGGCTATAAAAAAGACTGGTTGGAGTAAACAGAATACATTGTATGTACTTATTGTTTGTTTGTGTTGGGGTTTTACCTCCCCTTCAACATTATTCAGGTCATTTTGGAGATGTTGCTTCCGATTTTGTGGGACTTTTACCAAACACTGAGATGAAATGAAATCTCAAGACCTACAGCCCAAACAAACCACTAGGGTTTATATGCATGGATGGTCCAACTCGCACCACTTTGCCTGGGCAGACTTAGACCATATAAGCAGTTTACCAGTACACATGTGTGGTCAAAATTGCTGACAGCTAGAGGTAAATGTAGTACACTGATTCATGGCTGTTAATTATCAATATTCAATTTCGTATGGGTCTTGAGGTAGCTCCCAATATGCCTAGGTGCCAACCTATCAGTTATTCATACAGGCAACTCACTTGAGTGTGAAAATGGTCCTGCTCATAAACATTAAAATACAATTTTTCTATGTCAACATTTGTTTGCATTTTTACGTTTGTGACATATGTGAGCAGAACACATTTCATACTCAAATAAGTCCAGAAAAAGTAAGTGAAATAACCTCGGGCCAAGCTTTTAAAGTGAATGGGAATACTGCGGACCATTTTTCAACATTTTTACTGCAAGAATGTTTTGATTTCCCACATATACAGTAAAATTCCCCTGTTAAGACCACCTAAAATAAATACTAATTCTGTTTTAAAAACCTTATTTAGGAGGGTGCAGTTATTTTTTCTTGGTCTTTTCTGCACACAGTGTCCCCTGGTCGGGGACCACCTTTGGGACTTTTCAAAAGTGGTCTTTAAGACCACTTTTGACCAGTCCCAAAGGTGGTCTTAATATAAGAATTTTACTGTATTTATAAGGGTCTTCTCTAGACAAAATGACCGGGCTCCAGGGAGCTTAAGCCAATTGGCCCGTCATTACCTTTATTTTTCTCTCCATTAAGTAACTCTACAGCAGCTCCCCCACTTTCTGCCACTTCTCTCTGTATCTTAGGGGGCTCAGGACGGGGTATAAACCTCTTGGGCAGGAACCCAAATGTGCTCACTAAAGTCATAGAATGAAGGGCTGTAATCACATAGTACATTTTCTGTCTTGGGAAACCACCTTGGTGGGCAAGCTAAAACAAGAATAAAGTATCAATAAGATGGGCCTGCCCTTACCTAAGGAGTGTTCAAATCTAAATGTATGTCAAATCAAAATGCATTTGTTTCTCTGTTTGGTGAATAAAACAGCTCTGGCAATGATTTGTTGTGTAATAAATCACAGTTTGGAGGTCAAATGTAAAGTAAATCACGAAAACTGACTGACAAACTGATTTATTACTTAATAGATCATGCACTACAGCTAATCTATTTTGATTACACCAGAAGTGGAAACATGTTTATTTTTGCTAATGCAGATCAAAAGTACACTATAAACACCATTGCAGAACCCTAATCTACCATGAAATTTGTTACTTTTTGTCAAATGTATAAAATTTCTTCTTACATTACAAAGAATCTTCCACCTAAAAGCTTTCAACTGACCTACCATAATGATCCTAAGCATTGGGATAGACAGACCTAAGCAAACAGTGCAGACCCAGATCAGACTGCTGCTGAAGGAGCAGTCTCATCAGGGTCTACATTGTTTGGCATTTCGTCCGCACCTTTTGGACTTCTCCCTGGATCATGAAACAAATTTGATACGAAAAATTTCAAGAAAATTGCTGCAAATCCTCAAGGTGTCCGAATTTTTAGGATTTTTACTGTACTTTCAATTTATAGAATATTACAATTCTTTCAACTGTTTGTGTTAAACAAGAGGCCCATGGGCCACTATGCTCACCAGAGCTCAGGTGGGCACTGCCCAATGACAGCCATGTATTTTAACATGATATCATTTTAATCTACCAATTATAAAGCCTCCCAAATGAACCCCTTTATCCAAATGAGCATCCATCTGGACTCAGTATCTAAAACATTAGGCCTTTTATTAAGTAGAGGGTGTAGGGCATGGACCCAATGGAGCCCTGGTTGTTATCACTAAATGTGTCTTATCATAAGGAATAAAATATATATGGTGTAGCAGTGGGGATCTGTATACCGGAGTTATAAGGCCTCTTAAGCGGTGGAGGGGTTGGGGCATGTCCTATTGATCCCAGGAAAGCCCAAGATTGTTGTCCCTATAAGGACCAAGAATATATATATATGGTTTATGGATCTGAATGGTTTCTGATATATGAGGCTCTTCTATGACGTGGAGAGGAGAGGAATGGCCCCTGCGACCCCCAAGTGGGTGTGCTATTGATAAGGAACAAGAGCATATATGATTATGGGGTGGGGATTTGAATGGTTTCTGAAATATATGGCCTTTTAAAGTAAAGGGGCGGGGGGCATTGCCCTAGCACAAAGTGACCCCCAGGTTGGTGTGACTGAATGAGTTTTATCATAAGGAATAAGAATATTATAGTTTATGGTGGGGATCTGAATGATTTCTGAGATATATGGCTTTTAATGAAGTAAAGGAGTGGGGCATGACCCAGGCAGCCGGGATGACTTCCAAGCTAGTGTTATTTGAATGTGTCTTATCACAAAGAAGATGATTATATATGGTTTAGGGGTGGGGCTCTGAACAGTTTCTGAGATATTTAGCCTTTTGTAAAGTGGTGGGGTGGGGCAAGGCCCTGGCTTGACCTGGGAGACCTCCAGGTTGACATCAATGAATGTGTCTTATCATAAGGAACCACAATATATCGATTGTTCAACGCAACACTGGGCTAACTCAGTTTTTTTAAATTTTACAGGAGACAGTTTTTTCTGTTTATTAAATTCATAAATAGCTCATCAGGGTATTAATGAAAGCTGATCTACAAGGTAAAATAAGGGGTTTGAAGTGAAGTATGTTGTATTTCATGGCATGTGACAGAAAAAGAGATATCAAACAAAGTTTGAGTTAGATCTGTTTTCCCATTAAAAATATCCAATTTTCGCAATTAAAGTTAATGCAACACTGGTCTAACTGGAATTAAATCAGTGTTTCTGGTCACTTTCTATTTTCAAAAACAAAATTACTCATAATCAATAGAAGCATTAACTAAAGTACAAAAAGAAAACTAAACCTTCATGTATTTGAAGAATATTTATTGCTGCAAAGCGGTAAAATGACATTTTCCCCATTCTTTTTCTTTTAATCTAATACAATGTCATGTAGAAACATTAATGTAATACATGCAATTTAAAATTACTTTTGCATTTAACTGCTTGTTATAAACTGTATCTTACAGCAGTGGTCATTATACATTTAATTCATGATTATATATTTAATTCATGAAACAAGTTGGAGAACTTACATTTTTTCGAGCCTTCACCAGCAAAATACTAAAAATGCCTAACTTAATCTACAAATTTCAATTGTCATAACTATTTGGCTTCCCATGTTAGTAAGACACATTATACAGAAATATATAATACAGGTGAATACATTTTAAGAATAAAACATTACCATAGTTGCCATAATTAGAACTTGGTGCACTTAGATTTGTTTGATATGAGGTTTAACATTCCCTGTCAACACTGTATAGGTCATTTTGGAGACATTGCTTCCAACTTTGTGGGACTCTTACCCAACATTGAGATGAAATAACATCTCAAGCCCTAGAGGACATTAAGGTGAAATGAAATCTCAAGCTCTACCACCCAATGAAACTAATATGATTTATATGCATGGATGGTCCAATTTGCGCCACTTTTCCTGGGTAGGTTTGGAACCTCTAAGAGGTTTACCAGTACTTAAGTGCGGTCAGTTTCAGCTCTGCCTGGAAGCATTATGCCTGACTCTATATGACATAAATAGTGATTACTGGGCCTCTAAACTCTAAATCAAACCAAAGTAGACCATGATGTTAAAGGATAGCAATAAGTACTTTTATTCATAGTGCTGTAATAGGTAAAATGACCTGTGTACTTTTGAAGTCACATTTTCATTACACAGCCATATATATATGTAAAGTCAAAATATTTTTTGGACAAGGGGCCCACTCTTTTTACTCACTTCTATTTTCTAGGCTTTAGGAGCCTACTTGGAATGCAAACATGCAAAAAGGTCAACTTTGATTGCTGGTCCATTTAAAACCAGTTACTGAAAGTGATTTCCATGTTCTGAGGACAAATATTAAGACTTGTTTTTAGCTCTGAGAACAAAATTAATATAAAGACCTTATTTTACAATAATAGACCTTTTCATTATCTTTGTTGATGTCAAAGTTTTTGTTTGTTTGTTTTTTTTCCTGAAAATTTGTGAAAATCAAAAAAAAAAAAATCAGATAAAGTCAATTCTACTCCTTACAGACCGAATGATTGTAGCCCACTGAGCAGCTGTATAAATGGAAATATTTTTAGTTGCATGCTCAGTTGTGGCATGGAACCAGTCATTCTCATTAAAAGTATGACCTTTTTCGTCATATCTGTACATTATATTTGTGAAGAGAATGTCTTATTTGTTTGATTTGAGGTTTAAAGTCCCCACCCACACTATATAGGTCTTTTTGGAGACGTTGCTTCCAATTTTGTGGGACTTTTACCCGACACTGAGATGAAATGACATCTCAAGCCCTGTCACCCATTGACCCAATAGGGTTTATAAGCATGGACGGTCCGACTCGCACGGCTTTGCCCTGGCAGGCTTAGATCCTCTATGGGGTTTACCAGTACTCGTGTGCGGTCGGTTTCAGCTCTGCGTGGGAGCATCATGCAGCCAATCTATTTCGTCAAGCCCCAATGGTCGGGGGCCGAGAGAATGGCTTAACAATGTTATGTAATACCTGATTTTGATTGTCAATGTAGAAAGCAAAAGCTTTCATCCTTAGCTAGCTTACTGAGCTGACATCTGTCCTTCTTAACCCTTGTTCTGCTGAATAAATTAATGTTGCCACATCCTTCTTTGACTATCAAAAAATCAAATTACTTGATGTCATTTATTCCTTTAAACTCACAAACTGAATGACAAACAGTGAAGATCTGGGTCAAATGGTATCTGGAGAAGAATCTCATCTGGATCTTCACTGTTTGCAAAGATATAGCCTAGGCTAGTTAAGCAGGAAAATAATTCAATCAGTGGAAGGGAGAGAATGACGGTAGAAAATATTTCATGATCAATCTCCACCAAAGAATGTTGCAGACACAGGAGGATCTAACCTGCAACCTCCTTATCAGATGTGAATCCGACTGAGACACTGATTTTGTTTTGTTTGTTTGTATTGGAGTTTAATGGCCCAGACAACACTATTTAGGTCATTTTTGAGCAGGTCAGCTTACCTATCCACACTTCTCCTGGGCAGGCTTATACATAAGCGGTTAGCCAGTACAGTGCACATTCCAAAAACCGACAACTGCCCTTCTTGAAGCAGTGGAAGGGAGAGAATGACCGTAGAAAGGATTTCATGATCAATCTCCACGCAAGAATATTACTGACTCCGGCAGGTATCGAACCCGCATCCTCCTGATCACCAGTCATACGCGCATGCGACTGAGCTACCGAGGCTGGGCTGAGCCACTGATACTGAGAGTAAGAAAAAAAAATCATGAGTGAGTGAGTGTTTGGGTTTTACATCCCACCAACAGCTAAGGTCATACGGAGACGGGACCTCGGTTTAAAGACTCATCCGAAAGTCTGGAGAAGCCCAGGATTGATCCTGCGATCCCTGATTTACTATAACAAGGCAAGTAGTGTAACCACTACACCACGGAGGCTTCTAAAATCATAAAAGAGACTGGTCATCAGTGCCAACTGTTGTCAGCTCACTTTACATACAGGTATCTCCAGATAAGGTGGAGTAATGAACATATTAAGGGATTTTGTTTTTCTTGTTTTTCAGTAACATCAGTCATGTTGTGGGTACTAAATAGAATAATCTCATCAAGGTAATTCTAACAAGTACCCACAACATAAGTTTTATCAAGAAGGAGTAAATGTGTCCCTTAAAAATTAGCCTTATTCTGCCCCCATAAAGGTCAGTTAGTAAAAATAAACATCCTGGCAGCGGTTGATCAGTGTCTACATTGTTTGCTAGTCTACTAGCTTTCTTCACTGGGTGGTTTGTTCTGACTTTCATACTTCTGAATAGTAGCACAGTCTGAGCTTTAACATGATATAGGCTTAGTTTTTTTACTACTAATGTTTATTTTTTAATTATTTGCCATTTGGGTTTAATTTCAAATGTCACCATTTAGGCCAATTTATTCATCAAGCCCAGATTGGTGGGGCGCTTCTTTTGTCCCGAATAAAATCGTCAGCCATGTATATAACAGGAATCCATTCAAAATAACGGGGTGTCAGTATATGTCAGACCAAAATAAATATAGCTGGACTTTTAGCAAAAAGTGCAGACCCTGAACAGATCTCAAAGAATGTGGTGTCTGATCTGGGCCCTCAATGTTATTGTATATATTTTTGTTCTGCATTTAAGGCCCTGTCCTGGACTCTAGGTTTTGTCAAATTCCTTAGTCATGATCTTTTGGCTGCCTAATCCCTAGAGTATGCCCACCACACAACCTCAGGGGCCAACAATGATATATTTTAGGTTATACTGCATGGTTACTGCATACAGAAAAAAGAACAAATGAATTGCAGATCTATATACACATGTATTTGGTTTACGGTATAGTCAGAACCCTGTCCCATCCCCTGACCCTTTTTAAAGGGGTCCCATAATAAAACTTTGACAAGAGATGCATCAATTGTTATGATTATTAGTTGTTCTATCTAGTATGCCTATGATTTCATCATGATATCATCAGAAAATATTGATTAGCTTTCTTCAACTGTTTAACGCAACACTGGTCTAACTCAAGTTAGATCAGTGTTGCGTTTAACAAAATACCAAGAATGAGATAGATCAAAATGCCAAATGTCTTTTTTTAGGTTTATTTTTATGAGAATGGCTAAAATATTTCATGTGAATGTGTATCAGCATAGAATGAACCAAACTGCATAAAAAAGTCATTTTTGAAAAAAAATGGAGTTAGCCCAGTGTTGCGTTGAACGATCGATATATGGTTAGAGGTGGGGATCTATAAGGTTTCCAAGATATTGGGTCTTTAATGAAATGAAGGGGTGGGGCACAACTCCAGCACATCCTGGGGGACCCCCAGGTTAGTGTCAATGAATGCATCATATCATAAGAAACAAGAATATATAAGGTTTTTGGGCGGGGATCTGAATGGTTTCTGAGATAGATGGACTTTTGTGAAGTGGAGTGGTGGGGTAGGCCCCGGCGCACCCAGGAAGAAGCCCAAATTGGTGTCAATGAATGAGTCTCTCCATAAGGAACAAGAATATATAGGGTTTAGGGGTGGGGATCTGTAAGGTTTCCAAGATATTGGGCCCTTTTATGAAGGAGGGGGTGGGGCATGACCCCGGCACAACCCAGGGGACCCCCAGGTTGGTGTCACTGAATGCGTCTTATCATAAGGAACAAGAATATATATGGTTTTGGGGTGGGGACCTAAATGGTTTGTGAGATATATGGCCTTTTGTGAAGAAGAAGGGGTGGGGCAAGGCCCAGGCGCACCCCGGGAGACCCCCAAGTTGGTGTCAGTGAATGTATATTTTCATAAGGAACAAGAATATATATGGTTTAGGGGTGGGGATCTGTAAGGTTTCCAAGATATTGGGCCTTTTATGGAATGGAGGGGGTGGGGCATGACCCCGGCACGTACCGGGGGACCCCCAGGTTGGTGTCACTGAATGCATCTTATCATAAGGAACAAGAATATATATGGTTTTGAGGTGGGGATCTGGATGGTTTCCGAGTTATATGGCCTTTTATGAAGTGGAGGGGGTGGGGCATGGCCCTGGCTTAACCTGGGGGACCCTCATGTTGACATTAAAGCATATGGCTGCGAGACATTTACTCAAGGAACATTTCTATAAAAGTTTTGTCAAAATATCTGCAATAACTTGGCAGCAAATGACATTTTTCAATTTTCCCCAATATATGTCTATGGAAAATCTAAGTTGCCATAGCAACCAAACTAAAGAGCCAAATTTTATATAAAAAAAAAACAAGAGGGCCCAGAGGGCCCTGGTTCGCTCACCTGTGTGTCGCTGTTTCGAGTACATTCTATTTTTAGCTCTTGTGCCCATCTTTTTCATCAGCAGAGTGATTTAAGCTTATTTGGTAGGGAGTAGCCTAGGCAACATTCCTGGGAACTTTGAATCAAATTGGCCTTAGGGTTTAGGGGGAGTTTCCGTTTGAATCAAATTTACAATATTTTTCTATTTTTACCTCCGGTGGCCATTTTGTTCATCCGAGTGGGATTGTTTTAGCCTTTTTGGTAGAGGATAATCTAAGCAACATTGTCGCAAGGAACCTACATGCTAAATATGAAGGCTGTATCTCAAATGCTTTAAAAGTTATGACAAAGTAGGTCAAAGGTCAAGGTCATGGGTCAAAAGTTTTGAATGGCTGAGAAAACCTTGTCACAAGGAACATACATGCCAAATATGAAGGCTCTATCTCATATGGTTCAAAAGGTATGATCAAGTAGGTCACAGGTCAATGTCACAGGTCAAATCTTTTTGAGTGGGAAGCCCTTGTCAGAAGGAACCTACATGCCAAATATGAAGGCTCTATCTCAAATGGTTCAAAAGTTATGACAAAATAACCTACTGATCTACTTTTTGATTTGACATGACCCATACTCAAACTTAACCGAGATATTGCCCAGATGAACATTCTGAGCAAGTTTTATGATGATTTGACTGAAACTGTGGCCTCATAGAGTGTTCAAAACGTTTTTCTATGATTTGACCTGCTGACCTACTTTTTGACCCGACATGTCCCATATTCAAACTTGACACAGATATTGTCAAGATGATCATTCTGAGCAAGTTTGATGATGATCGGACCAAAACTTGGACCTCTAGTGTGTTCACAATGTTTTTCAACAATCTGACCTACTGACCTACATATTGACCAGACATGACCCATATTCGAAATTAACCGAGATATTGTCAAATGATCATTTTGAGCAAGTTTGATGATGATCGGACCAAAATTGTAGCCACCAGCGTGTTCAGAGGGTTTTTCTATGATTTGACCTACTGACCTACTTTTTGACCCAACCTGACCCATATTTGAACTTGAGTGAGATATTGTCAAGATGATCATTCTGGGCAAGTTTGATGATGATCGGGCCAAAACTGTGGCCTCTAGTGTGTTCACAAGCTTTTTCTATGATTTGACCTACTGACCTACTTTTTGACCCAACATGACCCGTATTCAAACTTGAACCGGATATTGGTAAGAATATCATTCTGAGCCAGTTTGATGATGATCGGACCAAAACTGTGGCCTCTAGTATGTTCACAAGGTTTTTCTCTGATTTGACCTACTGACCTACTTTTTGACCCTACAAGACCCATATTCAAATTTGCCCGAGAAATTGTCAAGATAATCATTTTGAGCAAGTTTCATGAAGATCAGACAAAAACTGTGGCCTCTAGTGTATTCACAAAGTTTTTCTATGATTTGACCTACTGGCCTACTTCCCACATAACCCATATTCAAACTTGACCGAGATATTGTCAAAATGATCATTCTGGGCAAGTCTAATGATGATCGGACCAAAACTGTGGCCTCTAGTGTGTTCACACGGTTTTTCTATGATTTGATCTACTGACCTACTTTTTGACCCGACCTGACCCGCATTCAAATGTGACCGAGATATTGTCAAGATGATCATTCTGGGCAGGTTTGATAATGATTGGACCAAAACTGCGCCTCTAGTGTATTCACAAGGTTTTTCTATGATTTGACCTACTGACCTACTTTTTGACCCGGCATGACTCATATTCGAATGTGACAAAGATATTATTAAGATGATCATTCTGAGCAAGTTTGATGATGATTGGACATAAATTGTGGCCTCTAGTGTGTTCAGAAGGTTTTTCTATGTTTTGACCTACTGACCTACTTTTTGACCCGACAACACCCATATTCGAACTTGACTGAGATATTGTCAAGATGATCATTCTGGGCAAGTTTGATGATGATCGGACCAAAATTGTGGCCTCTCGTGTCTTCACAAGGTTTTTTTCTGATTTGACCTACTGACCTACTTTTTGATCCGACATGACCCATATTCGAACTTGACCGAGATTTTGTGGTGGTACAAATTGTGTGCAAGTCTAGTAAAAATCAAATCATAAATGAAACATCTATCATGCATACAAGACCAAAATAGGCAATTTTTGCCCTTTCAGGGGCCGTAACTCTGTAACGCATGATGGGATATGGCTGGTTCAAGAAAGGAACCCAGATCTCATGGCGGTACAAGTTGTGTGCAAGTCTGGTTAAAATCAAATCAAAAATGAAGATGCTATCGTGCGGACAAGACCAAAATAGGCAATGTTTGCCCTTTCAGGGGCCGTAACTCTGTAACACATGATGGGATATGGCTGGTTCAAGAAAGGAACCTTGATCTCATGGTGGTACAAGTTGTGTGCAAGTCTGGTTAAAATCAAATCATAAATGAAGATGCTATCGTGCGGACAAGAAATTGTTTACGCACGCACGGACGCACGCACGGGCGCACGACGGACAAAATGTGATCACAAAAGCTCACCTTGTCACTACGTGACAGGTGAGCTAAAAAACAACACAAAAACACAAAACCTGTCAAGGCAAATATGGTGAATATTTCCAAAAACTCTCAGCCTAATAGAGCATTCTGTTTCTGAGGAGATGATTTTTTAAGTATTTTTTTTTTCTATTTTTTTTTTATTTTGGTTTCCATGGCAACCAATAAAAATGAGCGAGCAGTAGGCCTAAAATCATATGGCAGATAGCAGTTTGCCTAAGGAACATTTCTATGAAAGTTTTGTCAAAACATCTGCAATGACTTGGCAGAAAATGCCATTTTTCAATTTTCCCCATTATAAGTCTATGGAAACTCTAAGTTGCCATAGCAACCAAACTAATGAGCCGATTTTCATAAAAAACAAAAACTTACAATCCCCCGGCCCAAGGATGCTACAGATAAAATTTGGGTCCAATCGGCCCAGTGGCTTCAGAGGAGATGTCGTTTGAAAGTGTTAACGACACAGAAGACAACGGACAATTCCATCCTATAAGCTCCCCCGGAGCCTTTGGCTCTGGTGAGCTAAAAACTCCTTTATTTCAAGGATTAATTTGTTTGTTTGTTTGATTTGAGGTTTGACCTCCCCATCAACACTGTATAGGTCATTTTGAAGATGTTGCTTCCAATTTTGTGGAAGTTTTACCCGACATTTACATGAATGACATCTCAAGCCCTGCCGCTCAATGAAACAAATAGGGTTTATAAGCATGGACAGTCCAACTCGCACCACTTTGCCTGGGTAGACTTAGATCCTCTAAGCGGTTTGTCAGTACTCGTGTGTGGTCAGTTTCAGCTCTGCGCGGAAGCATTATGCAGCCCATCTATTTCTTCAAGCCCCGATGGGCAGGTGCTGGGTATTTCAAGGATATCGTATTTAACAGCTCAACTCCTTATCGTATTTGCTCTAAACTTTCAACAAGTACAATTTACAACCCGATATTGGGTCTAAAAATAAATTGATGAGTGGCAAACGATGTAGACCCTGATGAGACTTGCTTCCTGTGGCATCTCTTTTGGGTTTACAAAGTTTGCTTAGGCATTTGTCTGAATACATATGTTATTACGCAATATGTACACCCTGATGAAAGGTGCATACTGTCACTAGAATAATGTATCTTTGTAACTTCTTTTGTGGTTCTTCCAAGGCTTCAAAAATGACAAATTTCTGATGAAAATGTGTGATATTCTTCTCTTATTTCTGTCACATACATAGGTTGCAGGTGCTCATTAGAACCACCTCCTTAAGGCAGTTCTAAAGAGTATTCACATTCTGTCGTTGTCATCATCATCATCATCAAAATCATCATCAGAGTTTTGATTAATGTGCAGGTACAGGGGCAACATCACATAAATGGGCTCCCTTCCAGGAATCTGACTTGGTGCACGCATGGCAGATCTCACACCAGATCTCCAGGTTTGTCTATCATGAGGGTCAATAGCAGAGAGCTTCCACTCTCTGTGATCTCTCTCTGTAAGCTGCTTCCAGGTCATCTTGGGCCTCCCAGACCCACGCCTTCCATCTACCCTGTATGTTACAGGCTGTCTTGACTGCACCATTGGAGCATTGCACATGTCCATACCAGCGGAGCATTCTCTCTTTCAGGATGAGTTCTAGGTCCTCAATGCCTAATCGTGCAAGTAGGGTTAAGAGATGGTAGGTGTAATCAATCTTATAGTTTAAATTTTATGTAGCATGTACCTTAACAATGAGCTGTACAGCAGAGGACATATCAAAACCTCCACACAACAGACCAACGACTGTAGAACTTCCTTTAGAAAATAAATTCGCCACCTGCAAGAAGAAACCATAACATTAACTGTAGGCCCTTCTTTCTATATTAGTATAGACCACAACCTCTTTATAACACTATTCCATTACAACAAGGTTTTCGGTATAACAAAATTTAAAGATAGAACCCAAATGTATTGATTATAGAGAAAAATTGCCATATATGGTCATATTTCTATATTACAGGTATCTATAGAATACAATTTGTTTGGATATAATACTTGTTAAACTAACACTGTTTCTGCATTGGACCCCAACAAAAGTCTTATAGAGAGGTGTAAGTGTATATTATACTTGTATTTCTAACAGTTTGTTTGTTCGGAGCTAAACAGCCCAGTCAAAACTATTTAGGTTGTATTGAGCTGGTCAGTTAACTTAAAAATACGTCCCGAGCAGGCTGATTCCCAAGTGTTTAACCAGTACAGTGTACATTCTTTTGCCAGAATGTGACAGCTTCCCTTCTTGAATTAGCAGAAGGGACCATGGAAATGATTTCATGACCATTCTCGAGGAAAGAATGTTGCCAACCCGGGAGGTATTGAACCCATCAACTCCTGATCAGCAGTCACACCTGATCAGCAGCCAGATACACATCCAACAGAGCTACGAAGTCCCGACTGTTTATCCGTCAAAAATGATTTATAAGGTAAATAAATGCACTGACAAAATTTCTACCATTTAACAAGGGAGACAATTTTTCTGACTTACTGTTTAATTTTCATTAAACTGATTCCCGTTGAAACAAGGGTCTATTCTTAGAGGAAAGAAATAATTTCCTAGTACATTAATAAATTTTGTACTTGTAAGGGAGACAAAAATATTTTCAAATGAGTGGTCTCCCCTAAATGTGTATCCATAACACCTATAATTTCTGCAATTCTACTTATCAAAATACAATTTCTGTGGGACCTGAGAATAATTCAGACTACACACACCTTGTTGTTGGTGCCGGGGCTACACTCCATCGTGCAAGCCAAGATGTGTAGAGGTGTTGCCATAATAAGGACCGTTTGATGAGGAACAAACAGCCTACCAGTGATACCAGCAAACAACATGAAGCAGACGAGCATCCGACGCTAGCCTTTCCTTTGCTGGAACTCTAGCCTTTTGGAAGGCCTCCTCTGTCAGATGGGCACTGGCTATTGAACACAATTTGCAGATCGGAATTGACCACATTCCATAGCTGTGACTGATAGTCCATCATTTGTTGGAGAGTCATTCGAAATTACTGTAACTTACAGACCACTTTTGTCTTTACTGTAATATGTCTGAGGCAAGATGGGTGCATTGGCCCCAATGTATCCCTCCATGCGAAATAGAAGTAAAACAAAGATCAGGAATCGATACAATTAACTTACTCCACCCACCAAAGACATCAAAGGGAAAGAAACACAAACATTAAGCGACCAGACCATAATGGAAACCTAAACAAAGGAAGGCCATAAGGACAGTTACTTTCCCACAAAATGGCCATATGGCCATCCAAAATAAAAAGACACAAGTGATACACACAGTAAGTAACAAACAACAACATAAATAAATCCCCACAGAAGAACCGCCTTGGAACAGTCAGTGGAAAGATTTCCACTGGGGGGCTTAAATCGATTTTACGTGGCCACAACCCTCGCCCTTACTTCCGTCGCAATTTAGATCAAATAATTTGTTCAGTCCGCATGAAGGCCTCCTAACTCATCAGTGCAACATCTCCGTGAACACAAATAATCAAAGAACCACAGAGGTGAGACAACAGTGAGGACTCGACAGCAAGAAACCACTGAAATGCTGGAGCAAAAGAAAACCAACAGTTAGAATACGATGGGCCCGACCAGAGACAAAGCATCAGGCACCAACCAACATTACCTTGAATTAGATATCTCTAATTCTCAATAAGCCTTTACGTTGAGACCGTCATAGAATCTGAGGCCTGACCCACCTGCGTGCAATTAAAGAGGGAAGCAAAGTTGCCAACCGTGATTGGGTTAACTACCATGCATGCAGTCTGTCATATAACATCCATGTTGTACCCAATCTTTTTATATCAAAGAATAATTTTACAAAAATGGGTGCTGAAGTCATTGCGGTTATATATTTTTCTGAATTTATATACTAAGTCACCATAAAATTCGGGTTCCGATAGACCTTGTTGCAGAAGAGATTTAAGTCCAATATTGAATTCTGAAATTAAATCAGAATGGCATCTATAAAATTTTGAAAAGGCTTTACGTAGTTTATGGTACCGATAACCCTGATTAAGAAGTTTAGCCGTTAATAATTTATTATGAGAGTTGAAGTCAGTTACATGACTACACACTCTAGCAAATCGAAAGCCTTTTAGAAAGTTGAAAATCCAATCCTGGACACGGTCTAGGGGTATAGCCCCTATATCTTCATAGCATCCGGTTACCTTAAAAACCAGTCAAGTCAAGACAATATTTCTGTGGTACAGAGATAAAATACCCCTCCTAGACATACCTGTGACAAGATTTCTTCAGCCCTTTTAACCCTTTTTGTACCAAATGGAATCTTCATCCTTATATATAGCAGGAGTCCATTCAAAATTTAGGGGTGTCAGGTTGTGTTTTCTTCAAAATTTCTTTGGGAATTGGCTTGACTTTTTGCAAACAGTGTAGGCCCTGATCAGACGCCACGTTCTGCGGCGTCTGATCTGGGCCTGCACTGTTTGCCAGGGTACCCATTTTGGGGTTTCTGGTACTAAATGAGTTAAAGCAGAAATAATAACTAGGCCTGTTGTGGGACAGCATAACTCATCTACAAGTACTGGTGTCTATCTTGTCTTTAAACAGTGCTCAGAAAATTTGAAAAAAACTTTAGCCAGTGCCAGGCAGATGTGGGTACTAACAAGGGATAAGACATCTATACTGAACTCATTATTGCTTCTCATGGCAACAACAGCTTTCATACTGAAGACACATTATTTGTTTCTCTAGTACTCACGACAATGTAACATATGCTACCCTCTATTCCCCCAGAAGCGCCGACTTTGATTACCAGCCGTACAAGACCTACGCAACCTTTATTCCCCACTTGTCACCCAGTGACTGAAAATCACTAACCGTAAAATCACGGACTTCGTGACAACACACCGGTAAATATCCTCTTTGCTCGGCGCTTTTCGAAGTGAAAGGACGTGTTGGATAATTTATCCAGGGTATTCCTAGGCTCGAGCAGCCCTATTACCCCCGGTTTGCTTTCAAATTATTTTGTTTAGACTTATGTCGGTTGGTGCCTGATGCTCTGTCTCTGGTCGGGGTCATCGGAGTCTAACTGTTGGTTTTCTTTTGCTCCAGCATTTCAGTGGTTTCTTGCTGTCGAGTCCTCACCGTTGTCTCACCTCTGTGGTTCTTTGATTTTTGTGTTCACGGAGATGTTGCACTGATGAGTTAGGAGGCCTTCATGCGGACTGAACAAATTATTTGTCTAAATCGCAACGGAAGTAAGGGCGAGGATTGTGGCCACGTAAAATCGATTTAAGCCCCCCAGTGGAAATCTTCCACTGACCGTTCCAAGGCGGCTCTTCTGTGGCGATTTATTTATGTTGTTGTTTGTTACTTACTGTGTGTATCACTTGTGTCTTATGGTTTTGGATGGCCATATGGCCATTTTGTGGGAAAGTAACTGTCCTTATGGCCTTCCTTTGTTTAGGTTTCCATTATGGTCTAGTCGCTTAATGTTTGTATTTCTTTCCCTTTGGTGTCTTTTATGGGTGGAGTAAGTTAAATGTATCAATTCCTGATCTTTGTTTTACTTCTACTTTATTATTATTGCCGTGCTGTTTTCTCTTTTTTCTGTTTTATTTCAGAATTTGGAGTTCAGTTTGAAATGCTAAATAGATGTTCAGGTAAGCAAGGAAGGGGTTGTTCACGCTTTCTCGCGGAGTGGGACAACCACCTTCTTTGCCATTCATGCAGGGATTGTTCTCAGGATAATCCCTGTAATGTTTGTTCCGACTGGTCAACTTTGACATGGTCCAAATCTATTAAGGCCATGTCTAAGTTGTCCAGACCGTCTAAATTAGACAAGACTGGGGAAAAGGTGCAGACGGAGGTTGCTTCTAGGGAGTTCTCCCGACCCTTGCAAGAGGGTAACGAGGCTCCTGTTGTCACCGACCAAACGGTTAGTGATGTGGAAGTTCCCTCCTCCCTTGCTTTGACCGCTGGTTCAAACCTTGGGGCTCCTCTTCCTGAGTGTTCCACAGCTGGAAACGGTACTGGAAACTCTTCCCAGTCTACGTGTCGAAGGGAATCTGAAGGTAATTCAGGTGACCAGCGGCCCAGACCTTCTCAATCACCATTGAAACGTCTGGCCATTCGACACAATGATAGGGTCCTTGGCTCCCGTTCTCGCTCGAGGCGGGCCCATCGTTCCCCGTCTTTAAGTACTTACCGCTCTCGAAGCCGTGGTAAAAGCCGCTCGGCAATTCGTTCCCGTAGCCGCGGCCGTTACCGCTCAAATAGTACTACGAAGAACCGTCGCTCTAGATCTTGCTCTCGGAGATTTTCAAGATCAAGCGCGGGTTCTTTCAGCAGCCATGGCTCGCGACCCAAGCGTAGCCATAGCCGCCGCTCCATGCGTATCCATGGCCCCGCTCCAGGCGTAGCCATAGCCGTCGCTCCAGGCGTGTCCACAGGTCTCCTCGAGACCAACGTTCACGATCTAAAACGACCAGCCGTCATAGGGGCAGACGCTCCCCTTCGCATGGTCGTAGGCAGATTTCCCGCTCACCTTCCAGGTCGAGCGGTTCAAGTCAACATTTTCTGGAACCAACAAGAAGGCTAAGGTTCCAGAATGAAAGTAATCCCCCGCTGGTTTCTGTAAGCACAGCGAGGGGGTTTTCATGAGTACTCGTGAAAATTTGGTTCACAGTGTACAACCGGATATGCGAAATTTGATTCGTCAAATTTTGTCCGAAGAATTGAATACCAATACCGCCAGTCGGAAAAGGTCTCGATCCCTTTCATCCTCGAAAGATCGTGATAGAAGGGTTAGAAGAAATTCTTCATCTCTTTCTAATCCATCAAACGTGGATAAAACCTGTCAGTCAACTTGTAATGAGGATAGTACTGACGTTGGGGATAAGGGCCCAAGGGCTAAATCCCCAGTGGTTACAGAGTCCATTGATAGTATTCCCTCTGTTATTCAGGAACCGGAAATAATTCTCAGGCCGGAACCTAGAGAGAAAATTGACGATTCGGCTGATGAATCGTGTGATCAAGAGAATGAGGCTGACAATTTGGTACAACCTTCATTGGCTGCACAATTGTCATATGTTGAGGCCTTGGACTTGCTACGCAGAAGGCTAGGTCCTCAACTTTGTCCCGAAGTGGCTCAACCTGAACCCCAATCAGGTGCGTCAGCCTTGGACTTCTTTACTAAGAAATCCACGGAAACTGTTCAACCGGTCCTTCCTCAAAGTCGTTTAATTTTGGAGCAAATTTCCACAATTAATTCGAAAATCCAAGGACCCAATCCTATTCAAGGATCACCATTGGACAGTTATCCTAAGGGCATGGGGACCAATAGGTTTCCCAGTTTGATGATGAAACCTAAAGTGTTTGGTCAGGATTCGTATAGAATAGCGGATCCTACTTTACAACTAAATCCTCTCCCAATAGATCCATCGTTCAGAGAGGTTCTTAAGCAGGGGGCATCGTTGCCTACTTCTCACAATATCCAGCTGTTGCACCTGGAGATTTGGGAGAAATTGGCAAGAGCTGGTGTACATGTTACTTCCCATGCTGATATGTTTCTGTATGGCATTCTTTCAGCATTGGGGAGCTCAACGCCTTCTCAGTCAGATCTGGCGGAAGTGCGTAGGTATTTGGAAGCCCTAGCACAGTCACATATGCATCTGTTTGATGTATTGGTTAGACTGGCTAGTGGTCCATTGCTTGCCAGACGCGATGCGTATCTTGACAAGTGTGCCTTAGACTCTTCAATAAAAGCCTCAGAGTTCAGCCTTTGGAGTCTTCAACCCTTTTTGGCTCTAAGATTCCAGAAGTGGCAAAATCTTATAAGGAGGACTTGACAAGGAGAAGTCTGCAGAGGGCAGCGGCACCTGCTCACCCTAAGAAGAAAAGAAAGTCCGGAGCTAAGTCTGAAGATGTCAAATTAGTTGTTAGCTCTTCAGAGAGTGGACAGCGTCAGGTTATTTCCAAACCGGCTGCCTCCACACAAGCTCCGCAGCAAAGTTCTCATCCCAGCAGGTTTAGAAAACCTAAAGGGAAGAGGAACAAGAATCAAAAATATGGGTGCCCGCTTCTGCCAGGCCTGCCCGGACTCTTTGGAGTCATCGGGCTCGATCAAGTACAGTTTTCCAAAACCGGACATTCCCACCGTTGGCAGACTGTATCACTTTTGTCAGGCCTGGCAAAAGATCACCACAGACCAGTAGACACAGTCTGTGATAAGAAGCGGGTTTCAAATTCAATTTCGTGTCCTACCCAAATTGGCCAGAGTGGTTCCTCATTTTTTGAGGAAACCTCCAGCAGATCCAGAGAAAATTCGACTCCTTCAAGAGGAGATAGAATCTATGCTGGAAAAACGTGCCATAGAACCAGTCACTCCACATCACCCGAAAGGGGGCTTTTGTAGCCGATTATTTCTGGTTCAGAAAAAATCAGGAGGATGGAGACCGGTAATCGATCTTTCCAGATTGAACCGGTACATTCTTGCTCCTCATTTCAAAATGGAAACTGTAGACTCAGTTCGTCTTGCATTACGGAAGAACGACTGGGCCATATCAGTGGACTTAAAGGATGCATACTTCCAGATTCTGATCCACCGCAAGTCCATGAGGGATCTCCGCTTCCATTTTATGGGGAGAACATACCAATTTCGAGCACTAGCGTTCGGGCTCTCTCCAGCCCCCTACGTTTTCATCAGAGTAGTGAAAACGGTAGTGAAGCACTGTCGTCACCAGGGAATGCGTTTGCATGCACACATGGACGATTGGCTTCAGCCTTCAGCCTCTCAGTTCCTGTCCATTCAGCACCGGGATCGGTTACTGAGGACGGTTTTGAACCTCGGATTTGTCCCGAATTGGGACAAATCAGAGCTAATTCCCAGTCAAATATTCTGTTTCCTGGGTGCTCGTTTCGATCTGGAGAAGGGTGTAATCGGACCTTCTCTGGACAGGATAGTGAGATTGCAAACAAGTATACAGAAGATGTTTGCTTCTCAGTCAGCGTCTGCCCGGGAAGTTCATTCTTTACTCGGACAGATGGAATCTGTGGTCCGTCTTCTACCTTATGGCCGGGCTCACAAACGTTTACTACAATGGCATGTGAAAGACCGTTGGTCTCACGCAACTCAGTCTTGGGACTACCGTATTTCGCTGGATCCTTGGTTCAGACAAGCAGTAGAGCAATGGCTGAACAAGGAATTTCTTCATGCTATGGTTCCGCTGGTTCAGCCACAACCAGATTTCTATCTGTTCACGGATGCGAGTCTGGTTGGATGGGGTGCCCATTTGGAAGATCGCTCAGTTTCAGGCCAGTGGTCTGTTCAATGGAGCAAAGAACACATAAATGTTCTGGAACTCCGAGCAGTTTGGTTGGCTCTGTAGTCCTTTTGTCAGATAATTTCGGGCTGCCAGGTGTTGTTGTCGACAGACAACACAACCGTGGCGGCTTATCTGAACAAAGGAGGGGGGGGGGGCAGGTCTCGAACCCTGTCGTTTATGGCAACCAAGCTGCAAGCATGGTGTGCAAAGCGACAGGTGTCTCTAACAGCCAAATTCGTTCCAAGCAAACTGAACGTTCTCGCGTTTTCTCTGTCGAGGAAAGGGCAGATCATTCATACAGAGTGGACGCTCCACAGGGGCACACTGTCTCAGATTTTTCACTTCTGGGAAGTCCCTCATATAGATCTGTTTGCAACGAGACTAAACAATCAACTTCCGACCTTTGTGTCTCCATTTCACGACCCCTTAGCTTGGGCAGTGGATGCGATGTCCCGTTCCCCTTCTTTTGAAGGTGCTATTGAAAATGGAGAAAGAGACATGCTTGGTCATTCTGATAGCTCCATGCTGGGAAAGTCACCCTTGCTTTCCAGTGCTGTTGTCTCTGCTGGTTGCTCCAGCGATCAAACTCCCTTGTCGGTGGGATCTTTTGATCCAACCACACTCTCGTCTGGCTCATCCGAAACCGGAAATATTCAACCTGCACACTTGGTTGTGCTGCAGGGAGGTCTCGAGAAGGCAGGATTTTCTAAAAGGTCTGCCGAGAGAGTCTGTGCCGCTAAAAGAGCTTCCAAACAGTCTCTCTACAATTACCGTTGGAACGCTTGGATGGATTGGTGTCTAGAACGGGAGATGGATCCCATCGATCCATCTGTAATGGTTTTGGCAGACTTCCTTATCTTCCTGTTTGAAGAGAAGAAGCTGTCTCCTGTTTCTGTTAAAGGATACAGGTCAGCCATTTCGTCCACGCTGAAGCATTTATCTTCAGTCAATTTTTCCTCCGATCCTGTTCTCTCTGATATCATAAAGAGTATGGAATTGGAAAAACCAGTTGTAAGCAGGGTTGTTCCTCATTGGGATCTTTCTCTGGTTTTAGACTGTCTCAAAGAGTCTCCCTTTGAGCCGATGTCTTCTTGTTCGCTCAAATGCTTGACTCAGAAAACAGTTTTTCTGATCGCCCTTGCTTCAGGTCGGAGGCGTAGTGAAATTCATGCACTATCTGCCTCTTCCGGCTCTGTAAATTTTTCAGCAGACAAAAACTCTGTTAAACTTCATTTTTTCCCTGGTTTTTTGGCTAAAAATCAGGTCCCTTCGGTAGCAGGAATTCCCGTTGAAATTCCAGCTCTTTCTATGGATAAAGGTCGCTCTGGCACATTTCTGTGTCCAGTTCGTGCTTTGCGTTTTTATTTGAGAAGGACAAAAAGTTTTCGGAGAAAAAGAGAAAGACTCTTTACTTCCTATGTTAAGAACTATGACAAGGAAATAAGTCCTTCTACTATATCCAGGTGGATTGTAGAGACTGTTCGTTTTGCTTATGATCAAAAAGGCAGTTCCAAATCTTACAAGATTTGTGCTCATGAGCTAAGGGCTTTGAGTGCAAGTTTTGCTTGGCTAAATGGGGTCCCCTTGGATGCTGTTCTCAGAGCCGGTTTTTGGCGCTCTGAGAATTCCTTCATTAGGTTTTATCTAAGAGATACAGCAGGAATCAATGGAAAGTTATTTTCTCTGGGCCCTGTTGTGGCATCACAGACAGTAATTTCCTCTTCTGTTTAATTCTTTGTCCGGTGATCATTGACCGTACGGTTGAACACCGTGTTAAGATATTTTAGCTCCGCCTTCTGTGACGTCATAATTATGCACAGCGGATTAATACATTTGTGGTCAAAAAATAGAAGTAAAGTTTATTTTGACCATTTTTGAGCGTTTTTTCGCTTATTTTGTTTTGGGGTTTCGTTTTATTGTTTCACTCCTCTTTAGGGGAGTGATTTCGCAACGCTGCTTTGGGTCTGGACTTTCCGGGAAAACACCACGCATGTTTTTTTCTAAAGTCCTAATTGTAAGTGTCAAATTCGACATGACCGGGTTTTCGGGCATCTTGCTCTGTTACCAGCCTGGAGTCTCCTTACATACGATCCATTGTCGTCCTAATAATCGGACCACCTTCAGTTGCACAACGTTACCTCATGAGAAATCGGTAAGTTCCTTTATTCTTATTGTGAATTTATCAGATGTACCCACCATCCATGAGAGATTAAATCTAATTAGCATAAGTTACATTGTCGTGAGTACTAGAGAAACAAATTTTATATGTTGTTTTAACATAAATATTTGTGATCTATACTCACGACAATGTAACGACAAGGCCCGTATTTATATATTTATATAAACTCCCAACCTCCCCGCTAATCTGTTTTAATTCCTCGCAAAGAGGATATTTACCGGTGTGTTGTCACGAAGTCCGTGATTTTACGGTTAGTGATTTTCAGTCACTGGGTGACAAGTGGGGAATAAAGGTTGCGGTGGTCTTGTACGGCTGGTAATCAAAGTCGGCGCTTCTGGGGGAATAGAGGGTAGCATAAGTTACATTGTCGTGAGTATAGATCACAAATATTTATGTTAAAACAACATATAAAATTGCTTCTCATGCCCATAACTACTACAATACTGTTGACACAATATTGCTTATCATGGCTACAACAACTTCCATACTGAAGACACACAATATTGCTTATCATGGCTACAACAAACATATTAGTGCTTAATGGCATGAACTACTTCCATACTGATGAAACATTACTGCTTATCATGGCAGGCTACAACAACTTCCATACTGAAGACACACAATATTGCTTATCATGGTTACAACAACTTCCATACTGAAAAATTATTGTTCCTTATTGTATCTACAGCTTCCACACTGAAGACAGATTATTGCTTATCATGCCTATAACAAATTTTGTACCGAAGAAATAATATTGCTTATCATGGCTACAACATCTTCCATACACAAGACACAATACTGCTAATCATGTCTGCAACAACATCCATGCTGATGACATTAATGCTTATCATGGCTCCAACAGCTTTCATACTGAAGTGACATTAATGCTTATTACGAATGGAACAACATCCATACTGATAACGCATTACTGCTTATCATGGCTACAACCAACTCGATACTGAAGACACATTATTGCTTTAATCATGGCTTCAACAACTTCCATATTGAAGATACATTATTGTTGATCATGTCTACAACAACTTTCATACTGAAGTCAAATTAATGCTTCTCATGGCTTCATCAACTATCATACTGGAGTCACAATAATGCTTATCATGGCTTCATTATTGATGATGCATTATTGCTTCTCATGGCTACAACAACTTTCAAACTGAAGACATATTATTGCTTTTCATGCCTATAACTACTACCATATTGTTGACACAATATTGCTTATCATGGCTACAACAAACACATTAGTGCTTAATGGCTACAACAACTTCCAAACTGATGAAACATTACTGCTTATCATGGCTACAACAACTTCCATACTGAAGACACACAATATTGCTTATCATGGTTACAACAACTTCCATACTAAAGACACAATATTGCTTATGTCTGCAACAACTTCCATACTGAAGTCACAATATTGCTTATCATGTCTGCAACAACTTCCATACTGAAGACACAATATTGCTTGTCATGTCTGCAACAACTTCAATACTGAAGATACGATATTGCTTATCATTTCTGCAACAACTTCCATACTGAAGACACAATATTGCTTATCATGTCTGCAACAACTTCAATACTGAAGACACAATATTGCTTATCATGTCTGCAACAACTTCCATAGTGAAGACACAATATTGCTTATCATGTCCACAACTTCCATACTGAAGACACAATATTGCTTATCATATCTGCAACAACTTCCATACTGAAGATACAATACTGCTTATCATTTCTGCAACAACTTCCATACTGAAGACACAATACTGCTTATCATTTCTGCAACAACTTCCATACTGAAGACACAATATTGCTTAACATGTCGGCAACAACTTCCATACTGAAGACACAATATTGCTTATCATGTCAACAATATCCATACTGAAGACAGAATAGTGCTTAACATGCCTGCAACAACTTCCATACTGAAGACACAATATTGCTTATAATGTCTGCAACAACTTCAATACTGATGAGACAATATTGCTTAACATGTCAACAACTTCCATACTGAAGACACAATATTGCTTATCATGTCTACAACTTCCATACTGAAGACACAATATTGCTTATCATGTCTACAACTTCCATACTGAAGACACATTATTGCTTATCATGTCTGCAACAACTTCCATACTGAAGACACAATATTGCTTATCATGTATGCAACAACTTCCATACTGCAGACACAATATTATCATGTCTGAAGAGTACGGAAGTTATTTGAAGTTGTGACCATGATAAGCAATAATTTATCATGGTCACAACTTCGAACAACTTCCGTACTCGCAACACATTATTAAGTATCATGGCTACCTACTAAAACTTGCATACTGAAAACACAATATTGCTTATCATGGCTACAAATTCCTTACTGAAGCCCTATCACTGCTTATCATGTTTCAATTGATCCTGGAAAGCACAGCGAGATTTTTTAGCAAAAGAATATACCCTAACATACCTGTGTATTAGTAACCAGCAAGGGGAGACCACCTACTCCTATCATTGACAGGCCAGGATATATCAACCAAGGTATCTCTACAACAGAAAAAATCATGTTTTCTGTTATGCATGTATTGCCATATCCCATTTCAGGTCTTGCCATGTCCATTTTCAGGTCATGAGAGGCCCACTATGCAAACATGGTCTTTAGATAATCCTCAAAGGCAATGTTATATTTATACAAAAGTTCTACTGCTGATGTCCATGTGACGACCACTAACCATTTAACTTAAACCATATGCAAATATTAGGCTATGTGTTTGTGTATTGTTTAAGCCTTTACTGACCGATTGTTTCTTCCACCCTAAATAGCTTTGGAGAGGTCCAGTGACAATACATTGGATGCAGAGCTCAAAAAACTGAAGAATTCAAATCAGTCCAGTCATTTTAGCTCACACTTATGGAGTTTGCTTGGCAGTGTATTCAGTGATTTCAGTGTGTGAATGCTGTTATATGCATAGCATAGTATTTTCCACACTCATTGGCATTTGCTCAAGTTAACAACTAGCCATATTTCCAAACTGATATGCTAGGAGAGATAGGTTATCCACATTGTAAAATTACTATATCTTTTGACAAAACCTACTGATACTAGCTTAGTTTCCTGCTTTTATAATGGTACAGATAAACTTTTTTTCACCATGTCCTCTTGGCAGATGTTTTCATCTACACCCCAACCTCTTTATATCACTGTTGTTGAGTCCACAACAGAAAACATGTTTAGTTAAACAATCACGTAATATCCAAACAAAACTGTATAGATTATGTAGAAAATGACCATTTTCTGTATAATCTATACATTTTGGGATCAATCTTTCAGGAAATCCGTAATTTTAGCTTGGGATAGAGATTCTGTTCTTACCCAAAATCAAATATTCTTGCATGTTTGATAAATGCAAAGGTTGAATACGACCTCATATGCACCGTTGTTAAGGATGACGTCACAGTAAAGATTCCTGTAGTGCCATCACAATATGGCTGATGTCGGCAACCGAAGTGACTGCAGTATTAAAATCCACATTCAGAAATGAAAGGTATGCAAGAAAAAGAATCCAACATGGGTGTGAGGGGTGGATAGAAAAATCTGTCCATCGGGATCATAGTCCTGCATCACTTGGCAAGCCTCGTGATGCCCGATAGTGACCCTCAGAATGGATTTTTCCTCCCACCCCTCACACCCATATAAGATTCTTATATTCAACCGTGTTGGATCCAAAAGTGTGTTATAACCAACAGTGTTATAAAGAGATTAAGGTGCAGCTTCTTTACCAAACATGTATACTTGTACATGTATGTGCAAATCAGTTACTTCATTTAAGTATTTAGTGATTAACTCTTTATAGTACCAAATGGAATCTTCCACCTTATATAAAGCAAGATTTCATTTCAAAATTTAGGGGTGTCAGGTTGTGATTTCTTCAAAATTTGGTTGGAAAATGGCTTAACATTTGGGAAACGGTGTAGGCCCTGATCAGACGCCACAAGCTGCCAAAATTCTTGGCCCGGTCTTTTCAAACATTGTTGTGTGGCAGAAATGATAAAATTTCCAGCAAGTACAATACCTTATACACTGATAGAAAGCAGAAAGAATGTGATCAGCTTCTGCAATTCAAAAAGCTGATCTGCACATTTATTTCAACACAAATAGTGTACCTCCCATATCAACCTATTAACCTATTTTGTACTGAATGGCTTCATGCACCCCCCCCCCCCAATATTAACCTATTAAGCTATTTTGTACTGAAAGGCTTCATGCCCCCCCCCTCCCATATTAACCTATTTTGTACTGAATGGCTTCATGCGCAAACCCCCCCCCCCACCTTGCTTCAAAATTAACCTATTAAGCTATTTTGTACTGAAAGGCTTCATGCCCCCCCCCCCCTCCCATATTAACCTATTTTGTACTGAATGGCTTCATGCACCCCCCCCCCCCCCCCCAATATTAACCTATTAAGCTATTTTGTACTGAAAGGCTTCATGCCCCCCCCCCCCCTCCCATATTAACCTATTTTGTACTGAATGGCTTCATGCGCAACCCCCCCCCCCCCACCACCAGGGAGTCCATTTCGAAAATTATGGGTGTCAGGTTCAGTTTGCTGTTTGTTTTTTTTTTTCAGAAATTTGTGAAATTGATTGAACTTTCTGGACACAGTGAAGGCTCTGATCAGACAGTCCGATCTTGGCCTGAACTATTTGCCAATAACCTTTTTTTGAGGTTTCCTGTGTAAAATGGGTAAATAATAATAATGTTAATATTATGGACACTCCATATTTACTGTATATATTCAGACAGACCTGAGCAAACAGCGTAAACCCAGATGAGATGTCACAGAATGATACATCTCATCAGGGTCTACACTGTTTTCTACTATCCAGGTATTTTTAGGCCAACATAGGGCAGTAAATTGTACTTGTTCGAATTTTAGAACAAGTATGGTAAGGAGTTGTGATGTCCGAATATTTAGGGTAAATATGGTAAATCCTCAGCAGTTTGAAACACTGGGCTTAGGGGCCAGTTGTTCAAAACTAACGGCATCGTTAGTTAACGTAAGGTTAAAACTTTGACCATTAAATATGGCAAATATGCTAATATTTTGCAAAAGCTGCTCACATTTTTTCAGCAAAAATACCAAAATTTTCAATATTGTACTTGCTAGAACAGTTAACAATTTGACCACTAACGAGCTTGTTAGGCAAACAATGCTATAAACAACTGGCCCCAGATGTTTAAGGGGAATGGATACACCTGGCAGGTGACAACTTTTGTGATTGCCTTTGCCTGCAAATTCAGCTGCTTTGTGTTTGATTTGAGATTTAACATCATCGTCAACACTGTATATGCCATTTTGGAGACGCTGCTTCCACTTTTGTGGGAGTTTTACCCGACACTGAGATGAAATGACATCTCAAGCATCGCAGCCCATCTATTTCTTCAAGCCCTGATGGGCCGGGGCCGGCAAATTCAGCTGCACTGAAAATTGTCTACTTCTAAAAGGAAGAATTTGCTACCAAGGAGCAAAGACTTCATTTAAAAATTGACCCTTGTTGACATTAGGGACAAATAAAACTTTAATGGGTTGCCTGTCCCATTTTAACCCTTATCCCACTGAAGTCATCAGATCTGGATCTAGACTGTTTACAAAGGTAGGGGTTGTCGTGAACAGCAGGATAAGAATTAACCACTCCAAAGACACTTACCAACACTAGCAAAAGCCAACATCAAACTTCCAGAAATGTAGCACAAACTGAAATATATCCGAAATGTCCTATGCACATTTGTTTTGAACCCTTTTTGTACCAAATGGAATCTTCCACCATATATATAGCAGGAGACTATTTCAAAATTTAGGGGTGTCTGGTTGTGTTTTCTTCAAAAACTATTCGGGAAGTGGCTGAAAATTTTTACAAACAGTGTAGGCCCTGATCAGACGATGCATTCTGCGGTGTCTGATCTGGGCCTGCATTGTTTGCCAACAACCCGTTTTGGGGTTTCCGGTGCAAAATGGGTTAAATATGTTAAAATGAATAAAGAAATGACTGATCAGGATGTGCACTGTTTGTCATTCCTTCAGTGCATTTCTGTCAGGCTGACATGTGACTACCACTTACCAGTGCACTTTAAACATATGCAAATATTATGCTACATTTTGTGTACTGAGGGATTGGTTCTTCCACCCTAAATAGCTTTGGAGAGATTGAAAACACATGGCATTATACCTTGTCAAAGCAGGCCAATGGAGGCCAATATGATGCGCAAGTGCCGTTTTTTTTTTTTTTTTTTTTTTGGTTTTACTGCCCTTTCAAGATTATTTAACTCATATGGTGGGCGAAAACCGGAGTACCCTGAGAAAAACCACCTGACCTTCCGTTTCAGAACTTGACATCTCACTTGTGACCTGAGCGAGGCTCGAACCCACAGCAGTGGGAGACCTAATGTTTAAGAGTCAGCGCTCTTATCCACTAGGCCACTGAGGCCCGTGCTCTAGTGCAGATAACCTTAGAAAGGGAACAGGCTTTTTGAAAACTGTCTATTCCATTTCAAAGTAAAGGAATAAAGGCCTAAAATCATATACTGGGCTCTTGCAAGACCTACATGTATAAGTGTCAAAAGCTGACAGAATATCCCATTTACAAGCCAAAACCAAAAGAGAGAGTCTCTCATTAATGTTAGTTGTCAGGTATGAGTCATCATCAGTGAAATGGAATACATGACATGATTTGTTTCTACAAAGAGAACTGTTTTTTGTTAAAGTGCTTGTCAAATGCGAGAAATATTGACATGTACAAGTTATGTTCGTTACCATTTTCCATTTTTAAGTGATTCTAAGTAATAATGTTTGTTTCATGCAATAATTAAGATCAAGAATGATTCTTTGATGATTGCAACCCAACAAATATGGAGGCATGGAAAACCATGTGTGAACCTAGCATGAAAGATTTAAATGTTTCAAGAACATTGTACTGATGGGGTGGTTGGGTGAGACGAAGATGTTGTATCTTTTGTCACCTGGGCAACCAACTGATATTGGCTATATAGTAAGGCAAGTCCTGCTGTCCTTGCAGCAGGTTAGAGTAGAAGTGAATGCATCCATCCAATTTATATTGGCTGTACAGTTAGGCAAGCCCTGCTGTCCTTGAAGCAGGTTAGTGTAGCGGGAAATGTGTTTTTATTTCTTCTGTTTCTTCCCTTTTTTCATTGCCTCTCTCTCCCTGTCCCTTCTCATTCATCTACTCTGCCTTTCTGTCTTTTCTCCCTTTCTCTGGGAGCAACATAAAATGGTTCACAAGGGTTGAGATGTTACACCCCAATACATGTACACACACAGAAGTTTTCAGAAAAAAATTGTACCCATGCAATAAACATAATCAGGTCAAATGCCTTATGTTCCGAGAGATTTTTCTTCAAGATTTCCAGTGACAGTCTCCAAAGTTCTACACGAGCAGTTTTAAGGCGAGTGGACACACTTTCAGGAGAGGCAACTCTTTAAGAAATATTTGTTTCATTTATCCACATCGGTCTACTCTTGAAAGAATTTACTCACTCTATGATCATTTTTGTATATAATCTATGCAGTTTTGAGATCCATCTTCTACTCTTGAAAGAATTTACTCACTCTATGATCATTTTTCTATATAATCTATGCAGTTTTGAGATCCATCTTAAAATTGTATTATTACATACATGTGATATCTCCCGATTTCGTCGGGATATCCCGATTTCGAACCCCATCTCCCGGTCTCCCGTCCGACGGCCCTAATCTCCCGACACGACAATTTTCCTATAGTAGTTTTCCGCCGACTGACCAATTTAGTGTTAACCAATGTAAAATACCTATGCGGTTAACCGTCAGTGTATCTACGCCAGGCGGTATGCAGGTAAATTGCAATACACACCTGCACAAGTATAATATCGCAATATGAAAAGTGCAATTATTAAAATGCAACCCGCAAACAAGCCGCAAACAATGTGATAAAAAGCGAGAAATTCAATAAGGAAGAAATGTGATGTTTGCATACATTTATTACTGATCACCGATTTGCTCAAGTTGCCAACGCTATTAAACCGTTTACACCCGAGGCGGGCCTTATTGATAAGCCGACAATTAACAATGTGACAAGGTGTGAAAACTAGTCAATCAAGATATACCAGTTATAGCTTATTTAATCCCTTTGTAATTGACACGTGTAGACGCTAAATATTATTCCCGCCAAAACAGAGCAAAGCAGACGGTTTTTTTTCTACGCGTCTGTAAACCGTTATTCTTTTATTAATCATAGAACTGGGTAATTATTTAGTGACATTTTCTATTTAAACCCGAGAAAAATATGTTTGCCGTTTTTAACGGAAGAAAGAAGTATGCCCCACGTGACACCAATGAAAATTCGTGCATGCTTTTTGGCCTTTGACAGGTGAACGCGCTAAATATTTTTCCCGCCAAAACAGAGCAGAGCAGACGCTGGTATTTTCTAAGCATCTGTATGTAGTTTTTCATTTATTAATAAACATAGAACCGGAGTTTTGCAGGGTGAAATTTTCTATTCAAACCTGTTTCATTTTTAGCTTGCGAGAAAAAATATTTTTGCCGTGTTTTTAATGGATCTTTTATGAAAAAAATATGTCCCCAAGTTAAATCAATAAAAATCATGCATGCTTATTAGTTCCGACTAAGTTCCTAGGCACGTTTTGGGGATGATAAGAGAAGGGGTGTAAGAGTATGAGTAATTTTTGCTATGCGGGTATTCTGAACGTTGTTTTTTTTTCTGCCAGGTGCTAGGTGTGTATTTAACACCGATCTATTGGTCAGTGCTTGTTCTTAGATCGTTCTTCCGAGAAATTGTCTCTCTATTAAAATACAAAATGGAAGTTTGTCGTCTGCTGCTTTCTTTTTCCAAGCTTTTATAACTTATTTTTGCAGAAAGGCAAACAGTGTGGACCGTCACCAGAATGCTCTGCAGTCTGATCTGGGCCCACACTGTTTTTAAAAAAGATTTTTAATGCAGATGATAAAGCAGACAACAATTGTCTTGTTGGCATGTTATGGGTGAAAAAGTGCTTCAGAGGTAAATTTTAACCCAAAATAACATCACTATTTACCGCAGAAAAATCTCCCGATTTGGGACCCCAATCTCCCTATCTGAAAATCAAAATCTCCCTATTTGGGTCCAAGAAAATATCACATGTATGTTATTATGAACAGTGTTGTAAATGGTTTATGTACCATAATGATCCTAAGAATTGGGACAGATAGGTCTAAGCAAATGTTCAGATGCAGATCAAACTGTTCCTGAAGGAGCAGTCTGATAAGGGTCTACACTGTTTGCCATTCTGTCTCCAATTTTTAGACTCCTTGCTGGATTGAGAAACAAACTTGTTAAAAGTTTAGGAGAATTACAGCAAGTTCTCAAGGTGTACGGATGTTTAGAGTTTTTACAGTATACTTACAATGCAATGACTCTTGTTACTCTGGTACCAAACTTATAGTTGATATGTCCCATCACAGCACAACCAGCACAAAATATTGCTGAAGCGATGGTAAAACACAGAGCCATCTTCTCATCCTGAGGTTTACATCTCTCTTTCCTTCTATCCTTTTCTTTCTTTACTATCACATCATCTGTCATGGACTTATTAGACATCGAAACATTCACTACAGCAGCTGGGGTTGTTAATATTGCATAGGCAACACTGTCATTTGCTCCCAATTCGCTTAAGTTTGCTACTGACAAGTTTGATGAAGTCTGATTTGTCTGTGGACACAGATTTGCGTAGATTCCTTCATCCTTTAGGACAAACATCAAGGAGCCCCAACCGTAGAGAAGTCCAGCAAACAAGAGACATTCTGTGAATGCCCAACCAGCTACCAAATACTTCTTCCATCCTATGTCCCCTTTGCTTGTATCACTTAGCACCATTGCTGAATTTGTATCTTTAGTGGAGCTCCTGTTTTCTACTCTTCAGGCATTCTCCATTGCAGGTAAAGCTAGAAGCTGAAAACAAAAAAAATCCTAAACCCTTTTTTCAACTGAATAGAATCTTTCTGACTATATGCATGTACAGTAAAATTCCACCATTAAGACCACCTAAAATTAAGGTACCACCTTTGGAACTGTCTTAAAGACCACTTTTGAACAGTCCCAAAGGAGGTCTTAATATAGGATTTTACTGTATATAGCAGAAGTAGATTTTGAAATTCAGGGGTGTCAGGTTGTGCTATTTGTTTTGTTTGATTTCAGGTTTAACGTCCCCGACAACACTGTATAGGTCATTTTGGAAACATTGATTCCAATTTTGTGGGACTTTTACCTGACACTGAGATGAAATGACATCTCAAGCCCTGCCACCCAATGAAACCAATAGGATTTACATGCATGGATGGTCCGACTCACACCACTCTTGCTGTTTCTCATGCAGTTGTTGAACTGATTAAATACACTGTATTAAGTGATTTGATTGGTGGATAGTCCAGAAAAGGAAGTGGCCAAATTAATGTATTCAGCGGGATACAGGTTATCTGGTGTGGTTGTGTTGGTGCTTTAAGGGTTAGTACATTAATTTTACATTGTTTTATTTATTTTACATTGTATTATTTTCAATAAAAGTTTTGCATCTGTCGTAAAACACATAAAAAATACATGCAAATCAATAGTTTATTTGTGTTTCTTGATCGATTATGAAGAAATAATTCACAAGTGTTCTTAGGCTTTTGAGTAAAAAACAAGTGAGTGATAGCGAACACGAAAGCCTTAGAACATGTGTGAACAATTTCTTTGTAATCAATCAAAAAACAAAATAGACTGTTTATATTACATTTTCATTTATGTTTGTTTTACCTTTGAATTTTCAAATTAGCCGTTCTGATTTTCAACCAAAATAGTTCCAGTCAGGGCATGAATTTTAGGAGCCATCTTGCTTTCATTTCAATGCAAAAATCATCCTGTGCTTGAAATACAGATACAGATCAGGAGATGATAATTATAAGCTTCTAGCTTACTCTCAAATCCTGTAGTATACTGTTGTAATTGTTGTTAAATGTTAGTTTGTACAGAGAAAGTAATAAATATTGTTTAAACCAAATACAGATGCAACAATGTCATGAAAGTAGAAATGTATTATCCAAAAAATAATACTTTATCTTCCTGTTGCAGGTCTTTCCTCAAAAACATAAAATAGACGTGAAAACTGAAGTCTGATTTTCATGATTTTGTCATTTTTTTTTCCGCTAAACGTCTACTGTTGTTATTGTTGTTACAAACAACTTCAACAAATATAATGTCCCCTGGCAATTATGACATCAAAACATTCAAAATGAAATAATTCACTTGGTGAATTAAAGACACTTGGCGAGGTGAATTGTAGATAATAATTCACTGATCACTAAAATGTAACACACAATTATGTTCCTTCAAAAATACAGATCTGAATTTAGTAAACAGTGTAAAGAAAACAATGTTTCAGTTCAGTTCTTCAAACGACATAAAAAATCTTACATGAACCTTCAATTTGCTGGCAGCAATGAGTGAATAAAGCAATATGAGCCTGCGCCATGACAAAACCTACAATAAGACCTGTGCTATGGTCATAGACTCAGTTCAGCCGGCTCGTCAGGCCAGCCTGGTCGGAGCATTTGAATAGCCCAGAGGCTATAGAAGGCTCATGCGAACAGCGGAGACTCTGATCAAACTGCATGGATGCGCAGGCTGATCTGGATGTGCAGACTGATCTGAGTCTTAGCTTGCACAGGTCTTATTGTAGATTTTGTCATACATCGGCTCATATGATACTTGTACTGTACCTTACTCAGATGGGCTGTCAAAAATTTATCAAAAGATCCATTAATCTACAGAGAGCAAATCATCTCAATAAAACTCTAGGGGCATCATAAAATATGAAGACCCTCACTAAAATTCCTTTAGCAGAGCAAAATCAGCTAGTCCTCACACTATGTGTTTTGTTTTATTTTGTTTGTATTGAGGAACAGATGCTCGACCATTTTATACAGGAAACCCAAAATCAGGTCATTGGTAAACAGTGCTGCCCCAGATCGTGGCATTATGATCAGAGCCTGTACTGTTTACCAAAAGTTTATCATTTTCTAAATAGATTTACGAACTAAATGAACCTCACACCCTTAGATTATGAAATGGACTCCTGTTGTAAAAGGGGCAAGATTCCATTCAGTACAAAATGGATAATATTGCAATGCCAGACAATATAATTACTGCTTATTTTCTTCCTGCAGAATAAGGAATAAAAGTTGCACTGGTGTATGTGTCATTTTGCAAGAAAATCTAGAACAACATGCTCAGAGCTTATGAAGTCACTGATTAACATTTCGTAAAACCTTGTTCTGCTGAACCATGATATGGTATTCCTTTGCAAAAACTGTAAATCCAGATGAGATCTGGCCCCCAAGGTTATAAAACTTGTTTCATGCTCAACTCCGCTAAGCATGGAATAAATAATACTAATAAATATTACAAATATTAAACTAGCACGGGCCTCCGTGGCCTAGTGGATAAGAGCGCTGACTCTTAGTCATTAGGTCTCTCACCGCCGTAGGTTCGAGCCTCGCTCGGGCCACGTGTGAGACGCCAAGTTCTGCAACGGAAGGTCAGGTGGTTTTTCTCCGGGTACTCCGGTTTTCGCCCACCTCTGATTAACGATCGGCTCGATATGAGTGAAATAATCTTGAAAGGGCCGTAAACCCAAACCAAAAAAAAAAAAAAAAAAAAAAAAAAAATATATTAAACTATAAATGAAAGAGGCAATTTTCCTGCTCAGATCAACACCGAGTATTATTTGTCATGTTCATAAATTTTAAAATGCCAACAATTGTTGGCATTTTAAAATTTATGAGCAAGACAAATTTCATGCTCAAGTGAGATGAGCATGAAAAAGTCTTATAACCTAGAACCCTGATCTCTTCACTGTTTGTCACTCATTTGGTGAATTTTGTAGGATACAGTACATCAAGTAATTTGATTGGTTGACAGTAACTGATGGGTTTGACAAAATTTATCCATACAGCAGAAAAAGGATCAAAACTTCAACATTTCAATAAGGTACATTATTCATTTATTACTGGCCCCTACCCATGGGGGCTTGGAGAAATAGACCAAGCTGCATGATGCTTCCACCCAGAGGTGAAACCGACTGCAAATGAATTCTGGTAAACCGCTTATTAGGTCTAAGCCTGCCCATGCAATGTGGTGCAAGTCTGACCATCCATGCATATAAACCCTACTGGTTTCATTCGGTGACAGGGATTGAGATGTCATTTCATCCCAATGTCTGGTAAAAGTCCCACAAAATTGGAAGCAGTGAATGTCTCCAACATGACCTAAATAGTGTTGACGGTGACATTAAACCTCAAATCAATCAAAATTTCATTTATTACCCTGATGGCTCCACTGGTTATCTGGAACCATGTATAACACCACAACCTCTTTATATCACTATTGCTGGATTCCAAAGAAGAAATTGTGTCAGTTAAACAACCGTGCTATTGCCAACCAAAATTAAATAGATTATACAGAAAAATGGCAATTTAGGGTAATTTTTCTATATATTATCTATACATTTTTGGGGTTTATTTTTAAACCTTGTTATATCCAAAAGTGTGCTTTATGAACGGTGTTGTAAAGAGGTTTAGGTTTACTACCAATTCCACATACCAGTGTTTATCCTCTAAATTTCAAACATACCCAGAGGAACAGGGTATTTGCGTAAATACCCAATTTAAATAAAGGAATACCCAATTCTAAATTAGCTGAAGAGCAACAATCCAAGATACTCAAATCATACTGAGATACATGTACTTGCATATAATTCTTTTGAGATTCAAGACATTTTTCTCTGTATAATAACCAAAGCAGGAATTCTCAACTTTTTGGTGCTTGCTTTTACACAAGCATAAAGGGATGTGCAGAACTGTTGAACACAAAACACGTAAAGATTCTTTTAAGCCTCTGTAAAGGTGTAAGCTTAGCTTAAATAATCAATACAAAATGTATATTATCCTTTTAGTTCCAATAATGTGGGTAATCAAACATGAGATACCCATATCCAATAAAACCGAATATAGTGGGTATTACCGAATTCCATACAAAAGCATAGATCTGTTCCTCTGATCCCAGACAGCAATGAGCCCTACACACAATGTACATGAACTAATATGAGAATTCCCACATTATGTTTTTAACAAAAGTCAGCTGGTCTAAAGGCATTGATGAAGACAACACCTGATTCATCTTTAACCCATTTATACTAGTGGACTCACTCTTCCATTGCTATATGTTGGACAAGTCTATTTGTCATACAAGTGGTGTCAAGCCTATTTTTCGTTTTTATTTTATTTTATTTTTGACAGAAAATTCTGTTAGCAAATAGTGCAGGCCCTGATCATGATGCGACATCTGATCTGGACCTGCACTGTTTGCCAAGGTACCCCTTTAGGGGTTTCCCAAATACAATGGGTTAAACAGCTGTGTAAAAAACCCGGGGTTAAACCCCTAATGTGCATTGTTATGAACATAAAAGCATCTTCTTGACAATGTTTTGAATTATCATAATGACCCAGAACAGAGGAAAACTTATGAGATGACCTTTCTGATGAACAAGGACTCAGCACTGCCAGAATCTGGAGACGGACTGCTCAGGGTCTTCCCTTGTTTATTTCTGGATAGTGCAGTATCTGTTCTAAACTTATGAGCAGGCTGTTCTGAGTATTTGCTGGTCACATACATGATCTTGTATGATCTACTGTGTACTAGCTCTATATTGTAATGGTTCTAAGTATTGGGACAGATTGGCCTAAGCAAACAATGAAGACCCAGATCAGACTGCTCCTGAAGGAGCAGTCTGATCAGGGTCTTCACTGTTTGCCATTTTGTCTGCACCTTTTGGATTCCTTGCTGGATCATGTAACAAATTTGTTAAAATTTTATGGGTATTACAGCAAGTCCTCAAGGTGTCCAAATTTTTTGGATTTTTACAATAAACCTTGTCATTGGGAATAGTATTTTGTCTGACCCTGTTACCACCCATTCAGGCATTATCAAGTTAGTGTCAAGGTTATCAAGACTTAAGCTTTAACTGACTAAACTTTTTTATACACAATTTTTTGTTTATTTGTGTTGAGGTTTTACATCCCCGTCAACACTCTTTAGGTAATTTTGACAATGTTGCTTCCAATTTTGTGGGACTTTTACCCAACACTGAAATGAAATAACATCTTAAGCCCTACCGCCCAAAGAAACCTCTAGGGTTTAGGGAACTACTTTTCCTGGACAGACTTAGACCTTCTTAGGGGTTTACCAGTACTCAAGTTAAGTCAGCAGAAGCACAATGAGGCACAATCTATTTCTCCAAGCCCGATGGGCAGGAATGCTTTAATACGGAAATCCATAAAACTGGACACTGCAGAATGATTGGGCCTTCACTGTTTGTGAAAGTCCAGTGATCAAATTCAATGCCATTTTTTCTAACAATAAAGAGAAACTAGAAATGTTTTCAGAGAAGAAAACTATGACCCGATATGCATGATTTTTGTTTGATTTGAGGTTTAACGTCCCTGTCAACACTGTAAAGGTCCCGATATGCATGAAAGTCTAGTTATCTAATTCAGGCAATGCCATGTTTTCTAATAATAAAGAGAAACACAAATGTTTTCAGAAGAAAACTACGACTTGGTGTGCATGAAAAGGCTGTCCGTCTTTCATGGCTCTTAAATAGTACTTTTTCTGATGAAAACTTGTGACAGCTGCTTATTTCTACTACAAACACAGTCGGTTCAAAACCTATATTTTGAACAAAAATAAGAAAAACAATGTATATGCATGTAAACCCAAGTTTTCTCTCTATACATAAAGAAGGGTTTACATGGGTGTTCTTTACACAAACCTGTAAATGGATGTGCCTCTAGAGCTACGTGTTGGACGACTCTCATTACGATAACACACCCGTGGGACACAGAACAGGTTTTACAACTCCAAAATAGCTACTTTTCTGATGATTATCCCCACGTGGGGATATTGTTATCGCCTCCGTCCGTCCGTCTGTCTGTCCGGCTATCTCCTCCTATACCGTTCATTGGAATTCAACCAAATTTGGTGTGTGAGTTACTTACATGAATGGCTTCTGCAAGAGCACATTAATTTTTGGACCAGCCCCCAGGGGTCCCTGGAAGAGGTCAAAACGTGGGGATTTGCGATGGTGCGCCATCGACTGCGCGATCTAGTTTATACTGCAAACACAGGTTGTGGGTACTCGTTAGAAACGCCTCATTGAGGCGGTTCTCACAAGTACCCACAGCCTATGTCTTGGAGCAGAAATGAGAAAAAATAATGTATACCCCCGTAAACCCCAGTTTTCTATATATAAAATGGGTTTAGGGGGTGTTTATTTCACGGACTTGTTTCCTCAGATATCAAATGTATGATCACTCCAAATATTGTTGTATAATCGCAACCAAGATCAGACTCACTGCTCCTGAGGAAGCAGTCCTATTCAGGAGCAGTCCAAACAGGGTCAATATGGTTTGCTATTCAGCATACATTTTCTGACAAATTGCTATGGAATAATTAAGTTTTAGTCATATTTTAACAAATAATGAGTCCATACATTATACCATAAAATTCCTAAAAATTGGAACATCTTGAAGACTTGCTGTAATTCTAAAATTTTAACAAATTTGTTTCATGATCGAGCTGGGAGTCATAATGACAAACAGTGTAGACCCTGATCAGACTCGAGCAGTCTGATCTGGTCTGCACTGTTTGCTTAGGCCTGTCTGTCCCAATGTAGGATTATTACTGTATTCATACCTGACTGCCCTTCTCACATCAACTCACTGTCATGATGAAACTAGCTGTAGAATGTCATGGGTTGCCACAGGTGTCAAAGTGTTTGTCTCACACCATGGTTAGCACCTAGAAAACAAACATCAAATAAAGCTCCAAGTATGAAGGAGTACTAGCACAATAAAGACAAGGTCAAAAATCAACATTTTCAGCAATCAAAGGGACATAAATCTATGATAAATGGGCAAACTTAGTCGGTATTCGAACTCATCTGAGGATTTATCCCCAGCCACCTTACATATAAGTTTCAGAAAGATCCCATCAAAACTGAAGGAGCTACGGTGATGACAATGTCAAAAATTGGCATTTTCAGCCGTCAAAGAGACATAACTCTATGATAAATGGGGCGACTTGGCCGGTTTTCAAACTTATCCAAGGTTTTATCCACAGCCACCTTACGTATAAGTTTCAGAAAGATCTGATCAAAACTGAAGGGGCTACGGTGATGACATCACGTGAACAAGTCCGTAAATTGAACACCCCCCCTAATCCCCACTTTATATAGAAAAAACTGGGGTTTAAGGGGGTATACATTATTTTTCTTATTTTTGCTTCAAAACATAGGTTGTGGGTACTTGTTAGAACCACCTCAATGAGGCGGTTCTAACGAGCACCCACAACCTATGTATGCAGTATTTATAAGAAAAATATCATGCATTTTCATCAGAAAGGTAGCCATTTAGGAGATGTGAAAAAATGCATTATGTCACACAGGTGTGTTAACCTAATACAAGGTCAAAAATCGACATTTTCAGCAAGCAAAGGGATTTTACTTTAAGGTAAATGGGCCGAATTGGCCGGTATTCGAACTCATCCAAGGTTTATCCCCAGCCACCTTACATATAAGTTTCAGAAATCCGATCAAAACTAAAAGGGCTACAGTAATGACTAGGTCAAAAATCGGCATTTTCAGCAATCAAAGGGATGTTACTCTATGATAAATGGGCCGACTTGGCTGGTTTTCGAACTCATCCGAGATTTTATCCCCAGCCACCTTACATATAAGTTCAGTAAGATCCGATCAAAACTGAACGGGCTACGGTGATGACAAGGTCAATAATCAGCATTTTCAGCAATCAAAGGGACGTTACTCTAAGAACAAGAGGGCCATGATGGCCCTGGATCGCTCACCTGATCCATATAGTAATAAGTGGGCCCCGGGGAGGGCCATTATTGACACTAGGGGTATAATGTGCATAACGTTGAGGGAGGTCTAAAAAGGTGAAAGTTCATACCAAATATCAACAAAGGCTATAATTTGAACAATCTTGGCAAAGGTCCAATAGATGAAGCTACACACCAAATATCAAAGACCTGGGCCTTGCGGTTTCAGAGAAGAAGATTTTTTTAAAGATATTCCCTACATAAGCCTATGTAAAACCAAATGGCCCAGGGGCGGGGTATTTTTGGCCTCAGGGCTATAATTTAAACAATCTTGATAGAGATCCACTAGAAGAAGCTTCACACCAAATATCCAAGACCTGGGCCTTGCTGTTTCAGAGCAGAAGATTTTTCAAAGATTATCTCTAAAGTCTATGTAAAACCAAAGGGCCCCGGGGCGAGGCATTTGTGGCCTGAGGGCTTTAATTTGAACAATTTTGGTAGAGGTCCACTAGATGAAGCTCCATACCAAAATATCAAAGACATGGGACTTGCAGTTTCAGAGAAGAAGATTTTAAATATTTCCCTATATAAGTCTATGTGAAACCAAAGGGTCTCCGGGCGGTGGCATTTTTGGCCCCAGGGCTATAATTTGAACAATCTTGATAGAGGTCCACTAGATGAAATTTCACATCGAATATCAAAGACCTAGGCCTTGTGGTTTCACAGAAGAAAATTTTTAAAGATTTTCCCTATATAAGTCTATGTAAAACCAAAGGACCCCGAGGCGGGGCCATTTTTGGTCTCAGGGCTATAATTTGAACAATCTTTGTAGAGGTCGACAAGATGAAGCTTCATACCAAATATCAAAGTAGAAGTAAAACAAAGATCAGGAATTGATACAATTAACTTACTCCACCCATAAAAGACACCAAAGGGAAAGAAATACAAACATTAAGCGACCAGACCATAATGGAAACCTAAACAAAGGAAGGCCATAAGGACAGTTACTTTCCCACAAAATGGCCATATGGCCATCCAAAATTAAAAGACACAAGTGATACAAAGACTTAGGCCTTGTGGTTTCAGAGAAGAAGATTTTTCAAGATTTTCCCTATATAAGCTCATGTAAAACCAAAGGGCCCCGGAGCGGGGGCATTTTTGGCCCCAGGGCTATAATTTGAAAAATCTTGGTAGGGGTCCACAAGATGAAGCATCATACCAAATATCAAAGACCTGGGCCTTGTGGTTTCAGAGAAGAAGATTTTTAAAGATTTTCCCTATATACCGGTAAGCCCCTGTAAAACCAAAGGGCCCCTGGGCGGGGGCATTTTTGGCCCCAGCACTATAATTTGAACAATCTTGGAAGGTGTCCACTAGATGAAGCTTCTTACCAAATAGCAAAGACCTGGGCCTTGCGGTTTCAGAGAAGAAGATTTTTAAAGATTTTCCCTATATAAGCCCATGTAAAACCAAAGGGCCCTGGGGCGGGGGCATTTTTGGCCCCAGCACTATAATTTGAACAATCTTGGTAGGGATCCACTAGATGAAGCTTCATACCAAATATCAAAGACCTGGGCCTTGCGGTTTCAGAGAAGAAGATTATTTAAGTTTTTAGTGAAAAAAATCTATTTTTGGCTCCTGTGACCTACATGTCAGGGCCCAAGCTAGCCCAAAAAATTTGGGAGAAGTGACTTCTCCCTCCTGGGAAAATAGGGAGAAGTTTGCTGTGTCTAGGGAGAAGTGGGTGCGGCTTAACGCCGAACAACAACAATGTCATGAGTTCTCCTGTAAACCCCTATTTGGAGATTTGTTTGTTTGATTTGAGGTTTAACATCCCCGTCAACACTGTATAGGTCATTTTGGAGATGTTGCTTCCAATTTTGTGGGACTTTTAGCCAACATTGAGATGAAATGACATCTCAAGCCCTGTCGCCCAATGAATCCCTATTTGGAGAGTGTATTTTATAGGGTTATCAATCAATTCCACTATTGAGACCACCTGAAATGAAGACTAATTCTGCTTTAAAAAGCTTATTTGGTTGGCTGCAGTTATTCTTTCTGTTTTCTGCATACAGTGACCCCTGATCAGAGACCACTTTTGGGACTGTTCAAAAGTGGTCTTAAAGACCACTTTTGGGACTGTTCAAAAGTGGTCTTAAAGACCACTTTTGAACTGTCCCAAATGTGGTCTTAATATAGTAATTTTACTGTATTTGGGCAAGCTGTAACTTTTGTTATATCCAACCATGTTGTAATGAAAGGTGTTATAAAGTAAAGAGAATTCTATGTAATAGATCAGTGTCATGATTGTATTTGAAACAAGGGGGAACAACCTCGCTAGATGAAAATCAGTTGTTATTTTTTATGAATTTGGATAATTACTGAGTAACTGAATATTTACTGGCAAGTAATAATTATTTTCACTTACAAAATAAAAAATTGCTTCCTACTTTTGTTGTTGTCCATAAAAAAAATGAAAACGATTGATGGATGCAAAAGTAATGTACAAACAAATCAATGGCAAATAAACCATCTATATTTAAAATTTATTAAATCCTAATGCAGTATCAATGTAGCCGGTCAGATTAATCTTATTACTGTATACAACAGTACTTAACAAAGTACGTCCGCACCCGGACTTTGGCACGAGCTAACGGTACAAATATACCTGTTTAAGTTACATAATTTTGTGTAAACTTAATTGGCTCTTAATGCAATAAAAACTTTGTGCAATCAACCGAGATAAGATTTATGACAGTACAAGACTACTAAGCGTGTTGCAAGTGGCTCGAGCTGCATGAGCTAACGGTTAGAATTAAATTACATAACAGTACCAAACTGCAACTGGGACGAAGTGCAGAATAAACAGTTAGCTTTGTTCAGTGTAATTACTGAGATTTCTGACACAAGTGGATCGAAGGATTATCGTCACCTTGTCAGTTTACCGTTACTGTTCACAAGGAAGACACGAAAAAACGGGCGAAGTTTTTTTCGTTTTCATCGCCAAAGTCGGCGAAGTGAGCCCCAACAAGGCGACTTCTTCGCCCGAGTCGCCCTCTAGCTTGAGCCCTGCATGTGCAACGGACCGGAACCATTTGAACAACTTTGAAAGGGGACCACCTAAGAATCATTCCTGTGAAGTTTGGTCAAAATCCAATCAGTGGTTTAGGAGGAGATGTCGTTTGAAGAAATTGTTTACATACGAATGACAGACAAAAAGTGATCCTAATATAAAACACAAGAGGGCCATGATGGCCCTGGATCGCTCACCTGATCCATAGAGTAACAAGTGACCCTAGGGTTATAATTATTGACCCTAGGGCTATAATGTGCATAATGTTGAGGGAGGTCTAAAAAGGTGAAGCTTCATACCAAATATCAACAAAGGCAATAATTTGAACAATCTTGGCAAAGATCCACTAGATGAAGCTACACACCAAATATCAAAGACCTGAGCCTTGCGGTTTCAGAGAAGATTTTTTTTAAAGATATTCCCTACATAAGCCTATGTAAAACCAAATGGCCCCGGGGCGGGGGCATTTTGGCCTTAGGGCTATCATTTAAACAATCTTGATAAAAGTCCACTAGATGAAGCTTCACACCCTATATCAAAGACCTGGGCCTTGCTGTTTCAGACAAGAAGATTTTCAAAGATTGTCTCTATATAAGTCTATGTAAAACCAAAGGGCCCCGGGCAGGGGCATTGGTGGCCAGAGGGCTATAATTTGTTCAATCTTGGTAGAGGTCCACTAGATGAAGCTCCATACCAAATATCAAAGACATGGCCTTGCAGTTTCAGAGAAGGAGATTTTTAAAGATTTCCCTATATAAGTCTATGTAAAACCAAAGGGACGGGGGAATTTTTGGCCCCAGCAGTATAATTTGAACTTTCTTGGCAGGGGTCCACTAGATGAAGCTTCATACCAAATAGAAAAGACCTGGCCCTTGCAGTTTCAGAGAAGAAGATTTTTAAAGATTTTCCCTATATAAGCCCATGTAAAACCAAAGGGCCCTGGGGCGGGGGCATTTTTGGCCCCAGCACTATAATTTGAACAATCTTGGTAGGGGTCCACTAGATGAAGCTTCATACCAAATATCAAAGACCTGGGCCTTGTGGTTTCAGAGAAGAAGATTTTTAAAGATTTTCCCTATATAAGCACATGTAAAATCAAAGGGCCCCGGGTCGGGGGAATTTTTGGCCCCAGCACTAATTTGAACAATCTTGGTAGGGGTCCACTAGATGAAGCTTCATACCAAATATCAAAGACCGGGGCCTTGTGGTTTCAGAGCAGAAGATTTTTAAAGATTTTCCCTATATAAGCCCATGTAAAACCAAAGGGCCCTGGGGCGGACGCATTTTTGGCCCCAGCACTATAATTTGAACAATCTTGGTAGGGGTCCACTAGATGAAGCTTCATACCAAATTTCAAAGACCTGGGACTTGCGGTTTCAGAGAAGAAGATTTTTAAAGATTTTCCCTATATAAGCCAATGCAAAACCAAAGGGCCCCAGGGCGGGGGCATTTTTGGCCCCAGCACTATAATTTGAACAATCTTGGTAGAGGTCCACTAGATGAAGCTTCACACAAAATATCAAAGACCTGAGCCTTGCGGTTTCAGAGAAGAAGATTTTTAAAGTTTTCGGTGAAAAAAATCTATTTTGGGCCCCTGTGACCTATATGTGCAACAGACCGGAACCATTTGAACAACTTTGAAAGGGGTCCACCTAAGGATCATTCCTGTGAAGTTTGGTCAAAATCCGATCAGTGGTTAAGGAGATGAAGTCGTTTGAAGAAATTGTTTACGCACGGATGACAGACAAAAAGTGATCCTAATATTAATCACAAGAGGGCCATGATGGCCCTGGATCGCTCACCTGATCCATAGAGTAACAAGTGGGCCCCAGAGAAGGCCATTATTGGCCCCAGGGCTTTAATGTCCATAATGTTGAGGGAGGTCTTAAAGATGAAGCTTCATACCAAACATCAACAAAGGCTATAATTTGAACAATCTTGGCAAAGGTCCACTAGATGAAGCTACACATCAAATATCAAATACCTGGGCCTTGCGGTTTCAGAGAAGAAGATTTTTTTTAAAGATATTCCCTACATAAGCCTATGCAAAACCAAATGGCCCCGGGGCTATATAAGCCTATGTAAAACCAAAGGGCCCCGGGGCGGGGACATTTTTGGCCTCAGCACTATAATTTGAATAATCTTGTTAGGGGTCCTTTAGGTGAAGCTTCATACCAAATATAAAAGACCTAGGCCTTGTGGTTTCAGAGAAGAAGATTTTTAAAGATTTTCCCTATATAAGTCTATGTAAAACCAAAGGGCCCCGGGGCAGGGCCATTTTTGGCCCAAGGGCTATAATTTGAACAATCTTGGTAGAGGCCTTTAGATGAAGCTTCATTCTAAATATCAAAGTCCTGGGCCTTGCGGTTTCAGAGAAGAAGATTTTTAAAGATTTTCCCTATATAAGCCTATGTAAAACCAATGGGCCCCGGGACGGTAGCATTTTTTGCCCCAGCACTATAATTTGAACAATCTTGGTAGGGGTCCACTAGATGAAGCTTAATACCAAATATCAAAGTCCTGGGCCTTGTGGTTTCAGAGAAGAAGATTTTTTCAAGATTTTCCCTATATAAGTCTATGTTAAACCAAAGGGCCCCGGGGCGGGGGCATTTTTGGCCCCAGCACTGTAATTTGAACAATCTTGGTAGGGGTCCACTAGATGAAGCTTCATACCAAATATCATAGACCTGGGCCTTGTGGTTTCAGAGAAGAAGATTTTTTCAAGATTTTCCCTATATAAGCAAATGTAAAACCAAAGGGCCCCGTGGCGGGGGCATTTTTTGTCCCAGCACTAAAATTTGAACAATCTTGGTAGGGGTCCACTAGATGAAGCTTCATACCAAATATCAAAGTCCTGGGCCTTGTGGTTTCAGAGAAGAAGATTTTTAAAGATTTTCCCTATATAAGCCTTTGTAAAACCAAAGGGCCCCAGGGCGGGGGCATTTTTGGCCCCAGCACTATAATTTGAACAATCTTGGTAGGGGTCCACTAGATAAAGCTTCATACCAAATATCAAAGACCTGGGCCTTATGGTTTCAAAGAAGAAGATTTTTAAAGATTTTCCCTATATAAGCCAATGTAAAACCAAAGGGCCCCAGAGCGGGGGCATTTTTGGCCCCAGCACTATAATTTGAACAATCTTGGTAGGGGTCCACTAGATGAAGCTTCAAACCAAATATCAAAGACCTGGGCCTTATGGTTTCAGAGAAGAAGATTTTTAAAGATTTTCCCTATATAAGCCAATGTAAAACCAAAGGGCCCTGTGGCGGGGGCATTTTTTGTCCCAGCACTATTATTTGAACAATCTTGGTAGGGGTTCACTAGATGAAGCTTCATACCAAATATCAAAGTCCTGGGCCTTGTGGTTTCAGAGAAGAAGATTTTTAAAGATTTTCCTTATATAAGCCAATGTAAAACAAAAGGGCCCCGGGGCGGGGGCATTTTTGGCCCCAGCACTATAATTTGAACAATCTTGGTAGGGGTCCACTAGCTGAAGCTTCATACCAAATATCATAGCCCTAGGCCTTGTGGTTTCAGAGAAGAAGATTTTTTAAGTTTTTGGTGAAAAAAATCTATTTTTGGCTCCTGTGACCTATATGTGCAACGGACCGGAACCATTTGAACAACTTTGAAAGGGGTCCACCTAAGGATCATTCCTGTGAAGTTTGGTCAAAATCCGATCAGTAGTTTCAGAGGAGATGTTGTTTAAAGAAATTGTTTACGCACGCACGCACGGACGCACGCACGCACGGACGGACGCACGCACGACGGACGACGGACAAAAAGTGATCCCAAAAGCTCACCTCGTCACTATGTGACGGTGAGCTAACAAGAGGACCATGATGGCCCTGATTCTCACCTGATCCATAGAGTAACAAGTGGGCCCCAGGGAGGGCCATTATTGACCCCAGGGTTATAATGTGCATAATGTTGAGGGAGGTCTAAAAAGATGAAGCTTCATACCAAATATCAACAAAAGCTATAATTTGAACAATCTTGGCAAAGGTCTACTAGATGAAGCTACACAACAAATATCAAAGACCTGGGCCTTGCGGTTTCAGAGAAGAAGATTTGTTTTAAAGATATTCCTTACATAAGCCTATGTAAAACCAAATGGCCCCGGGGCAGGGGCATTTTTGGCCTCAGGGCTATAATTTAAACAACCTTGATAGAGGTCCACTAGATGAAGCTTCACACCAAATATCAAAGACCTGGGCCTTGTTGTTTCAGAGAAGAAGATTTTCAAAGATTATCTCTATTATAAGTCTATGTGAAACCAAAGGGCCCTGGGGCGGGGGCATTTGTGGCCCCAGGGCTATAATTTGAACAATCTTGGTAGAGGTCCACTAGCTGAAGCTTCATACCAAATGTCAAAGATCTAAGCCTTGTGGTTTCAGAGTAGAAGATTTTTCAAGATTTTTCCTATATAAGTCTATGAAAAACCAAAGGGCCCAGGAGCGGGGGCATTTTTGGCCCTAGGGCTATAATTTGAGCAATCTTGGTAGGGGTCCATAAGATGAAGATTCATACCAAATATCAAAGACCTGGGCCTTGCAGTTTCAGAGAAGAAGATTTTTAAAGATTTTCCCTATATAAGCCCATGTAAAACCAAAGGGCCCCGGGGCGGGGGCATTTTTGGCCCCAGCACTATAATTTGAACAATCTTGGTAGGGGTCCACTGGATGAAGCTTCATACCAAATATCAAAGACCTGGGCCTTGTGGTTTCAGAGAAGAAGATTTTTAAAGATTTTCCCTATATAAGCCTATGTAAAACCAAAGGGCCCCGGGCGGGGGCATTTTTGGTCCCAGGGCTATAATTGGAGCAATCTTGGTAGGTGTCCATTAGATGAAGATTTATACCAAATATCAAAGACCTGGGTCTTGCAGTTTCAGAGAAGAAGATTTTTAAAGATTTTCCCTATATAAGCCCATGTAAAACCAAAGGGCCCCGGGGCGGGGGCATTTTTGGCCCCAGCACTATAATTTGAACAATCTTGGTAGGGGTCCACTGGATGAAGCTTCATACCAAATATCAAAGACCTGGGCCTTGCAGTTTCAGAGAAGAAGATTTTTAAAGATTTTCCCTATATAAGCCCATGTAAAACCAAAGGGCCCCGGGGCGGGGGCATTTTTGGCCACAGCACTAAAATTTGAACAATCTTGGTAGGGGTCCACTGGATGAAGCTTCATACCAAATATCAAAGACCTGGGCCTTGCAGTTTCAGAGAAGAAGATTTATAAAGATTTTCCCTATATAAGCCTATGTAAAACCAAAGGGCCCCGGGGCGGGGGCATTTTTGGCCCGAGGGCTATAATTTGAACAATCTTGGTAGGGGTCTAACAGATGAAGATTCATACCAAATATCAAAGACCTGGGCCTTGCAGTTTCACAGAAGAAGATTTTTAAAGATTTTCCCTATATAAGCCCATGTAAAACCAAAGGGCCCCGGGGCGGGGGCATTTTTGGCCCAAGCACTATAATTTAAACAATCTTGGTAGGGGGCCACTAGATGAAGCTTCATACCAAATATCAAAGACCTGGGCCTTGCAGTTTCAGAGAAGAAGATTTTTTAAGTTTTCGGTGAAAAAAATCTATTTTTGGCTCCTGTGACCTATATGTGCAACGGACCGGAACCATTTGAACAACTTTGAAAGGGGACCACCTAAGGATCATTCCTGTGAAGTTTGGTCAAAATCCGCTCAGTGGTTTAGGAGGAGATGTCGTTTGAAGAAATTGTTTACGCACGGACGCACGCACGGACGGACGCACGAGGGACGACGGACAAAAAGTGATCCCAAAAGCTCACCTCGTCACTACGTGACGGTGAGCTAAAAATAAGCCGACTTGGCTGGTTTTCGAACTCATCAGAGGTTTTATCCCCAGCCAAATTACGTATAAGTTTCAGAAAGAACCGATCAAAACTGAAGGGGCTACGGTGATGACAAGGTCAAAAATCAACATTTTCAGCCATCAAAGGGACATAACTCTATGATGAATGGGCTGACCTGGAAGGTTTTCGAACTCATCCGAGATTTTATCCCCAGCCACCTTACATATAAGTTTCAGAAAGATCCGATAGAAACTGAAGGGGCTATTTTCAGCAATCAAAGGGACGTAAATACATGATAAATGGGCCAACTTGGTCGGTATTCAAACTAATCTGAGGTTTTATCCCCAGCCACCTTACATATATACAAGTTTCAGAAAGATCCAATCCAAACTGAAGGGCTACGGTGATGACAATGTCAAAAATAGGCATTTTCAGACATCAAAGGGACCTAAATCTATGATAAATGGGGTGACTTGGCCAGTTTTCAAACTCGTCTGAGCTTTTATCCCCAGCCACCTTACATATGAGTTTCAGAAAGATCTGATTAAAACTGAAGGGGCTACAGTGATGACAAGGTCAAAAATCGACATTTTCAGCAATCAAAGGGAAGTTACTCTACAATTAAAAGGGCCAACTTGGCCGGCATTTGAACTCATCCGAGGATTTATCCCCAGCCACCTTACATATAAGTTTCAGAAAGATCCAATCAAAACTGAAAGGGCTACGGTGATGACAAGGTAAATCAAAGCGCCAAAGGCACTGAAATGACAGATTCTATGAGAAAATCAAAACACTGTGAAAACTTACAGACAACCTTTCTAAAAAGATCTTAAAATTTAGAAAAGTAGTTCTGCAAATTCCATTGTATGATATGTTTGCAGTTGTCTATACACCGGTGGTATCATGAAATGCCATTCGATGTTTCAAATTTTGGAAAGAAACTATTTACGTTTTCAAAACCAAACATTAAAATTCAAGTTTTAACAATACTACTGGCAATTAGTAACATTTTTGTCTGGTCGGTTGTGGATACATCCCCCCAAAAAGATACTCTATTTTTCACAAAGAGATCGGAGGAGAAAGTCTGGTCAGTCCAGTACATGAATTCCATTGGCTTGAAGACATTTTTGAGTAAGAACACCACTATAAACACGCGCATAATCCTGCTGGATTAGATATCCCCAATTCTGAGCGTAACCAAATAAATGGAACCACGTGAGGCAGACGCACTTGATTGATGTAACGTCTCGCTGTTCAGTTAACGTCTCAGCCATGATCTTGAATGTTCTTAATGTCGCTAGCTACAATAGCTCGACATACCATTTCGCTTATTCCATCCGATATGTCATGCTCTATTACGCAAACGTCGCCTCGGCATACCTTACACCTATGTGTCGAATCATCCCGAAACGACAATCAGCATGATTCACGCTGAAGTGCGATGTGTCACTGAAACGCATATCACGCAAGTCGCTTAGACGCCAATATACATGTACGTATTTCATGCACCAGCGTAAGTGTCGAGTCTTAATTTTGGTCACAACAGGGACGTCTAGCTCTCAAAAGTGCATCGCATAAGGGCGACGAACAGTGTCAGTGCTTATTAGTCGGTAGTTGAAACCCTTTGTTTATCTACAGGTACAGTGTAGCAGATGCCGCTGGAAATCTGCTTCCCATATGCGTCTGTCGGATGAATCGATCTTGGCGTGCTGACGCCGGTCTTCCGCTACGCCGACATCCATTAGTGTCTTCTGTTGATAGTAAGATGTCGCTCCAACAGACAAATAGATCACACACATGTGGCACCCAAAATCAGAGTCAACGCCATCCGCTTTCCGACCAGCTTCTAACTGTCCATTAGAAGCCTCCGTGGTGTAGTGGTTATGCTACTCGCCTTGTAAACCAGGGATCGCAGGATCGATCCCGGACTTCTCCAGACTTTCGGATGTGTCTTTAAACAGAAGTATCGTCTCCGTATGACCTTAGCTGTTGGTGGGACGTAAAACTCAAACACTCACTCACTCTAACTGTCCAGGGTTCAATAAAAAATGTTGCAATACGTTCTCACTTGATGCTTTTTGAGAACAAAATACAATTTCTTCTTTTCTAGGCATGCCCTTACATCACACATCAAAAGTTTGATCCTGAACATGTGGTTTCTATCAGTGCTGGCGTGAAGGTGGTACACAGGATCGTTGGCCCCCGCCAATCGGGGCTTAAAGAAATAGATGGGCTGCATGATGCTTCCATGCAAAGCTGAAACCGACCCGCACATGAGTACTGGTAATGTGCTTAGAGGATCTAAGCCTGCCCAGGCAAAGAGGTGCGAGTCGGACCGTCCATGCATATAAACCCTATTGGTTTTGATTGGGCGGCATCAGGGCTTGAGATGTCATTTCATCTCAGTGTCAGGTAAAAGTCCCACAAAATTGGAAGCAATGTCTCCAAAATGACCTATACAGTGTTGACAGGGATGTTAAACCTCAAATCAAACATTACAAAACACAGGATCGTGGCCGGACTGGTAACCATACGTCACGGTTGATTGATTTAACCTTTTTAGCTTAAGGGCATGGTGCCTAAGCGTGTTGTAATCATGCAATCGTTTGGTTTCAAAATCAAAGCACCGAAAGTGTTGGTGGGATGTAGGTTGGGGTAAAAGTCCTGGGCTGAGATTAAACTGTTGAATTTAACTCTGAAATTCCAAACAAATAGTGAAGATTTTGATAAGAAGCGCATTCTGCAGCGTCCGAACTTGGTCTACACTGTTTGCCAAGCTCACCCTATGATTCCAGGATGACCCTCTTCAGTCTTCTGGAATACCCTGGTCTCACTGCGGCTATTTTCTGCAAGAAAAAGGTTATTCTGAGAAGTCAGTGATAGTCACGTAGACGTTAGCTCTGAATCGCTTTTTTTATTAGTAACTTCGGGTCGAATGCCAAACAATCAACCCAAACATAGCTGGGTCGTTTGTCAGTCTTGGTTACATGTAAGTCTTATCTGTAAAATCTGCACTTGAAAAAATGTTCGATCTGGCAAACAATGTAGACTAAGATCAAACGCCACAGAACACGGTGCTGATCTTGTTCTACATTTTTGCATCAGTTACTAAACTTCCGTTAAGTTTGAACGGATCAGTCCAAGTCCTCATTCATGACCAGCCTGCATTTAGAGACAATCGGCATGAGTGTTGTCAGTGCTTTGATTTATTCACTGCCTTGAGTTTCTGGAGTGTACTCTTCCATCACTGAAGTTGGGCTCGTCCATTCTGCTAAATATGACACCTAGAATTATATCACAGGACCTACACTGTTTGCATAGGTATCTGTACCATATTCCAGGGTTGAAAGGGACAACCTTTCTCGCAAAGTCTGATATACACCTAGTTGTAACTGACCTAGTCTTGACCTCGAATGTTGGAAAACCCATTGATATTCTGGTCTGCAGCTGACCGGCTGGTCTTTAAGGATTAAATATTGACAGCACTGTTAGAAAATTATATTATAGGATGTACAATTTTGATAACTGCGCCTAACCCGACTACATTTTTGTGCGGACTCATATTTCTTTGGCGGTCAAAGCCGGAAGAAAGTCGTAAGAAAGCCAAAACTACTTTACAACACGCAGGATAGCTAGAGATGACAGATAGAATCTGTCATTGAAAATCAGCATTTTCAGCAATCAAAAGGACATTACTCTATGATAAATGGGCCGACTTGGCTGGTTTTCAAACTCACTCGAGATTTTATTTCCAACCACCTTACATATAAGTTTCAGTAAGTTCCGATCAAAACTGAAGGGGCTACGGTGATGACAAGGTCAAAAATCGACATTTTCAGCAATCAAAGGGCCGTAACTCTAAGTTAGAATGGGCAGACTACACCAGTTTTCGAACTCATCTGAGGTTTTATCCCCAGCCACCTCACATATAAGTTTCAAAAAGATTCGATCAAAACTGAAGGGGCTACCATGATGACAAGGTCAAAAATCGGCATTTTCAGCAATCAAAGGGACGTAACTCTATGATAGATGGGCCGACATAGCTGGTCTTTGAACCCATTCGAGTTTTTATCCCAAGCCACCTTACATATAAGTTTCAGAAAGATCCAATCAAAACTGAAGGCGCTACGGTGATGACAAGCATTTTCCCATAGTAAGTCTATGGGACCTTGTGGTTGCCATAACAACCAAAGTTTTAGAGCGATTTCGAAAAAAAGTTTATGTCATCAATGTCCCACCAGAGGCATGCTACAGATGAGAAATGATTGTGATTAGCCTGCAGGCTGCAGAGATATAGCTGCTCAAAAGTGGACTGATGGACGGATAGACGCTGGAGGACCCACTATACTATAAGCTCCCCTGGAGCCTTCGGCCCAGGTGAGCTACCGTGAAAATTCAACTATAAGGCGATTCGGCTATAAGACGGGGCCCCTTTTTCAGTCTCCCAAATGTGGGATTTTGCTTGTACTCTTTTATAAGATGGGGCAAATTTTTGCCAGATCTGTCGGGCCTATCTGCTACCGCCAGACCCCATTTAGATGTGAGAAATCGGCCTTTTTTCATGAGAAAGCCCCTCTTTGAAAGAATGTTTTTATTTCCATGCAAGAAATTTAGAAATACATGTATTTGTTGCAGATTTTCTGTAAGTAACTGAACATTTTTTTTTATGGGGGAACACAATACCTAGCTATTCAGATTCAGAACTAACGCCCCAGCTAGCATAAATTACCGGACCAACGTCGGGCCGACAGCGATACATGGTATCGCTGTTGGCACATGCTTTGCTGGCTGGGCGCTAGACAGCTACACATACTTCTATTTAATAGATGGTCTGTGTAGCAGTCTAAACTAATGACGCTGTTTATTGTAGTGGCTGATCATTGTCTTCACTGTTTGCATGTGTTCCTTTTGTTGTTTGAAGATTACGAGTTGCTTTGGACATTACCGTTTAACCATATGTATTTGGATAGACAGGCGCGAACAAACAGTGTAGACCCAGATGAATCACCATAGAATGTGGTGTCACACTAGGGAATACACTGTTTGGCACTCATCCCGCTATTTTAAACAAAGCATCGGGCCGTAAACTGTACATGTTCAAGTTTTAGGTGGTAAGAAGTTAGGGTGTCCGAATACTAAGGTTACCAGGCCTCATACTGACCACGCTTTTCCATGCCTGAAAGGCCCGATTTTGCAGCTTCAACCCTTATCCTGCTGAACAAGACACAACTACATTACCTTTGCAAACAGTGTAGATCCTGATCAGATGGCTTCTGAAGAAGCCATCTGATCAGGATCTACACTGTTTGTAATGGAGTTTGTGAAAATATAAAGTAGTTTGGTTGACTTATAGTCAGAAATAAGGGTTAAATAGTTTTTTAAACAGACTATATACACAAAAATCAGAATCTAAATGCTAGAAATCAAGAAAAAAAATCAAGCTCTAAAAGCCTGAAATCCTGCAAATGCCTGAAAAATATGAGGCCTGGGTTACGGTATTTTTGGAAGAAATGGATGCAAAATGAAACATGCTGGTGACCAGATGTCGGAACATCATGTTGAAGCTTTTGTAATGGACACCCTTGTAAACGGCTTTTTATTTACAAGGGTCAACATTAACGACAATTTTCGTATAAATCATAGAGTCAGTGTAGGTACTTTTTTGAACCACCGGCTTTAATGAGCCCCTATAGTCTATGTTATGGAGATGTTATCGTAATGGTCTTCACTGTTTGGTTTTGCTTCCATGATTATTGTTGATTAATTGGTGTTAAAGTACAAACAAAACCCTCAGAGCATTTTAGCAACACCATAATAGCTAATAGCAAACTATTCTACTAATTAGTAGTTACGGTGAATAATTAGTCCAGTTTTGCGGCCAAAATGATCAGACTTCCTTTGTTTGTACTTAAACAAGTGAACAAAGAAATTGTTTGTTTTTAATTTATTTCCATACTTAACATGTTAAACAAGGTTTTTACAAAGGTTTGATCCACATTCAAGCCTTACGCTCAACGAAAGTAACGCTATCGAACATATATGAGCAGCTTTTACTGTGGTTGAGCGCACTTGAATGAAAATTGGCCTTTGTAAAACAAAAGTAATTATATTATTTTTCTTATTTCTTCTCCAAGATATAGGTTGTGTGTACTAATTAAAACTGCATCAATGGGGATCCCACAACCTACTTTTGTAGTATAAATAAGAAAAATATCTAATATTTTCATCAGAAAAGTAGCCATATAAATGCACAATGTCGCACGGGTTTTTTATCGTAATGTATTCCTTTAATGGTTGGGACACACTGAAACTTATAGCACATTTGGTATTAAATTACACATCACTGGTATCAAAACCGTCAAAACTGTCCTAAGAGTCGGAATGTCCAAACACCTGATAGAACTGCTCTTCACTTAGAGCATCGTCGTAAATGCCGATATCGTCGTCATGGGTCAGATCGGCATCATACCTAATGTCACTGTTGCTGGCAGTACTGTCTGAGCGCACAAACTCACTAAACAGTTCATCATCTTGTGAACCATCCATGTCATTAGAGATTCCACACTTCAGGAATGATTTGATTACCATAGTGTTTTCTATTTTATAGCAAGACTTAACAACCCATTCACACACAGTCTATAAGTCGGATCGCTTAAGGTTGCCAGCCTTTGTCAGTGACTTCTGTCCGTTTATCATCCATTCATTCCATTCCTGGCACATGTGCGTCTTGAATGGTTTATTGAGACTGACATCCAGGGGCTGCAGTATAGATGTAGTCTCACCCGGAATCACAGCTTGTCTTGTTTGTTTATCCTTAAGCTTACGCTTTGCAGAATCTAATAAATGCACACGAAACATGTCCCACACAAGGAGCGAGACTGGATTCATAAGGGCACCTGGTCGCTTGAACCACACCTTCTCTAACCACTCCATTAGAATTGTTTCATCAACCCAGCCTTTGGGCTGCACCCTAACCCTTCTTGTGACTCAACCCTAACTTTTCTTCAAAATGCACTACTATTTGTTACTTTTTAGTCCCTTAGCGCAAGAACTGACATTTATAAAGAGTCGTTCTTCCCCAGAACCATTAGAGATTGGAATGCCCTTCCTGATTCGATTATTTCGACAGCTGAAGGTGCTGATGATTGTGTAGCTAAATTTACATCTTTGGTTAGAGCTAGGGACTAACTTCCCACATCACAGGTCCTGGTGTATGAATGTCATTTGACGTGTCACCAGTAACAATTCTGATTCTGATTCATAACAAGAATGTTACTTGGAAATTTCTCTTTGGGCATTGTTTTTCTTTTAAACACCACTGCTGGTTTCAGTTTTGTGCCATCAGCCATGCACAATAGGATGACAGTGAAATGTGACTTTTCACTCCTGGTGGTCTTAATGCTGATGGATGTGTTCCCCTTAAAGTCCACAGTTCTGTTTGCAGGCATGTCAAAAAATATGGGCATTTCATCCATATTACCGATTTGAGCCAGCTGGTATTCACACTTTTTTCTTTCATTAATAACAAAGGAATGAAATGATGACACTTTGGATTCAACTTCATTTGGCAACTTTCGGGCAATGTGTGTGCGCTGCCTTACACTTAAGTCCCAGCGTTTCATGAATTTTTGGCACCATCCCTGGGAAGCTTTAAATTCAGTATGTCCAAATCGGCTTTCTTTAGCCAGATGGAGAGCGCGTAAACGTATTGTTGGCATGATAACTACAGGCCTCCTAGTGGCCCAGTTTGAAAATATAGGTTTTATATAGATTCTTCTTACTCAAAATATAGGTTATTTACAGGTTTTTCAATAAAAATACACGTTAAAAAAAGAGTCTTCCAAACTTACAAAACGATTTTTAACTGAAGAAAAAATATTTGATGAATTTTTGTGCCACAATTACTCAGATAAAGTTGATCTAAATTTTACAAAGTCCGAGCGAGCGAGGAAAAAATACAATTTCTTGACAGTTTTCATCACTTTTTATGGGACTAAAAAGTAAAAAATAGTAGTGCATTTTGAAGAAAAGTTAGGGTTGAGTCGCAAGAAGGTTCAAAACGTGAAAAATATAGGTTTGTTTCATGAGAATACAGGCTTTTTAAAGGTTTTATGAACAAAATAAAGGTTTTATAGGTTTGGCACAAAATTTTAGGTTATTATAGGTTTTGCTAGGAGGCCTGTAACTATGTACCCACATTTTCTTTGATCTACAATCCCGTCATGCAGTTCTTTTTCTAACTCCTCATATGGGCTTAGTCCCATTCTCATTTTTTGACAGTTTTTGGTGGTTCTATCTATCTCCCGTATAGTCAAACCCCTCGCGGGGACATAGACTTTGACGCGCGTCAACCGCCAAGAAGGTTAAAAGTGTAGTAAAAGCATAAAAGACAGAAAAGAAATGTTAAAAATAGATAAAAACAGGGCAAGAGTACTATGGTGAGACATGTTCAATCTGGCTTACAGCCAGACTGAACTCGGGGCCGAACAGGGTGACAACGTCAGGGGGCAAGGCATTCCAGTGGACAATAGTTCTGGAGAAAAAAGAGTACTTGTGATAGTCAGTTTTTGTATGTATTTGCTGGAATGCCTGAGAATGAGAAGTTCTGGAGGGTCTAGAGAGAGGGGTCACGGAGTTAGGTATGGGGATGGCAACCCTGCTATGCAGAATGTTCTGGAACATTACAAGGCGTTGGTCAATGCGTCTGAGGTCAAGTCGTCGCCATTGTAAAGAATTTAGCATGTCAGTAACAGAGGAGGTCTGCCCGTAGTCCCGTTTGGTCCAGCGAGCAGCGGCAAGCTCTCCTCTGCACTGCTTCAAGTTGGTCCATGAGATTGCTTGTGTACTGTGTAGGGTGCCCAGACTATAGAGCAGTATTTGAGTTGTGGTCTTACAAGAGTCTTATATGCTACTGATTTTAGCTGTTCAGAATGGACTTTGATGTTACGCCTTTGATGTTACGCCTAGTGTCTGGTTTGCCTTTTTAGTGATGTTGTCTATGTGTGCGAGCCAGGTGAGGTCTTCTGTGATTGTCACACCTAAGTATTTGGCTGCATCTACAGTGTCCAGAGGAGTGTTGTGAAGAAAATACTGGGTTTTAAGATTTTATCTTTTTTACTTCTCCAGTCGCGCACCATTTTTGCTGTCACACCATATTTACGTTCTGCAGCACAGTTTGAATTTTCTTCAGCGAACTCAATCACTTTCAACTTAAAAGAAATATCGTATGACATCCGCTTATGTTAAGACATGATTGCAATTAGACATGACATTGTGTTGTTTATCAAAACAATATGTGTTACCTTTTACTATTCCCGAGTCGCGTGTAACCAATTTACACCCGATTAAGCATGACCACAAGCCCACACCCTGGTAATTCGAAAGAAACCAATCGATTTGGTACATGAAATAATTTGATTGTGATTGGTGCCTCCGGCAGGGGTCAGTGATTAAGACACTCCTTATCACTGATGACCGTTATGGTTCTTTTAATCATTGAGCCGAAAAAGATTAAACACAGTCATTAAGGATGTTTATGTTGCTCAGTGAAATTTAATGCCAATTAGAGGACTACAATTGCGTAATTGTTGCTACTGATTTTAAAACTTAAAAATTAACAGTATGCGGGATTAAAGGACCAACAGCTTGTTTACTTTGCTCAAGGTCTGATTGCATGAAGGTGACTAAAGTAAATAACCTTTAATTACGATCAAAGAGCATCATGATGACCATGATTAATTTGTATCAATTTAAAAATCACCAATTGGCTTTTTCCATATGTCTTGCCTTCAACGGACATTGCCGGAAAAAAGACTGCAACCCAAGTCCTCGGCTTTAAGACAGGGTCATTTTTTTGGGCTCATTTTGGAGGGAAAAATTCTTGTCTTATAGCTGAATTTTTATGGTTAAAAAGTAGAAAGAAAGAATCTGTTCTGCAGTTTAAGAGGACATGTTGTTTAAAGAAATTGTGAAGAGACGGACAACAGACAGAATCAGAATTGTTACTGGTGACACGTCAAATGACAGACATTCATACACCAGGACCTGTGATATGGGAATTTAGCCCCTAGCTCTAACCAAAGAGGTAAACTTAGTTACACAGGCCGGATGGAAGACGTACGGTGACCGATCACAATTGCTCCGCCACCCTTCCCCTACACTGGAACAGTTCAGTGTGGCAGTTCGGTCACACGACCATCTCATCCCGTAAGCACAACATAAACTGTTTTTATCCTGTTTTTAACTCTTCTGTATACGTTTTTAAACCCTATCCTCTGTTTTTATTCTTTTTCTTACACTTTGTGCCGGGCTGTAAGACGTAATCATCCTGCACGTAATCCTCGCGAGGGGGTGATGCAGTATCGAAAGAAAGAAAGAAAGAAAGAAAGGCTCAGGTGAGCTGAAAATATATGGCCGAACAAAATTAGCGCGAAACGATTGGAATTCGAAATCAGATTTCAGTTTAATGACCTCGACCAGGAATCTCTGGGCGACAATCTCTGTTGTTACTGCAATATACCGTATTGTCAATTCTTAGAAAACACGAACTTTATGATCAGGAGCCCGAACAACTGACTACCTGCTTGTTTTCTTTTTTTCCATACGTAAGGTCAAGGTCAGATAACAGACCGTAAGTACCGAAAAATACTCGACTAAGGGGTGCGTTTACTGGTTCCGGGTCATTTCGGCCCATAACAAAATCGGCCCATGTCAAAATCGGCCCATGACAAAATCGGCCCAAAGCAATTTCGGCCCATAAATGACTTCAATGCTGTTATAGGGGCCAATTATCAGCCAAAACATAAAACAATGAAATGTATAGTTAATCTTTGACAAAATACATGTATATATACATTTTATTTTCACCCCTTTTCTCCGCCCGGCATCTGTATCATTATTTTCAATAATTAACTCCCTCAGATGTGAGTCAACTCGCAATGCAAACTTTGTAATGGAATAGATATGAAATAAAAATAATATAAAAGAGGATGTGTTTATTTAGAAAAAAAAATGTATATTTATAAACTTGGAAATTGTAGTTCTGGGGTCATTGTTTATTTGTTTATATTGTTGGCACATGTCGGTATGTAAAATAATCAATAATCACTTGACGTTGTTAATCAACACGCGCTTGAAAGTAACAGAGCAATTATCATATTACTCAAACCTCAGTCATTATTTGGGCACGTGCCAATCATTCATTAGTTTATGTCTCTAATGCGGGTCTTTACTACTTTCTTTGTTTCTTGCTTCGGTTTCGTTTTATGAATGTTATTGAGCGGGGCACATCTAAAGCTATCTGTGGGCCTAGCGCCGGCCCAATTTGCGAAGACCCACATCAGTCTGCATCCGCGCAGTCTGATTTGTGTGTAACTATTATTCATAAAGTAGCTTAAGCTTCCAGCGATCATGACTATACTGTGCGTCTGAGCAAGTCGAGCTGTGTATGCTGGGCTCGTGAAGTAGCCAAAGCTTCCTCACGCCCCCAACGATCATGACCATACTGTGCGACTGAGCAAGCTGATCTGTGTATGCTGGGCGAATTGTGGAAATTGCTAGGAACTGGCTAACTTTATGTTTCTATCGGCCTAATCATTCAAACGCCTTCCTCGGGGCCTTGCAACTGTTAATGGGCGAAAACCTATGGGTGATTCCTGTAATCAAATGGAAGATTTTATACTGAACGCCTCTTATTCATAACGTATTTCATTTCTTAAATGGAAATAAGAAAAACAATTTCACAACGAAACCCTTAACAATTTCATAAGCCCAATGTGAATGTGAATTTCGCTTGATGTCAGTTTTCTTACCATTGCCAGTGAAAACAATCAGATATCATAAACCCTAAAAGCATTTTCAAAATTCTAAAGAATGCATTTTCTTTCTTTATATCCATTATGATTACACACCCGTGACATAGTGCATTCTTTCAACAGAAAATGACTACTTTTCCGACAATAAATGCTATATTTGTCTTATTTATACTCCGAGCGTACGTTATCTTTGCTCTATAGAACGTGCCTAACGAGTACCCACAACCTACGTCTTGGATCAGAAATACGCATAATAACATATACCCCTTTATACAGGGAAATTTGGAGTATAAATAACATATACGCCTTTATACTCCAAATTTCCCCGTAGAACGTGGGGTTTTGAGCGGTTTTATTTTCTCGGCCTTGTTAGCATGTGTTTTTTTTATCAGTTGAGGAAAGAATATTAACATATTTTTCAGTTTATCCCATTGTTCGACTTACATGTTACTGATTTGGCCCTGCAAGCAAACCAATCATATGCAAACATAGTGATTATACATCATTAAAATTTTGGATCGAAATTTCTATGGGCCGATTTTGTATGGGCCGATTTTGCTATGGGCCGATTTTGTCATGGGCCGATTTTGTTATGGGCCGAATTGTCCAGGGACCCGTTTACTAACCGGAAGAATCCTGAGTCGTTTCGGCCGGGTCGTTTCGGCCCAAATTTGGTCCTGGGTCGTTTCGGTCCGATTTTATTAGATAGCATTATTTTTCTGTATGAAACATATTGATTTGTTTGTTTGATTTGAGGTTTAACGTCCCCGTTTCACTGTAAAGGTCATTTTGGAGACGTTGCTTCCAATTTTGTGGGACTTTTACCCGACATTGACATGATTGAGATGAAATGACTTCTCAAGCCCTGTCGCCCAATGAAACCAATAGGGTTTATTAGCATGGACGGTCCGCCTCGCACCGCCGTTCCTGGACAGGCTTAGATCCTCTAAGCGGTTTACCAGTACTAGTGTGCGGGCCAGATTCAGCTCTGCGTGGAAGCATCAGGCAGCCCATATATTTCTTCAAGCCCCTATGGGCGGGGCGGATAAAACATATTGAATAGTAATTATTATATAAATTTGGAATATTATTTCAACGACCGGTCACGTTAGCCATGGTTATGGTAGTCCAAATAAAGTGTTTTAAAAGTTCTATAAATACCCATGTTTCGAGTAAGCACCAACGAGGAGATGTGACTAGGACTTGATTATTGTCTGAGAATGATCAGTATTTGTAGTAAAATTCTCTTTTAAGACCACTTTCTAGACTTCTAAAAAGTGGTCTTATTAGCGGGGTGGTCCTAATAGTGGATTTGGTGAAAAAGTATTGCTGGCAAGACTGATTTAAATATTTTTTATGTGCACTGTGCCTACTTTATTGCTTTTTAGTAAATCTTGCTGTGTTTAACTTTACTGTCCTTTTCCTCATTACATATAATTTTAGGCAATATTACACCAAAAAAAAATCACATTCATTATGATTACTATTGTTCCACAATAATCTTCTTTCTGAAGAAAACAGAGCTGCACATTACAAAAATTATTAAAACTATTTATTCACCAAGCCTTGATAGTAATATTCATAAAAAAAATCTTGTTAAAACAACACACTGATTAGTGCAGGTAAATTGCTGTTTTTTTTCACACCTCTAGGAAAATGTGTGAACATTACCAAGATCTGTCGTAATGATGAGGAATCCAACAAAAATATATCGACCGATGGACTGAGAGATACAAATTAACTTGACCAAAAAGTGGTCTCAATAAAGAACAGTAATAGCAGATTCGGTCTTTTGAAAGCGGTCTTAATACTGAATAGCGGGGTTCACGCCTTTAGGGAAAGCGGTCTTAATACTGAATAGCGGTGTTTGAAATCCAGACATTTTCGTGCTTCTAGTCTGTCTACTTACGATTTTTCCACTCTTTACACTACACTTCCTCATAATCTTATAAAAGAAAAGCTTAATGATTTAATTGAATGGGCTTTTCACAGAGAAGATTCTCTCTATCTTGCATGTAATTTCAGAAATGCATTTTTCACTTCTAAAGAGCATAAGAGTTATACACTTTGGTCATGTCAGAAAGTGTGTGATGCCCTCACCTTTCTACTTGACAATATTTATATTAGATTCGGTACTAAGTTATTTAGACAAATTGTGGGTATTCCGATGGGTACTAATTGCGCACCTCTTGTGGCTGATCTGTTCTTGTATTGTTATGAAAGAGACTTCATTTTGTCGCTTTCCATTGATAACCAATCTGAAATTATCGAAGCTTTTAGCTCCACTTCTAGATATTTACATGATTTATTAAATATTGATGATACCTATTTTGATGGTTTGATCAGTCAGATTTACCCCCAGAACTTCAGTTAAATAAAGCAAATTCTTCTGATACCGAGGCCCCGTTTTTGGATTTACATCTATCTATTGTAGATGGATTTGTTTCGTGCAAAATTTATGATAAACGCGATGACTTTGATTTTGAGATTGTAAATTTTCCTTTTTTGGATGGTGATGTTCCTTGTGCGCCTTCCTATGGCGTTTATATTGCGCAATTAATTCGATTTGCTAGAGTGTGTAGTCATGTAACTGACTTCAACACTCGTAATAGATCATTAACGGCTAAACTCCTTAATCAGGGTTATCGGTACCATAAACTACGCAAAGCCTTTTCAAAATTTTATAGATGCCATTCTGATTTAATTTCAAAATTCAATATTGGACTTAAATCTCTTCTGCATCAAGGTCTATCGGAACCCGAATTTTATGGTGACTTAGTATATAAATTCAGAAAATATATATAACCACAATGACTTCAGCACCCAATTTCGGAAAATCATTCTTCGATATAAAAAGATTGGGTACAACATGGATGTTATACGACAGACTGCATGCATGGTAGTTAACCCAATCACGGTTGGCAACTTTGCTTCCCTCTTGCTCCCACCCATAATCTTTGCTTTTGAGAAAGAATACAGAAATTAATGTATATCACTGTAAACCCCACTTTTCCTTACATGAATGTGATATATGGCCGGTGGATATTCATCATTCTAACTTCAACTTCTCTGAATAGAGGTGTTCCAATATTGGAAGAATATATACAACAACAACAACAACAACAATAGCCGAATATGACCGAGGCAGTATGATATATAGTCTGCTCAAACATCATGGCCCACTTGGATGAACATAAAAGGAAATAAAACTGTTCGCAGACGACTGTGTTTGCTATGGGGAAATCAGAGATACTGAGGACTCAATGAAACTTCAGAAGGATATGGATAGATTGGGATGTTGGGCATGAAAATGGGACATGAGATTTCAACCCGTGGAATGTAATATTATGCAGATAACTAGGAAAATAATAAATAAAATTAAGGCTTCATACACCTTAGAGGGAACGGTCCTCGAAAATGATCATTCCATTAAATATATTGGTGTGACAATCACTCACGATTTGAGATGGAATACACACATTAGCAACATGTACAAAGGCGAAGAGAACACTTGGTTTCCTGAGGCGAAATCTTCATCTGTGTCCTCTGGATGTGAAAGAGACAGCATATAGGGGACTTGTTCGCCCAATCTTGGAATATGGAGTTGCATCTGGGACCCAAGCGGAGTGGTCCTTAATGAAGAAATTGAAAAAGTTCAGAATAGAGCTGCTAGATTTGTAACAGGAAATTACTGCTTTGAAACTGGGAGAATGACTAGAATTTTAGGAAAATTAAGATGGGAGTCTCTCAAGAAAAGCAGAGACCGTAGGCTCATACTCTTATACAAAGGTCTAAAGGGTGCTGTCAGCATCCAACAGATGACCTTGTTCCCCCTTGATGACCTTGCTAGTCACTGTAAAAAGGACCATTCAATGACGTTTCAGACCCTTACTGCAAGAACGGACATATATAAAGAATCGTTCTTCCCCCGAACCATTAAAGATTGGAATTCCCTTCCCGATTCGATTATTTCGACGACTGAAGGTGCTGAGGATTGTGTAGCTAAGTTTACCTCTTTGTTTTGAGCCAGGGACTAACTTCCTACATCACAAGTCCTGGTGTATGAATGTCATTTGACGTGTCATCATTAACAATTCTGATTCTGCTTCTGATTCTGAACTTCTGTCAGACAGACAGCATGCATTTAGGAAAAGACATAGTTGTGAAACTTAGTTGAGCGCACAGTTATTATGTAATTTCGTGCTCGTATGTCTAGCAGCCCTGACGTAAAGAGCCATTACAAACGGTTCAGAGCACACATACAAAAGGTAATAGGAGATGCATATTGGAAGCATGTTTCCAGCATCTTTACCTTTGAGGATGATAATACAGATCCCTATAATCCCCAGAAGAATGATAAAGTGAAACAGTTTTGGTCATTCGTAAAATCCCTGAAAAATGAAGCGTTTGGGATCACTTTGTTAAGGGTGTATGAATGTCATTTGACGTGTCACCAGTAACAATTCTGATTCTGATTCTGGAAAACGGAATCGCGCGGTAAGGCCAACATAGGTAACAAAAGTTTCAATCTGCTTTTACGCGTACAACTGATGGCGAGCTACCATCCAAAGGTAATAGTCAGTTCCCCTCAATTGGGGACATAACAATTGACCCAAATAGGGTCGCTAAACTGTTAGATATGCTCAAGAGGCATAAGGCATCTGGGCCAGATGACCTGAATGCCAGGGTGCTTAAGGAATGTGGGGCTGAAATTTCCGAAGTCAAATGTCTTGCGAAACTCAATTAGTTCAATTTTACCATGACATTGTGAGCAATCTGGATGGGGCCATAAACCGCGGCCACAAACAGACTGACTTGATTATCATGGACTTCGCTAAGGCCTTTGACAAGGTACCTTACAGAAGGCTATTGTATAAATTGGATTACTATCGGGTAAGCGAATCAACCCACAGGTGGATTAGCTTATGGCTCTCAGGGCGCTCACAACAAGTTGTACTTGATGGCCAAGCGTCTGACCCAGTCCCTGTTTTATCTGGTGTCCCATAAGGCTCGGTCCTTGGACCGGTGCTTTTCTTGGTATTCATTAATGGTCTCCCTGATAATATCGGATCATCTGTCCGTTTGTTTGCTGATGCTTGTGTCCTTCATAGCAATATATATTCTCCCTCTGACTGTCTCATTTTACAAGACGAACTGAATCAACTAGCACAGTGGGAGGCCGATTGGCAGATGAAGTTCAATGTGGCCAAATTTCATTCAATGAGGATGTCACGACACCCTCCGGACAAAAACAAATTAAGTTCGATTATACACTACACCAGCAAATTTTGGAGCAGGTTCAATCCGCCAAATACCTTGGTATCACAATCACTGATGATCTTGATTGGGGTCAACACATTTCAGAGAAACATCAAAAGCAACTAGGACTTTAGGATTTCTTAGACGTAACTTGGCATTTGCACCTAGACAGACAAAGCATGTTGCATATAAAACATTGGTTCGCCCTCAACTTGAATGTTCATCACCCATTTGGCAACTCTATGTTAAAACTAATATCCAGCAGGTGGAGAAGGTGCAGAGGACAGCTGCTCGACGGACCTCCCGACGATGGCGCAATAGAAGTTGCGTCGGTGACATGCTTAAAGAGCTAGAATGGCCGTCCCTAGAGGCCCGTCGTGAGCAGTCCTCTTTAACCTTCTTCTATAAGATACATTCAGGTACATTGGCCATTAATAAAGAAATTTACTTGACCCCTGCGGCAGTTTCAACCCGAACACGGGCATAGTAAACCACTCACAATATCAAAGGTACCAGTCCTGTAGTGATGCCCTGAAAAATTCTCTTTTTCCTAGAACTATTCCCCAGTGGTATAGTCTTCCCTCTTCTGTGGTGAATGCTAAGACTGCAGAGGAGTTCAAAGCCCGTACAGTGTAAGATTGGGTTCAGAGGTATGCGTTTTAGTATACCTCTGTTATTTAGATTGTAAATAGTTTTAAGGACTCATCCAGTGACTTCTCTTTTTTTTTCTTTAGCTAAATTCTAAATTTAGCTACGCACCCAACTGAGGTAATATTTGGCCAAATACGACCGACTCAGTATAAGAAGATAGATGACTGGGCAAACATCTTGGACAAAGGGGGACAGGTAGACACATTTATTCTGGACTTCGAGAATACTTTTGAACACCCCACTACATCAACTACATCAATCCCCTTTTTGGGTTTACATTTATCTATTGTAGATGGATTTGTTTCTTGCAAAATTTATGATAAACATGATGATTTTGATTTCGAGATTGTAAATTTTCCTTTTTGGACGGTGATGTTCCGAGTGCGACATCGTACGGGGTTTATATATCGCAGTTAATTAGATTCGCTAGAGTGTCTAGTCATGTATCCGACTTCAACACTCGTAATAAATTATTAACCGCTAAACTGCTTAATCAGGGGTATCGGTATCATAAACTACGTAAAGCCTTTTCTAAGTTTTATAGACGTCATTCTGATTTTGTTTCAAAATTCAATGCTGTACTTAAAACACTTCTGCAACATGACCTATCGGAACCCGAATTCAATGGTGACTTAGTATATAAATTTAGAAACAATACATGCCTGTAATGACTTTAGTACCCGATTTCGTAAAATCGTTCGTCGATATATAAAGATTGTGTACAACATAAATGTTATAAAACAGACTGCATGCATGGTGGTTAACCCAATCACGGTTGGCAACTTTGGTTTCCTCTTTGATTGCACACCGGTGGGTCGGGCTTAAGATTAAATGACGGTTCCAGCGTAAAAGCATAAATGGAATTTTATTTTATTTTAGTATTCTTTATGTTGGTTGGCGCCTGATGCTCCGTCTTTGGTCGGGCCCCTCGGAGTCTAACTGTTGGTTTTCTTTTGCTCCAGCAATTCTGTTGTTGTATGCTGTCGAGTCCTCAACCTTGTTTCATCTCTATAGTTTTTTATTTGTATGTTCTCGGAGATGAGTTAGGAAGCCTTCATGCGGACTAAACATAATTAGTGTATACCGCGACAGAGGTAAGGGCGAGGATTATGGCCATGTAAAATCGATTTAAGCCCCCCCCCTCCCCCCGTGGTATTCTTTCCACTGACCGTTCCAAGGCGGTTCTTCTGTGGCGGTTTATTTGTTGCTGTTTGTTACTTACTGTATGTATCACTTGTGTCTTTTTATTTTGGATGGCCATTTGGCCATTTTGTAGACAAGTAACTGTCCTCATGGTCTTCCTTTGTTTAGGTTTCCATTATTGTCTGGTCGCTTCATGTTTGTGTTTCTTTCCCTTTGGTGTCTTTGATGGGTGGAGTAAGTTAATTGTATCGATTCCTGATCTTTGTTTTACTTCTACTTAAATCTAAGTTATTTGGTTATGGAATCGGGGGGAATATTCTCAAATGGATATATTCTTTTCTTTGCTACAGAAAACAGCGTGTTATTGTTAATGGTGAATCTTCAGAGTGGGCCCCAGTTTTGTCCACAAGGGACTATTCTTGGTCCACTGTTATTCTCCATATACACCAATGATATTGCCACTGACATTGACTCAGAAATAAGACTTCGCAGACGACGGTTTGCTACCGGGAAATTAGAAATACAGAGGACTCGAGCTCGCGAAAACTTCAGAATGATATAGATAGATTAGGATGTTGGGCACGAAAATGGGGCATCAGATTTCAGCCCGTTAAATGCAATATTATGCAGATAACTAGGAAGAGAACAAATAAAATTGAGGCCTCTTACAGCTTAGAGGGAACTGTCCTCGAGAACGTGGATTTCATTTAAATACCTTGGGTGACACTCACACACGATTTGAGATGGAATAAACATATAAGCAACATGTGTACAAAGGCGAATAGAACGCTTGGTTTCCTGTGGCGAAATCTTTATCAGTGTCCTCTTGATGTGAAAGAGGTAGCATATAAAGGACTTGTTCACCCAATCTTGGAATATTGTAGTTTTATCTGGGACCCCCCCCCCCCCCCCCCCCCCCGAGTGGTCCTTAATGAAGAAATTGAAAAAGTTCAGAATAGAGCTGCTAGAATTGTAACAAGCAATTACTGCTTTGAAACTAGGAGCTTGACTTGAATACAAGGAAATGTAAGATGGGAGTCTATCAAGAAAAGGAGGAAAGACAGTAGGCTCATTTTTATATACAAAGGTCTAAAGGGTGCTGCCAGCATCCCAACAGATGACCTTGTTCCCCAGCTAGACACTATAGAAATCATCATTCATTGGCGTTTCCGACCCTTACTGCAAGAATTGACATTTATAAAGAATCATTATTCCCCAGAACCATTAGAGATTGGAATGCTCTTCCCGATTCGATTAATTCGACGGCTGAAGGTGCTAAGGATTGTGTAGCTAAATTTATCACTTTGGTGAGAGCTAGGGACTAACTTCCCATCACAGGTCCTGGTGTATGAATGCCATTTGACGTGTCACCAGTAACAAAGTAGAAGTAAAACAAAGATCAAGAATCGATACAATTAACTTACTTCACCCACCAAAGACACCAAAGGGAAAGAAACACAAACATGAAGCGACCAGACCATAATGGAAACCTATACAAAGGATGGCCATAAGGACAGTTACTTTCCCACAAAATGGCCAAATGGCCATCCAAAATAAAAAGAGGCCTTCATGCGGACTGAACGAATTATTTGTCTAAATCGCGACAGAAGTAAGGGCGAGGATTGTGGCCACGTAAAATCGATTTAAGCCCCCCCCCCCAGTGGAAATCTTTCCACTGACCGTACCAAGGCGGTTCTTCTGTAGCGATTTATTTATGTTGTTGTTTGTTACTTACTGTGTGTATCACTTGTGTCTTTTTTATTTTGGATGGCCATATGGCATATTGTGGGAAAGTAACTGTCCTTATGGCCTTCCTTTGTTTAGGTTTCCATTATTGTCTGGTCGCTTAATGTTTGTGTTTCTTTCCCTTTGGTGTCTTTGATGGGTGGAGTAAGTTAATTGTATCGATTCCTGATCTTTGTTTTACTTCTACTTCAAGTGAATGAACATGTAACAAGTTCTTTATTGGATACAAGTTTCCATGCACAATAAAGTATAGCATACATCTTACAAAACAATTGATACGATGCGACAAACCTTAGTTTAATTACTGTACAGTTCTGGGAGAGATGTAGACTAATTAATCAGTGCAAGGACTTAACTGTTTAATTACATTTTTTTTCTTATCTTAAAGCTCTCAAATAAGTAAATGCCTAAATTTCGAATGATCTGTTTGTTTTCGGATTTTATAAGCTCTACAAATTTGGGAATATTCGGTCTTACCCTAAAATATCGTTTAATGTACTTCTTTCTCAGATCTTCAAACAAAGTGCATTCTAAAATAAAGTGAAACTCATCTACAAGGGTACCGCAAATCCTACATTTTCTGTCGTTTCCTGGAATACTGTGTGGTCTGTGACATATTCCTGCCTCGATCGGAATTTTTCTAAAGAGAAAACATTTAACTGCGGTTTGAACCCAAACTGAAAACATTTAAATATGCTTTACAATATGAGAAAATCACAGTATAATGAATATGTTCGGGCTCTACTTGAGTCCCAAATCCTACTCTGCCAATTTTGTACAAAAGAATCAGTAAGTCTTTGTCTCAATATGACCAGAAATGCATTTACATACCCTACCCACTGAAAAAAAAAATCATTATTGAAACTGGTCAAGTGATTGAAAGTGATCTCTGACAGATGAAGCCCAATTATGTTTATTAGGATATACTTCTAAGTCACTTAACATCATGTTGTAAATGTATTTGATGTATTTTGTACTTTCACTGGCGAATATCTTGAACCAATATCTTATTACGGATGCTAACCGTTCAGTTTTCAGATCTAATATCCCAATTTCGCCATAAACAAAATCATTTTGAGTCGAGCTTTTAACACCAATTAAAAATCAAAAATGAGTTTTTAAAAAAAACTGCATTTGCAACCTTTCCAACACAGCGACATTTGAAAATCCCCATACTTCAGCACCATACTGCAAAATAGGTTTATATTATTTCATTTTGGATACCCTTTAAGCCATTTTGTGGGAAAGTAGCTGTCCTTTTGGCTTTCCGCTATTGATGTTTCCATTAGATCTGTTTTTCATGTTTGTGTTTCTTTCCCTTTTGAGTCTCTGATGGGAGCTGTGGGTTGATTGAATCGATTCCTGATCATTGCCTCCACTTCCATTTTATTAAATAAGTTGGTCGAAGAGTTCTATATGATGTTTCGGAGTTATCTGTGAAAAATTTATGCATATATTTATTATGTCTGAATATCGCTTTTCTAGCTTGTCCTGCTAAAGTTTCGAATGCGGCTGTAAATGAACCACCTGCTGTAAATACAATACCCAAGTAAGTAACCTTCTTGACTATTTCAATTTCATCCCCTTCGCATACAAAAATTAAACTTCTCCTTAAAGGACCTCCGCTTCGAAAAAAACATTATTTTTTGTTTTATTGACATTAACTTTTAATTTCCACTTCTTACTATATATGTAATAAACATCTAGACCTTTCTGTAAAATAGAGGCGGAGGCAATGATCAGGAATCGATACAATTAACCCACAGCTCCCATCAGAGTCACCAAAGGGAAAGAAACAAACATGAAACAACAGTTCCTAATGGAAACATCAATAGCGGAAAGCCAAAAGGACAGTTACTTTCCCACTAAATGGCCAATAGGCTATCCAAAATTAAATATTAGCGACACAAACACCCAAAGACAAACCATAGCAAAAATAACAGAATAACCTCCTTGGAACGGTCAGCGGAAACGAATTCCACTGGGGGGCTTAAATCGATTTTACGTGGCCACAATCTGGCCCCGCCAATAGGGGCTTGAAGAAATATATGGGCTGCATGATGCTTCCACGCAGAGCTGAATCCGGCCCGCACACTAGTACTGGTAAACCGCTTAGAGGATCTAAGCCTGTCCAGGAACCGTGGTGCGAGGCGGACCGTCCAGTCAAATAAACCCTATTGGTTTCATTGGGCGACATTTCATCTCAATGTCAGGTAAAAATCTCACAAAATTGGAAGCAACGTCTCCAAAATGACCTTTACAGTGTTGACGGGGACGTTAAACCTCAAATCAACCAACCAACCAACGTGGCCACAATCCTCGCCCTTACTTCCGTCGCGATTTAGACAAATAATTTGTTCAGTCCGCATGAAGGCATCCTAACTCATCAGTGCAACATCTCCGTGAACACTAAAAATCAAACAACCACAGAGATGAAACAATGGTGAGGACTCGACAGCAAGAAACCACTGAAATGGCGGAGCAAAAGAAAACCAACATGGGCCTAACCAGAGACAGACTATCAGGCACCAACCAACGTTACATTGAATTAGATCGCTCTAATTCTCAGTAAGCCTTTACGCTGGAACCATCATAGAATCTGAGGCCTGACTCACCCGCGTGCAATTAAAGAGGGAAGCGAAGTTGTCAACCCTGATTGGGTTAATTACCATGCATGCAGTCTGTCGTATAACGTTTACATTGTACCCAATCTTTTTATATCGAATAATGATTTTCCGAAATTGGGTGCTGAGGTCATTGCGGTTATATATTTTTCTGAATTTCTGAATTTATATACTAGGTCACCATAAAATTCGGGTTCCGATAGACCTTGTTGCAGAAGAGATTTAATTCAAATATTAAATCTTGAAATTAAATAAGAATGACGTCTATAAAATTTTGAAAAGGCTTTGCGTAGTTTATGGTACCGATAAACCTGATTAAGAAGTTTAGCCGTTAACAATTTATTACTAGTTGAAGTCAGTTACATGACTACATACTCTGGCAAATCGAATCAATTGCGAAATATAAACCCATCTCGTCTTCAGCAAATATAAAAATTTCAAGTGCATAAAGCAAAATAAGAATATCTTTAATACATTTATATCAAAACATTTGCAATTACTGTGCACAAAATAGAAGTGGAGGCAATGATCAGGAATCGATACAATCAACCCACAGCTCCCATCAGAGACACCAAAGGGAAAGAAACAAACATGAAACAACAGACCCTAATGGAAACATCAATAGCGGAAAGCCAAAAGGACAGTTACTGTCCCACAAAATGGCCAATAGGCTATCCAAAATAAAATAATATAAGCGACACAAACACCCAAAGACAAACCATAACAAAAATTAAACACCGCGACAGAAGAACCGCCTTGGAACAGTCAGCGGAAACGAATTCCACTGGGGGGCTTAAATCGATTTTACGTGGCCACAGTCCTCGCCCTTACTTCCGTCGCGATTTAGACAAATAATTTGTTCAGTCCGCATGAAGGCTTCCTTACTCATCAGTGCAACATCTCAGTGAACACTAATAATCAAACAACCACAGAGATGAAACAACGGTCGGGACTCGACAGCAAGAAACCACTGAAATGCTGGAGCAAAAGAAAACCAACAGTTAGACTCCGTTTCAATGTCATTTAGATAAATGGAAATCAAAAATGGCGAAAGACATTTCCCCTGCCTTACACCCAAGTAACACGAAAATTCCTGGCTTAAACAACAATCATATTTAACCGTTGATTTTACAGACGTGTACATAGCTTTTATCACATTTAAAATTTTACCTCTAACACCGACTTTGACAAGTTTAACCCATAAATCTTCCCTCACGAAAACGCAGCATACAATCTCTTTCCTTCGTTAACAAAATGCTTTATAAGTCCGTGTAAAATGAACACATTATCTATCGTTCCCATTTGCCCCCTAAAGCCTGTCTGAGCTTCAATATATACATGATAAGTTTCAGCCCACTCATTAAGCCTGTTATTCAAAATTCTGGTGAATAGTTTGCCAAAAGTACTCAATAAGGTTATTCCCTTGTAGTTTTCTGCCTCAGCCTTGCTACCCTTTTTATGTAATCTATCTATCTATCTTCTTATACTGAGTCGGTCATATTTGGCCATTACCTCAGTTGGGTGCGAAGCTAAATTTAGAATTTAGCTAAAAAAAAAAAAGAAGTCACTGGATGAGTCCTTAAAACTATTTACAATCTGAATAACAGAGGTATACTAAAACGCATACCTCTGAGTCTCAATCTTACACTGTACGGGCTTTGAACTCCTCTGTGGTCTTAGCATTCACCACAGAAGAGGGAAGACTAATCCATTGGGGGAATAGTCCTAGGAAAAAAGGATTTTTTCAGGGCATCACTGTAGGATTGGTACCTGTGATACTGTGAGTTGTTTACTTTTGATGCCCTTGTTCAGGTTGAAACTGTCACAGGGGTCAAGGTTTTGTCTTTATTAACGGCCACTGTACCTGAATGTATCTTATAGAAGAAGGTTAAAGAAGACTGCTCACGACGGGCCTCTAGGGACGGCCATTCTAGCTCGTTAAGCATGTCGCCAACGCTACTTCTATTGCGCCATCGTCAGCAGGTCCATCGAGCAGCAGTCCTCTGCACCTTCTCCACCTGCTGAATCTGAGTTTTAACATAGGGATGCCAAATGGGTGATGCATATTCAAGCTGAGGGCCAACCAATGTTTAATATGCAACATCCTTTGTCTGCCTAGGTGCAAAAGCCAAGTTTCGTCTAAGAAATCCTAAAGTCCTAGTTGCTTTTGATGTTTCTCTGAAATGTGTTGACCCCAATCAAGATCATCAGTGATGGTGATACCAAGATATTTGGCGGATTGAACCTGCTCCAAAATTTGCTGGTGAAGTGTATAGTCAAACTTAATCTGTTTGTCCGGAGAGTGTCGCGACACCCTCATTGAATGACATTTGGCCACATTGAACTTTATCTGCCAATCGGCCTCCCACTGTGCTAGTTGATTCAGGTCATCTTGTAGAATAAGACAGTCAGAAGAAGAATATATATTCCTATAAAGGACACAATCATCAGCAAACAAACGGACAGATGACCTGATATTATCAGGGAGATCATTAATGAATACCAAGAAAAGGACCGGTCAAAGGACCGAACCTTGGGGGACACCAGATAAAAAAGGGACTGGATCAGACGCTTAGCCATCAAGTACAACTTGTTGTGAGCGCCCTGAGAGCCATGAGCTAATCCACCTATGTGTGGATCCTCTTATCCCATAGTAATCCAATTTATACAATAGCCTTCTGTGAGGTACCTTGTCAAAGGCCTTAGCGAAGTCCATGATTAGCAGTCAGTCTGTTTGTGGCCACGGTTTCTGGCCCCATCCAAATTGCTCACAATGTCATGGTAAAACTGAACTAATTGAGTAATGGCACAATAAAACCATCTGTCCACTTTTCTGGGAAATATATCCTTTATCAAAAACAGTATTGAAAAGCTTATACAAATAAAGTATTAAAGCACAAGTACAATAACGAAAAAAATCATTTAAAAATTTATCAAGACCAGCAGATTTTCCAAATTTTAACTGGTCAATAGCAATTTTTATTTCTAGATCTGATATAACTGTATTCAATTCATCAAACATAACCTGAAATTCACCTTTGACATACCTTTCTTTAAATAGAATATATATAGCCCTATCGTCGGTGTATGAAAGATTTTGTTGAAATAAATGATAAATTAATTGTGACAATTTTACTTGTTTCAATCGTTGCTAGCTGACATTGTTAGATAACCAGCCGACCAATTTAAATGTGAAAAAGAGATAATTAAAGACAATAGGAGGTTTTAAGAATTCCGTTTATGACGTCATTCTTGCGCATTCGCAAAGCACTGGCCAGCAATTGAAACGGCCATCGCTATTCAAATGTATTGGCGGAACTTAAAATGCTAACAATGTTCAGACAGACATTTTGAAAGGAAATAGACCCGATTACATTGAAATAATTCCTCGAGAAGGAAAGAATGACATTTTGCTTTTATTACTGAAATTCATTTATCCTGGATTCGTTTTTAATTGTCGAAAATCTCTTCGTGAATGACCCATGTCAATGGCTTGAGATGCCGTTATTCACGAAAGCTTACTTACAAAATTTTTTTTTACGTAACTTTTCGTTTTATTCGCTACATGTATCCAAGTAAAGCTATCACATGCGGACAGAACTTTGCTCTCTCTCTCTCTCTCTCTCTCTCTCTCTCTCTCTCTCTCTCTGTCTAGAAGTGCAGGTAAAAAATGCCCAGCGATCTGTCTACATGTATATGTGCAATTTTGATAAATTGAAGATTCCAGGTTTTTTGTGTTTTTTTCTTCAAAATTTATTTCGAAAATGGCTAAACTTTTTGCTAATAGTGTAGGCCCTGATCAGACGCCGCGTTCTGCTGCATCAGATCTGGACCTGCACTGTTTGTCACTAACCTCTTTTGGGGTTTCCGGTACCAAATGGGTTAATGTAAGGGTAGGGAAGGTTGAAGAAATCTACCAGATTTTACTGTAAAATCTTGCACTTGCGAAGGAGTGTTTCATTCTCATGCACTGAAAGGGTGTTCTATGTTTGTTTTGAATTTAATGTTCCAGTCCCACTGAGTCTTAATGGGTCCGAGCACTGGGCAAATGACATCTTATTTAGCGCCGTATTATCGCTAACGCAACGTTCTGACGTTTCATCGACGTTGCAACGTCAAATCCAATGCATCGCTTTGATATTGGTTTGCTGTAGACACTACGTTGTTGACACGTTACATGTCAGACATGAGTTATTAAACGACAAACTGTAATTTACATTTACCTACGCTCGCTAATTGCAGGTACGCTAAGAGAGAGAGAGAGAGAGAGAGAGAGAGAGAGAGAGAGAGAGAGAGAGAGAGAGAGAGAGAGAGAGAGAGAGAGAGAGAGAGAGCAACATGTAGATGTAGGCCATGACACCCTCACAGAGAGAGAGCAACATGTAGGCCAATGGTGACACCCTCAGAGAGAGAGAGAGAGAGAGAGAGAGAGAGAGAGAGAGAGGACCCTGTTGGGTCGTGCAAACAATAAATATGTCGAGAGAGAGAGAGAGAGAGAGAGAGAGAGAGAGAGAGAGGACCCTGTTGGGTCGTGCAAACAATAAATATGTCTTTAAGAGCAGTTAACTAAGAAAACAACACTTTGGATTTGCCATCATGAAAACAAAGACCCCGCAACTTATGTTTTGAGCAAAAATTAGAAAATTATCGCAATTTTTCATCTTAAAATTTCCATTTTTTGGCCGAAAAATTGATAATATATTTGTAAAGGCATATTTTCGTAATGCGAAATTTCACACCTGGCAGCATATCAGTGTTTCTCTCATTATCTTACATTAGAATTCGTCAAAAGTTTGAAATAATTTCACTGTTTTACGCTGTAATTAACATTTGATCTGTCCCACTGCCTTGAAGCAATACGACAATTGACGGCCAGGGCTTTTCCCGTTCTATTTTTAGAACCGGAAGTACGTCACGAAAAAAGCTCCTATTAATTTCTCATAGAGCACGTATTTTCACACCTCACCATTAATCTTTGCTGGCCGACTGACTAATTTAAAGCAAAATCGGTAAATGTGCTTTAGCGATAAATAAAGACGTTTAACTTTCATAGAGCTCGAGTTAAACCAAATAAACAACGGGATTAATGTTATGTGTTCTCTCTCTCTCTCTCTCTCTCTCTCTCTCTCTGGGTTGATTAATGGATTAACTATATTGACCAAAACATGTAGTACTTTCCGTAATTCATTGTCATTCGAAGTATATCGGCCCCGATAGCTCAGTGGTAGAGCGTCCACTTCGGGAATGGGAGGTCGCGGGTTCGATCCCCGGCCGCGCCATACCAAAGGCGTAAAAAATGGTACTAGGAGCTCCCTTGGCTGACGCTCGCATTATCAGGTGTAGTCCTAGGAAGATAAATGAAGGCAGGTAAGTATTTGTTAGAGGATACTTTGTTTGTAGCAATAAAAGCTCTACAGAGCTTATGTTATTTGTTTCGAATATGCGACGTTAAATAAAGCTTCTTTATCTTTATCTTTTATATGTTCTTCCAAATATGAACACATAGTCTGCTCAAACATCATGGCCCACTTGGATGAACATAAACTTTTGTCAGACAGACAACATGCATTTAGGAAAAGGCATAGTTGCAAAACTCAGTTGAGCACGGTTATTAATGATTTGGCAAAAATCCTGGACAAAGGGGGGCAGGTGGACACATTTATTCTGGACTTTGAGAAGGCTTTTGACACCCCTCCTCATGAACTACTTAAATCCAAATTATTTGGTTATGGAATTGGTGGGAAGACTCTTAAATGGATAGATTCCTTCCTTTGCTACAGAAAACATCGTGCTGTTGTTAATGGTGAATCTTCAGTATGGGCGCCAGTTTTGTCTGGAGTCCCACAAGGGACTGTTCTTGGTCCTCTATTGTTCTCCCTGTACATCAATGATATTTCCACTGACATTGACTCAGAAATAAGACTGTTCGCAGATGACTGTGTTTGTTACCGGGAAATTAGAGATACAGATGACTCACTGAAACTTCAGGTTGACATAGATAGATTAGGATGTTGGGCCAGAAAATGGGGCATGAGATTTCAACCAGTTAAATGCAATATTATGCAGATAACAAGGAAGAGATCTAATAAAGTTGAGGCTTCTTACACCTTAGAGGGAACGGTCCTCGAAAATGTGAATTCCATTAAATACCTTGGTGTGACAATCACTCACGATTTGAGATGGAATACACACATTAGCAATATGTGTACAAGGGCGAATAGAACACTTGGTTTCCTGAGGCGAAATCTTCATCAGTGTCCTCAGGATGTGAAAGAGACAGCATACAGGGGACTTGTTCGCCCAATCTTGGAATATGGTAGTTGCATCTGGGACCCAAGCGGAGTGGTCCTTAATGAAGAAATTGAAAAAGTTCAGAATAGAGCTGCTAGATTTGTAACTGGAAATTATTGCTTTGAAACTGGGAGCATGACTGGAATTCTAGGAAAATTAAGATGGGAGTCTCTCAAGAAAAGGAGAAGAGACAGTAGGCTCATACTCTTATACAAAGGTCTAAAGGGTGCTGCCAGCATTCCAACATATGACCTTGTTCCCCCGGCTAGGCACTGTAGAAAACACCATTCAATGACGTTTCAGACCCTTACTGCAAGAACGGATATTTATAAAGAATCGTTTTTTCCCGAACCATTAGAGATTATAATGCCCTTCCCGACTCTATTATTTTGACGGCTGAAGGTGCTGAGGATTGTGTAGCTAAGTTTACATCTTTGGTTAGAGCTAGGGACTAACTTCCCATATCACAGGTCCTGGCGTATGAATGTCATTTGACGTGTCACCAGTAACAATTCTGATTCTGATTCTGAACTATTCTCTCTCTCAACGACGGGAGGGGGCGGATTGGGGGAATCCGGGACGTTTCGCCCCCAAGCCGTTTCCTCCCCTAGTCGTTTCGCCCCCAAGACGTTTCCTCCCTGGTCGTTTCACCCCTAGTCGTTTCGCCCCTTGTCGATTCGCCCCTAGTCGTTTCGCCCACTTTTCACTCCAAGGCTAATTTTAAATGTTGAACTTTTATCAGAGGTGAAAATATTTAAGTAGCATCATAGCCCTGTCACGTCAGCCTAAGTATCTGTATTTGTTCGTTAAGGGACTTCATTCATACTTGAACAGTATGTCTCTGATGGCGCGTGAAAAAGAGAAAGTGGGAAATATTGGAAAGAAAGAGAAATAGTGGATAGACAAGCAAGAAAAGAAAGGAAAGATTCCTGCCTGCTTTTTTCAAATCATCATTGGAAACCAGACCTCTCCGGCTACAGAATCGTCGCCCAACCGCCCAATCAGGTTCAAAAATCCCTCAGACTTTACTTACAGACCGGCCCCTACCTAGCTGTTAAAACGAGAGAGTAGACGGTCCCTGCTTGAAGGATACCAAGTCAGGGGCCTCAGAAACAGATGCTGGTAAAGAATTCCAATCGGGTATAGTCCTAGGGAAGAAGCTGTACTTGAATGTATTAAGCTAACCGCGTTGCCTGATCAGGGTCTGCACACAGTTCAGGAATTACTGGGTAGGACGCCGCAAAGCTGATCAGAGCATATACAAATTGCTGACAGAACATTGATGAAAGGAATCGACTTGATCATTGCTTCCACTTCTATTTATTACGTTGCATCGGCGTTGACGCGTCGTTGCGTAGCGACATTTGCGACAATACTCAACCATGTATTACCTATTGGGCACACAATGTGTATGCAACGTCGTATCAACGCCGATGCAACTTTATTACGTTGCATCGGCGTTGACGCGATGCTGCGTAGACGGAATATGCGGCTATATTCAACAATGATTTACTGGCCGACTCTGTTAACGAACCAACCGACCAATTTATAACAAAACTGGTAAAGGTGCTTAAGCGATAATTAAAGATGTTTAACTTTGCAAAGAGCGCATGTTTTCACACCTTATCATTAACCTGTTATCATGGTCAGATTGACCGAAAACAGTATCGGGAGAAAGAAAGAAAGGGCATTAATTGCGTGATTAATGTGTCAAATCAAATAAACAATGTGATTAACGGTATTGATCAAAACAGGTAATACTTATCATAATTCCTAATTAACATTTTCATTCAAAGCACAGATTCTTCTCTCTCTCTCTCTCTCTCTCTCTCTCTCTCTCTCTCTCTCATATGAATCTTTTATATATAAAATAGTTTGGGGGCGAAACGACTAGGGTTTGGGGGCGAAACGACTAGGGTTAGGGGGCGAAACGACTAGGGGCCAAAAAAGGGGCGAAACGACTAGGGGGAAACGACCAGGGGGAAAACGTCTTGGGGGCGAAACGTCTTGTTACCGTTTTGGTGAGGGGGATGTCTTGGGGGCGAAACGTCTTCTTTTTACCAAGACGCAGTTATTTCCCTTGCAATTGAGTCACTTCACAGGTATACAAACAGGTGTCGCTGTGACTCAGGTGTAAACGCCATATTTTTGTTTTCCATTTGTAAAACCCTCAATGAGATACAGTAGATGACAGTCTGACATAATGAATACCTATTATCTTACAACATGTTTGTTCTTTTTAACAATTTCGTTAAAGACAGGTAACTGCTTATCTTTTGAGCACCTGCAGAAAGGTGACCAGGAAACAACAGCATGGTAGAGTGATGGGTGGGGAATGTGGGACTTATGTCAGTCAGACTTGTTCCTGGTGGTATCTCCAATTCATTCACCGACTTACTGATTCAGACTCCAGGCGTATGAATGTCATTTGACGTGTCACCAGTAACCATTCTGATTCTGACTAAAAATGTGAACAATAATATGAAATAGACGGATCCAATGTTTTGACACATGACCTTGTTTTCTTTCTTTCTACTGATACTGCATCTATCTATCTATCTTCTGATACTGCGTTGGTCATATTTGACCATTACCGCAGGTGTATATTACATACACTCCAGGTTTTGCAGGATGAAAGCCTACACAGTAATCATGTAATTACGGTAGGGATCTTTAACCTGCAGAGGGGATGGTTCTCCCTGCACAGGGGGCCTCCAGTTAACGTCCCGATCCAAAGGCCGGTGCACTTTATGACATTCATCCCTGCAAATGATGCCAATGGAGCGTGTTCGGACACCGAAATTTTATCGCCGCTGCCGGGGATCGAACCCGGGACCTCTAGCATCAGAGGCAAGTGCACTAACCACTGAGCTATCACGCTCCTATCTATCTTCTGATACTGCGTTGGTCACATTTGACCATTACCGCAGGTGTATATTATATACACTTCAGGTTTTGCAGGATGAAAGCCCACACAGTAATTATGTAATTACGGTATGGATCTTTAACCTGCACAGGGGATGGTTCTCCCTGCACAGGGGGGCCTCCAGTTAACGTCCCAATCCGAAGGACGGTGCACTTTATGACATTCATCCCTGCAAATGATGCCAATGGAGCATGTTCGGACACCGAAATTTTATCGTCGCTGCCGGGGATTGAACCGGGGACCTCTAGTATCAGAGGCAAGTGCACTAACCACTGAGCTATCACGCTTCGGTCAAGTTTGACCACTACCACAGATGTACATTACATACACTCCAGGTTTGCAGGATGAAAGCCTACACAGTAATCATGTAATTGCAGTAGGGGTGACAGGACAGCTCAGCCCCTAACAAACTCGGCCTCTGACAAACTAGGCCCCTAGCAAACTAGGCCCCTAAAATTAGAATATGTATATATATGTGTACAAATTGACTTATCGTCAAACTATTACACATATTTTTAATGTACATTATGCCTTATTACCTTTTGAACTCATTTTGATGAAATTACAGGGATCAGCCGAGGGGGCGATCGATTCGGGCGACTTCTTCGCCCGAAGTTCAAGAACTTCACCTAACCAGCCTGGAAAAGAGAAGTTGACTTCACCCTGTTTTTTTTTCGACTTTTTATTTTTCTTCATCTCCAGGATCTGCTTTTCAAATGAGAAGTAATATCCATCGCTAAATGCACAAAGTTGATAACAAAAATACCTATTGATAATCCGATAATTAATAATCCAACTCCATGTGTTAATTGCTCGAGTCAGAAACTAACCACCTGTAGCGTTGAGCACAAGTTGTCAGATCAGTTAATTATGTAAATAGGTGAATTGGGTTAGTCCAGATCGGCATCTTTGATCTTATTTCATGGCCACTTAGACTTTGAGTAATCAGACTTGTCCGCGCAGCATGAGACGATCGGTCTTTTTGATCTTGGCAATATGATTGACGCATGAAAAACGTGCGTCTCATTTTACATATCAATATAAGATAGATAGAGATGCGGCATTAACCCTTTTTGTACCAAATGGAATCTTTATCCTAATATATTGCAGGAGTTCAATTCAAAATTTATGGGTGTCAGGTTATGTTTTCATGAAGGTTATGTTTTCATGAAAATTTATTTGGAAAATAAGTTAATAACTGAACTTTTAGCAAACAGTGGAGGCCCTGATCAGACACCGCATTCTGCAGCGTCTGATCTGGGCCTGCACTGTTTGCCAGGGTACCCATATTGCGCTGACTCAAAATGATCAAACAGACAGAAAATGTGTAAAACGAAAGATGGGAACTAGAAAAAAGGGAATATAGGGTATGATAGATGAAAAGAACAAAAAAAAAAAAACCAGCCCCATTGCACCTGCAGCAACTTGCCGGCATATCATGGTCGCACAGACCCGCCTGCACAACATGACTGATAACCTCGAGGTGAGATTAAATCGGTTGTTTCCCTCTAGTGCCCTTCAGTGACTAAGTGAGTGGGACATTGAGAAAATAAAAGTAGATGAAGTATCTGATGTCTGATTATTTTCTGCTATAATCGAGATACCGATGTGCATAATCATTCTGCAAGTGCAACTGCAACATTGGTATGTAATTCACAACGATATCACACCCGCACACTGTTTTTCTAAATTGCAAATAAACAACGGTATTTACGGAAATTACCGAATATTCGGCTCGGCAGTTTCCATACTTTAGTATTTTTCTCGAGCCCTACTTCGCCCTCTTGTCCCTCATTTCGCCCTGTTAGTGCTGGGGTCACTTCTCCCTGCTTCCTGGGCCTAGGATGATCCCTGAATTATGAGTAACCCATCTCACAGTAGTTAAATGAACATAATGCCGTTGGTTGAATCAGTGTATGACACGCTGTCAATCACCTTCCAATGTAATTAATAAACTAATTGATTGATTGGCGTGCAATTACATACATTTTTGTACCTGCCACTAAAAACATACTGGTAGTATGTTCTGTTGCGCACTTACAAAAATTGAACCATTTTGTTTTTATTATCATTTGCAGGGTTTGACCATTCCACAGTCATTAGCTTTTTTTATATTAATACCAATGAAACTGATTGTTTGACATCCCCTTCAACATTGTATAGGTCATTTTGGAGAAGTTGCTTCCAGTTTTGTGGGGCTTTTACCCTACCTAAACCCATGAGCTACTAGTGTGTTCATTTAAGAAAGCTTTTTTATATATCATTTGTGAACAGCTGATTTAGCCCAGCCATGCTTGTTTAAAAATTTCAAAACAATGAAGCTTTGTGCATGCTAACAAAGAAGTTCAGGTTTTATACAATCATGTGCTTAATTCAGTCAACAGGAAGCTGCATATCTATATAGATACTATTTATGAAAAACCGGAAGCTTCATCAAATTTTTAGCCTTAGTACTGTTGGATTTTGTAGGTTTTGAGAGGATGGGTATGTTTCTATAAATAAATACACATGTTACCGTTAAGCAACCAACTCTCTTTGTTTGCCAAAGGCAAACAAAACAACCCGTTGGTTGGTTGCTGTAACCATACCTGCCAACTTTGAGAAAATCCAAAGAGTGAGACTGTGTGCAACAGACCATTTTTCACCTTCTTTTTAGCTCACCTGACCGAAGGTCATGGTGAACTTTTGTGACTGTGAGATGTCCTGCGACGTCATCTGTCGTCTGTGCATATAACTTTTCTTGTGAACTCTCTAGAGGCCACAGTTTTGGTCCACAAGTTCGATTATGGGTCATGTCGGGCCAAAAAGTAGGTCAGTAGGACAAAGCGTAAACCATGTGAACACGTTAGAGGCCAAAGTTTTGGTCCAATCATCATCAAACTTGCTCAGAATGATTATAATGACAATATCTTAGTCAAGTTCGAATATGGATCATGTCTGGCCAAAAAGTAGGTCAGTAGGTCAAATCATTGAAAAGCCTTGTGAACACTCTAGAGGCCACAGATTTGGTCGAATCATCATCAAACTTGCTCAGAATGATCAATGTGACAGTATTTCAGTTAAGATCGAATATGGGTCATGTCGGGCTAAACAGTAGGTCAGTAGATATAATCACAGAAAAACCTTGTGGCACTCTAGAGGCCACAGCTTTGGACTCCAATTATCATCAGACTTGCTCAGAAAGATCGTTTCGACAATATCTTGGTCAGGTTAGAATATTGGTCATGTCAGGTCAAAAAGTAGGTCAGTAGGTCAAATCATACAAAAACCTTGTGAACACTAGATGCCACAGTTTTGGTCCAGCCAACACCAAACTTGCTCAGAATGACCTTGTTGCCAATAGTCAAGTTCAAATATGGCTAGAAAGTAGGTCAGTAGGTCAAATCCTAAAAACACCATGTGAATAGAACCCCACCACCAACAAATTTCAATTTTTAACCTGACCAAGCACCCATAAAAAAAGAAAGTGCTAGCTTACCCACCTTGTTTGCGGGTAAGCCAGCACTTTGACATTGTATTTTAGCCTTTACTTGAGAAAAGGATTTGTTAATCCCCCGCCGCGAAGTGGAGCGGGGATTATAGGAATGGCCTTCGTCTGTAACACTTTCTTGTTCGCTCCATATCTCCTGAACCCTTTGATAGATTTTCATTAAACTTTGGTCTATTATTCATCTCTGTGAGCTGGTGTGCAGAACCCATAAATGAACCATGCCGACTCAAGGTCACGGTTGAAGGTCACGAGTTTGAAACTTGGAATTTTGTGTCCGTTCCATATCTCCTTTACCCTTGGAAGGATTTTCATTAAACTTTGGTCAATTATCCCCCTCAGTGAGCTGATGTGCAGAACCCATAAATGAACCATGCCAACTCAAGGTCAAGGTCAAATTTGAAGGTCACTAGTTTAAAACTTTGAATTTTTTGTCCGTTCCGTATCTCCTTTACCCCTCAAAGGATTTTCATTAAACTTTGGGCAATTATCCCCCCTCAGTGAGCTCATGTGCAGAGCCCATAAATGAACCATGTCGACACCAGATCAAGGTCACATTGGAAGATCACGATTTTGAAACTTTGAATTTTGTTGCCATTCCCTATCTCCTTTACCCTTCAAAGGGTTTTCATTAAACGTTGGTCAAATGCCCCCATCAGTGAACTGATGTGCATAACACATAAATAAACCATGCCAACTCAAGGTCAAGGTCACAGTTGAATGTCACAAGTTTGAAACTTTGAATTTTGTGTCCTTTCCATATCTCCTTTACCCCTAGAAGGATTTTCATTAAACTTTTGTGAAATATACCCCACCATGAGCTGATGTGCAGAACTATAAATAAACCATGCCAACTCAAGGTCACAGGTGAAGGTCGCAAGGTTGAGCCTTGATACAAAGTGCGGCGGGGGATTTGGCTGTGCTTCACACTGCTTTCTTGTTGTTTTTCAAACACAGATGCACAACCAGCTGAAATGGCTAGACACTTGTAGCTGTGTCAAGGTCTCATGAACATGTACATAATAAAAACTGTCAGCAAAAGCAAAGAGACTGTGGAGTGTGGAGATAGTGAACTTATATTATGAGGGCTTGTCTTAGCCTTCGCAGGTTATAGTTATACCCATGTGAAAAGAACCCTTTTCTCACGAACTGTCTCAGTTATTAACATAAAGCTTTAATTAACCCATTGTGTGTGGGAAACGCCTAAAGGGGTAGCTTGGCAAACAGTGCAGGCCCAGATCAGACGCCGCATTCTGCGGCGTCTGATCAGGGCTTGCACTATTTGCCAACAGAATTTTCTGTAGAAAATAGAATAAAAATGGAAAAAAATAGGCCTGACACCCCTTATGTGACAAATGGACTTGTCCAACATATAGCAATGGAAGAGACCACTAGTATACAATGGGTTACCGTTAACTTGTAGCACCAGATGTGCCCTGTCAAGCGATTTTGGTACGTATCGCCTATGCGAGCAGCAAAGGTTCAGGCGAGCCTGCGCATCCGCGCAGTCTCGCCAGAACTTTCGCTGCTCGCTCATACAAGCAGTGAATCAAGAGGAACCTTCAGACAGAAAGCCATATCCCTGGCCCCTCTGAATGACTGGGCATTCGCAGTTAAAATTTGTCATGACGGAATGCTGGAAGACACACATGCACTTGGCGGGGCTCAGATGAGGAGGAGTAACAAGGATAATGAAGGGAAAATTGTTGTTATCACATACTTGTTTCTATATTTACATCCAAAACCACAATTTCGCATATGCGATAACACTGGGACTTACCAAATGTTATGGACACTGTCCCAGATAACCATTTTTTGCCCACGGAATGATAACTGGAAATAATGTAATTTTTACGTTAAGATATGTTATCATGCCCGATTTATATACTTTCAGACTGTGTTTTGACCTTTAAACTTAAAAATTGATTTACCTACATGTACTTTAAAAATCATCAGTGACACCGTCATTGCTAACAACAACGTCATGGTGACGTAATCTTTCTATCAACTGTTACGGCAATCGGTCACATTTGGCCATTATTCGCAGGACACTCCAGATTCGCTGGATGAAAGCCTACACTGTAATTAATCATGTAATTTCGGTACAGATCTTGAATATGCACAAGAGATGACGAGGGGGGTGGGGTCCAGTTAACATCACGGATCGAGGGACGGTGCACTTTGTGGCAGTCATCTGCAAATTGAAATGATGTCAGTGGATTTTGTTTGTTTGATTTGAGGTTTAACATCCCCGTCAACACTGTAAAGGTCATTTTGGAGATGTTGCTTCCAATTTGTGGGACGTTTACCCGACATCGAAATGAAATGACATCTCAAGCCCTGTTGCCCAATGAAACCAATAGGGTTTATTAGCATGGACGGTCCACCTCGCACCGCGGTTCCTGGACAGGCTTAGATCCTCTAAGCGGTTTACCAGTACTAGTGTGCAGACCGGATTCAGCTCTGCGTTGAAGCATCATGCAGCCCATATATTTCTTCAAGCCCCTATGGGCGGGGGCCGTGATGTCAGTGAAACAAGTTAGGACACTGCAATTTCATAACACCTGCAGGGAATCAAACCAGGTGCCTCTAGATTCAGTGCAACTGCACTGACCACTTAGCTACTACCTTCAAGATAAACGCTCATCAAAAACAGTTAGTTGAATGGGTGTTAGAATCACTGTCTAACAGAATCTTCAATGAGAGATCTTATATTATCTGTTGAAGAGGCAGAAAGACGTTTTAGAAGGATTTCATTTAGAAAACATACACCTTTGTTGAAGACATGAAAAAATGTGAGTACAAAACGAAGACGACTTGGGATGTCAAATCTCACAGCTCATGCAGGTGGATGGCTGAAAAACATATCCAAAAGTAAATAAATAGCAACATCATTTTGGCGGATCTAGTAATGTGTAAATATGGTGATCCATCATTATTCTATAGAAACAAGATGTGATAAACAGATTATAACTTTGGATTTGGTTATCGCCTGCAATATCAACCCTCGGCCATTATCAGCCCTCAAACTAAAGCTATTGGGCTGATAATGGGGTCTCAGGTTGATACTGAGGGCGATAACCAAAACCGCATTGGTTATCGCCGGCAGTATCAACCCTTGACCATTATCAGCCCTCGAGCTAAAGCTCTTGGGCTGATAATGGGGTCTCGGATTGATAGTGTGGGCGATAACCAAAACCCATGTGATAATCTCTTACTAGAAACTTAATGTGGGTACTTGGTAGAAGTACCTCATGCCTCAATGTAATGATTCTAACAAGTACTCACAATATAAGGTGAGCCAGCGCACGACAAAACCTACAATAAGACATGTATGCCCAATGAAGACTCAGATCAGCCTGCACATCTGTGCAGTCTGATCAGAGTCTTCCTTGTATGCTCTAAGGATATGTAATGTGCAATGCTCCTTCATGCAACAAGAGAAGTCTCTGGTTAGACTATATGGATGTGCAGTCTGATCTGGTTCTTTGCTGGGTGCACATGTAAGATGTAGGAAATGCTGTGCCCTGGCTCAGGTTTTATGGAGAAATAACCTTTACCCTGCTGTAGGCGACAAGCCCTATCTTTGCAAACAGTGTAGATCCAGATCAGATGGCTTCTGAAGAAGCCATCTGATCAGGATCTACACAGTTTGACATTCATTTTATGAATATGTAGAAATAAGCTGCATCAAGTAATCTGATTGGTTCAAAGTCAGAAATGAGTGTGGCTTAATTTAATATTCAGCGGGTTAAAGGTTAAGACAAATTGTCCCATATTTATCCTCATTACTCCTGCCTGTCTGGAGCTACCCTGAGATGATCACCCAAATTTTTGTTTTGCTTTGCAGGCTACAGCTTTCATTGCTATCAGTGCAACTCAACACTGGACCACAATTGTCAGGAATATTTTAATCATGACAACCCAAATCAGGATATGTTCTCAAGCCATTGTAAGATGCAAGATGCGAAATTTTGTGTTAAAGTTACAGGATTATGGGGAGGTAAATACTTATATTCTGTTTTCACTGAGTATGGAAAGAAAACTATATGGAATTTAAATACAAGCAGTAAATGAAGCAAGGAAACGCACATGGAATATTTCCCAATTACTCAGCTGTTGTTAATTATGATAACACATATGTGTGCTAAAAGAGCACTTTTCTTATCTCTAGAAATAGCATTTTTGCGATAATTTGTATCCCCAGGCTTAAAAAAAAGCACTGAGGTAATTGTGAATGCTTTCGTATATCTCGATCCATCCATCCATCACACTATCTCCTCCTTAACCAAACTTGGTACATGGCTTCCTTACATTTGGGTGCAGGGTTGGCAAAATGCCGGCAAATATGAGTATTTTCCATGCCAGTGGCATTTACCGGCAAATACTGGAAAATGCCGGCAAATACTAGAAGATGGATTTTTTCACCCTGGAATTAAAACAGAACGATATATTCAGCAGTTACGATATATGGGCAATTTCAATAATAGAGGTTACAATATACTTACAGTATTTGTTTATTTGTTACTATCTAATTTAATTATAAAAAATGTTATTTATAAAAAAGGCCTATTTTGATACTGCCACAGTACTCATTTGTTTACTGTCACCATGACTAATTGTTTAAAGTCATATAAAACATGACATCCTTTAGTCCATCCTTGCCCCTGGTTATCCTGTGCTCTCTTGAATAAACAAGGTCTTGAGAGTTGTTGTTTAAGTTATTTAGTCCATATACATTTACTGTGAAACTAGAGTAAAATGCTGTAACTATCCTAAAATTTGAAAACATGGTTATTCCCTTCAAAAGGGTGTTTAAAAAATACAGATGGGCTCAGTCTTGATCTTCATCAATGCAAAAACTTAGAATAATTGTTGTTAATGACAATATTAAACCAGGTGCACAGGGGAATTTATACCTACATTTTTCTACTATTGATTCAAAAGGATTCATGTACAATATTTTTTTGTTTAAATAATTTCAAAATTTTAGTCTTATATTCACATTTTGGTGGGTTCAACATGTTTAAATTGAGAAATATATTATTCTTTAGGTTGATAACCTGATATAGATATTAACTTTTAACTTTCTTTTACTCATTTAGTTCCATTATACTATTTTAATTCAAATTTGTTAAGATTTCTGGAGTATTTTAAGGATAAAAAATTCAATTTGCCAGTATTTGCCACTTGATGAGTATTTTCCAGACCGGTAAATACCATTGGTAAATACCGGGGGTGGAATTTGCCGCCCAACCTTGTTTGGGTGCGCTGGGCCATGCCCCACCCCTCCCCACTTCAGAAAAGGCGTAATATCTCAGAAACCTTTCCTATCCCAACCCATAAACTATGTATTTTCTTGTTCCTTATGAAAAGACTGATTTAGAGATGCTAACCAGGGTGTTCCCTAGGTTTGGCTGGGGCCATATGCCCTATTGTCCACTTCATAAAAGCATATTGAAGTGTGGGGATTTGCGATGGCTTGCCATGGACTGCGTCCTTCAGTTTTTAGCTCACCTGAGCCAAGGGCTCATAGGTGAGCTTATAGTATGACAAGGGTCTGTTGTCTGTCATCTGTCAACATTTTCACATATCTCCTCCGAAACCACTGGACTGATTGAAGTCAAATTTCATGTGGACTATCCATGGGTTGGGGGAAAGAAAGTTTGTTCGCGATCCAGGTCACATGACCAAGATGGCCGCTATGTCCATATAAGGTAAAAACCCTTCAAAAATTATCTCCTTCAAAACCAGAGGGCTGATTGTGTAGCATTGTGACTCTAGGCCCATCATAGTTTGTTCAAATGATGACCAAGACGGCTGCTTTGCCCATATAAGATAAAAACCCTTCAAAAATCTTCTACTACTGAACCAGAATGCTGATTGTCATGAAACTTGGTGTATAGCATTGGGGACTCGGGCCATCATAGTTTGTTCAAATGATGACCCTCAGATAACTTTGACCTATTTTACACCAACATCAAATTTGGTCACATAGACTTTTGTATGGGAAAAAGTCAAAGCCATGTATTTTTCGGAAACTATTGCAGCCCTTGATCTTAAAATTGGTAGATGCAGTTAGCTAGCTAAGTGGATGACCCATTTTGGAATTAAGGTCAAGGTCATTCTCTGGACTTGACCCATGGTCATTCAGATATGAAAATTAAAACTTATTTTTCACAGAAACCACTGCTCCATTTGTAACCAAATTTCACATGATAGCTTTAACGGAACAAACAAACAAGTTTGGTCACATGACCAATATGTCTACCATGCCCATTATAAGGTAAAACCGTTCAGAAAACTTCTTTTCCAGAACCAATGGGCCCATTATTAGGTCACATGGTAAAAAGTAGAAGTAAAACAAAGATCAGGAATTGATACAATTAACTTACTCCATCCATAAAAGACACCAAAGGGAAAGAAATACAAACATTAAGCGACCAGACCATAATGGAAACCTAAACAAAGGAAGGCCATATGGACAGTTACTTTCCCACAAAATGGCCATATGGCCATCCAAAATTAAAAGACACAAGTGATACACACAGTAAGTAACAAACAACAACATAAATAAATCGCCACGGAAGAGCCGCCTTGGAACGGTCAGTGGAAGATTTCCGCTGGGGGGCTTAAATCGATTTTACGTGGCCACAATCCTCGCCCTTACTTCCGTCGCGATTTAGACAAATAATTTGTTCAGTCCGCATGAAGGCCTCCTAACTCTTAAAATCTTCTCACAAATGAAATGACTGCGTAAACTCAGCACTTAGATGAGCCGCTCAGGACCGTTGGTCCTCTGGTTATTTTCAGCTGACAAGAGTTGAAGCCTCAGCTAGGAAGTAGTCCTTTGTCGTTGTCAACATTTTCAAATGACATCTCAGAAGAAACTGCTAGGCCATTTGAAACAAATAACATGTGCAGCCTCCATTGGTTGGGGGAAAGAAAATTTGTTCATTGGATCTTGGTCACATGACCAAGATGGTTGCCATGCCCATATATGGTAAAAAAAATAGAAGCGAAGGCAACCTTAAAATCTTCTTTTCAGGAACCAATTGGCCAATGACCTTCACACTTGGTATACAACATTAGGGTCTTACCAAGTTTGTTCAAATGATGACATTCGGTTGACCGTGATCTACCATATTTACCTTATGTACAGATACGCTTTAGCAAACAGTGTAAAACCAGATGCGACGCCACAGAATGCATTGTCACTGTTTGCCACACATCCAGCTATTTTATAACACTATTGATGGGGTCCAAAGCAGAAATTGTTATATCCATACAAAAATGTATAGATTATATAGAAAAATGACCATTTATGGTCATTTTTCTATATAATCTATACATTTTTGGGTTTCCATCTTGAAACCGTGTTATAGCCAAACAGTGTTATAATGAACAGTGTTATAAACAGGTTGTGGTTTACTTGTTCAAATTTTTTAACAAGTATGGTAAGGAGTTGAGGGGTCTGAATACTCAAGGTAAATACTGTAGTTTACATCAAGGTCAAATTTGGTCGCTTAGACATTTGTATGGAAATAAGACAAAACATTGGATTTTTCTGATTCTGTTGTAGCCTGTGTATCAACAGAATTGATATTTGCAGTCAGCTGAATGGAAATTCGTCAATTCCAAAGGTCAAGGTCATTTACTGACCTTTGTCCATGATTGCTCAGATTCATTATTTTAAAATTTATCTTCTTCTCCACTAAAAATTTCTTGACTGATTGAAACCAAATTACAAGTGGAGCCAGCCTCTATATTAATGCCCATTTCCATTGCTTCTTCACAGGAATAGTAGGAACTCACAGATTCTGCAGCTCTAGAGACCTAGGTAACCAGTGCCAAGACATGAGGTTCCCGGACCACAGCAGGAAGTACAGAGGTTGTGTCTTCACATGTTCATGGGCGGGTTGTAACACAGCGTCACTGCCAGCATCAACTACAGCAGTTGTATTATCAATAGCAGTAACTTTAATGTCAGCTTTATGGAGACAGATGTCATGAAATACATTTTGAAAACATGCCTATACAAATACAATGTAAATTTTACCACCTAAAAGACGGAAATTTTAGAAGAAAAATTGTGATATTTTTCCTATTTCTGCTCAAAATATAGATTGTGGGTACATGTTAGAACCGCCTCATCGAGGCGGTTCTAACGAGTACCCACACTCTATATTTTTGAGCAGAAATAAGAAAAATAATGTTCACCCCAGTAAACCCTAGTTTTTCAATATGAAAGTGGGGTTTGAGGGGATCAAAAATATATACTAGACGTGTTTTCCTAATGGCTGAATGGATATGGAAGAGTAATGGGGTTAGTTGAGATAGTTTTTCTTATTTCTCCTTGGAAACATATGTTTTGGGTTCTTGTTAGAATCGCCTCAGTGACAACACAACATACGATTCTTAAAAAATATGGAAATTTATCCTAAAATTATTCCAATTACTCTTTTTATCTGGAGCTATGTACATAAACTGAGTTTTGTATTATGTCAATTAATCAAGATTCAGGTGATGAAAAATAAAATGTTCCGTTGTGGATATTGATCGTGAAATCTTTTCTGTCACTCTCTTGATTCGGCTGATTCAAGAAGAGCAGTTGTAAGTTTGTTGGAAAGAATGTGCACTGTACTGGTTAACTGTTTATATACAAGCCTACCCAGCAAATGGTGGGGTTAAGTTTAATGACCAACTCAATATGACTTAAATACGTTTATCATATGACGTCGCGTCTGACAATGTAATAACACCATGTAATGAATTCGATAATCCACTTGTGGATTAAATATGCGAATTAGTTAGACACGCCCCGTAATGTTATAGGTACGGCGACCTTAACGACGCAGTGTTGATATTTATGTTAAAAAATCGTGAATAAAGTGCGTTTTAAATGTCATATGATTAATAGAATCTTGCATTCGTGCCCATGTATTATTGAATTTATTAAGTTCAATTGAGGAAAAGGGATAAAATGCTCGCACAGTCTCGCATTTTATTCCTTTTCCTCAACTCGTTTAATAAATTCAATAATACATGAGCACTCATCAAGTTCCTCTATGTAGTTTTACTGGGCTGTTAAACTCTGAAACAAAGAGAACAAACAAACAAACTTTTGATGTAACTGAACCACCTAGACTTGTCAGAGCGGAAAAAACAACAATGGCTGCCCACTTGTCAGCACTTTGAGCTTCTTCATCTTGTTTCACTGTCAGTATTGTCAAAATAAACAGTTAAGATGTTAAAAATTTAATTAAGTGCACTTTCAGTCAGGCTTGGGGCCAATTACATTTGAAAGTAATTGATTAAATTACAATTACTTAGCCCACAAAATGTAATTGATTAAATTACAATTACACCACCATATGAATGTAATTAATTAAATTACAATTACTTTTACAATGTAGTTGATTAAATTACAATTACTTTTGCAATGTCTTATTTAGAAGTACTACAGCCATGACACTTTAACTCATGTTAAACAAATACTAATACTAATAATTAATAGATGTTCATTTAAACTACATGTTTAAAATGAAGCACAATCTCAACCAAACTTAATTCAGAACTAAATTTATGTAAACCCTCTTTAGCTTTTGTAAAGTTCTACCAGTTCTTTTGGGTTGATCTAGTAAATGTATCCATTGTGAATAATGCACATATTGTCATAACCAAAGCCAAAATCAGCTATCCGAATAACACTTTATCACCATCAGTTTTTCAAAAGTTGCATCTTTCAGTCTACACAGACAGGCTGGACAAAATGTGTAGACCCAGATCATGCTGCTCATGGAGGAGCAGTCTCCATGTAGGAGCTGTTTGATCAGTGTAGACATTTTGCCCAACCTGTCTACATAATTTGGGCACAAATTGATAAAATGCAATTAATATTCTCAGATGAACTGTTTGAATGGTTAGAATTTCAGTATGTAAATCAGTCTCAATGGTCAGTATGTGATTAAAACTAAATTTATCAACACAAACCTACAGACACAATTTAGAGTTGATATTGTTTTTCACAGTTACATGACAAACAAAGAGTGACTGGAAACAGGTATGCAGTTTTTCACACCTGACTGCAGATTGTTACTCAACAGAACAATAGAAAATTATAGATGCCGTACAATTTACCTGTGAAAAGAACTGTAAATATGTATAAAAATTGACATCTGAAAAGTTTGTTATAATCACCTAGAAATTTTCAAAAAGATACCTTTTTATGCCCCCGCATCATATGATGCCGGGGGCATATAGTTTTTCGGTTTTCCGTACGTGTGTACGTTTGTCTGTACGTGTGTGTGTACGTACGTACGTACATACGTACGTACGTACGTGATCCTGTAACCTCAGGTTAAAGTTTTTGTAACAGGTAGAGCCTGAACTTTTAGAACTCATATTTTCCTAACCATTCGATGGAACTGGTTCATCTTTGGTATGATGATAGATATAGGTCCAAAGTTTTATTAAGCAATACCCCCACCCATGCCTGTGACCTCAAGGTCAAGGTCACAGACTTAGAAATTTTCAATGTTAAAGACTCAGGTTAAGGTTTTTGTAACAGGTAGACTTGAACATTTTAGAACTCATATTTTCCAAACCATTTGATGGAATTGGTTCATATTTGGTATGATTATAGATATAGGTCAAAAGTTTTATTCAGCAATACCCCCACCCATGCCCATTTCCTCAAGGTCAAGGTCATGAACTTAGAAATTTTCCATGTTAAAGACTCCAGTTAAGGTATTTGTACCTGGTAGAACCTGAACTTTTATGATGGCTTTGGTTCATATGATGATAGATATACCGGTAGGTACAATGTTTTATTCAGCAATACCCCCACCCATGCCTATGACCTCAAGGTCAAGGTCACAGACTTAGACAATTTTAATGTGAAAGATTTTAAAGAGCTCAAATTTTCCAAACTATATTATGGATTTGGCTTATGTATGCTATGATGATAGATACAGGTCCAAATGTTTATTTGGCAATACCCCCACTCATGCCTATGGCTTCAAGGTCAAGGTCACAGACTTAGAAATTTTTAATTAGATATTTTAAGAGTTGATATTTTCCAAATCATGCGATGGATTGAGTTGATATTTGGTATGATGTTAGATACCTGTCCATTTTATTCAGCGATACCCCCACCCATGCCCATGAGCTCAAGATCAAGGTCACAAACTTAAAATTTTTAATTATCCCCTCGCACAACATAGCTCTAGCGTCTATATTTCTTCACTGATTTCAATATAACTTCACACAAATGTTCCTTATGACAATATCTCGAGCCAGTTTGACTTTCAAGGTCATGACCTCAAGGTCAAGGTCACTGTGGCTATTTTTAGAAAAACTTTGTCATCGCTCTAGCGCTTACATTTCTTCACCGATTTCAATATAACTTCACACAAATGTTGTTTATGACAATATCTCTAGCGAGTTTGACTTTCAAGGTCAAGGTCACTGTGGCTATTTTTAGTAAAACTTTGTCATCACTCTAGCGCTTACATTTCTTCACCGATTTCAATATAACTTCACACAAATGTTCCTTATGACAATATCTCAAGCCATTTCGACTTTCAAGGTCAAGGTCACTGTGGCTATTTTTAGAAAAACTTTGTCATCGCTCTAGCGCTTACATTTCTTCACCGATTTCAATATAACTTCACACAAATGTTCCTTATGACAATATCTGGAGCCATTTTGACTTTCAAGGTCAAGGTCACTGTGGCTATTTTTAGAAAAACTTTGTCATCGCTCTAGCGACTACATTTCTTCACTGATTTTAATATAACTTCACACAAATGTTCCTTATGACAATACCTCGAGCAAGTTCGACTTTCAAGATCAAGGTCACTGGCTATTTTTAGAAAAACTTTGTCATTGCTTTAGCACTTACATTTTTTCACCAATTTCAATATAACTTGTCACAAATGTTCCTGATGACAAGGTCACACACTTAGAAAATTTTGTTGCAACATGGATTTTCGGGTTAGGCCGGGCCCTTGGCGGGGGCATCTGTGTCGTCTGGACACATTTCTAGTTCTAACAAGAAATGCGTCCAGAAGAAGCAAATTAAAAGGCAAACAGTGTGTACCTTGATCAGACAGTCTTCTAGACAGTCATATCTGAGTATGCACTGTTTGACCAGGCCTGTCTGTCAAATACCTTAGGATCATTATGGTAGTTGATAAAAATACTCTGACTGCATTGCTTTACCCCATTCTCTTTACACAGTTTAAAGAGAGACAACTATATGATTGACTTTATTTTTCTTGTGCATTTGAAAAACATTGAGCTCATCCATTAACTTTTATGAAAGGTAACAGTTGGAACATGTGTAATTGCAGTTTTTTAGGAATTACTAACATTATGATGAGTATACATGCTAGCAAAAGTATGTAAAGAATTGGTCTGATGTCCAGAATCCTGATATTTTTGCACAAATTCACAATTTATACATGTATATTAACAGAAATGTAATCAAATTGTAATCAGAAAATAATCATGATAACAGGCAAAAATATGGAAGTAATTGATAAAATTAAATTACTTGTAATCAGAAAAATGTCTGATTACTGATTACATCAGATTACTTGAAAATATGTAATCGATTAAAGCTGATTACGATTACAGATTATGATTACCCCAAGCCTGCTTTCAGTTGGACAGAGTTTTCAGACCCCTGTGCCTTTGAGGTCTGGAACACTTTAAAATCCCAAAACTATAACCCATTATACAGAAAATCTAAAGCCTTTCTCAGAATTCTAAGGAAAATATTAGCTGTCAGAACATGTTAAAGATAGAGGGAATGCTTTCAGCTTAAAAAATATGCCAGAAATATATACTGAAAAAGGTTGGTGAATATAAGAAGTTGAAGTTTTATTCAGCCTAAAAGTGCCCTGAGCAATTTGACCTGACATGGTCATCATAATTTTAAGAATTCACTCTTTTTCCATGTTTGTGTCTCAAAATAGCAACTGCCAATATTTTTATGACTCCAAATCATTCCAACAACAATACATATCTGGTTTAAATGTTTGACTTCATGTATTTTTGTATTGCATGTTTCAGTACTTTTTCAAATCTCCTGTTAGCAACATATGTTGTGGATACATGTACTTGTTTGAATTGCCTCAATGAGGCGAATCTGAGAAGTACCCAAAACATGTTTTTAGGAGAAATAAGAAAAAAATATACCCAAAATATCCTCATTACTTCTTCTTGTCTGAAGCTCAGGGCCCAGCTGTTCAAAGCATCATTAGCTTAATGAGCTCATTAATGGTCAAATTGTTAATTGTTCTAGTGAGTACAGTATCCAATACAGAGGTATTTTTGCTGAAAAAATGTGAACATCTTTTGCATTTGCAAAAGCTGCTCACATTTTTTTTCTGCAAAAATATTACTATATTTTCCAATTTTAAAAATAAAAAATTAAATGATACATCATTTAACAACATTGTTAGTGTTGAACAACTTGCCCCTGATCTGTGCTACATTGATCCAGTAATGGGGGAGACAAATAATGTCTCTTCAAGAAAGCATATGTATATGAGTAGTTAGATTTTGTAAGAAATAATCATAGCAAAGCTATTTATGTATAAATCAATATCCCTTCATGGTGAGTGAATAATCCTGAAATAGTTTACAACAATTTTTCAAAGTAATCAAGTCATTCCAATAGAAACTCCTTTACCATAGTTACTGCCCTCTGATATGTTGTTATCTGTCAAGGCCTCGTTGCCCAAAGCATTGTTAACACATTACGATAACATATCCGTGTGATATAGTGCCTTCTCTTATACCTCAAAAAAGGTATTTTTTCTTTTGAAAATTTCTGATATTCTTATTTGTATTTAAAACATAGGCTGTAGGTGTAGGTGCTTGTTAAAGCCACCTCATTGAGGCGGTTCTAACATGTACCCACAACCTATGTCTTGGAGCAGAAATAATAAAAATAACAAATATCCCTGTAAACCTCAGTTTTCTCTATATAAAGTGGGGTATAGGTAGTTGTTCATTGGTTAGTCAAGCACCATGTTTAATAGTAAAGGTTTCTCTAAAAAAATTTAGTAGCCTTTTTAATAGCTATTCACTTTTTTTTCTTCAACAAAATACAGGTACTAGTGTGTTTGCCATAGTAAATGATCAAAATTTAAATGAGCCATTTACTAAACACCTCATGTACAGTGTTGTTAGTTAATATACCTGTATCTTTAAACACGTAAATCATGTAATGAATATCATTCAGCAAACATCATGGGGTATTGTCTGTATTAAATGATAAAAGTTTTAATGATACGTTGACTAACAACTTCAATCACAGTGTTATTAGTTAACATATCAATACAGCCAGCCTCGGTAGCTCAGTCGGATGCGCGTCTGCCTGGTGATCAGGAGGACGCGGGTTCGATACTTGCCTTTGTCAGCAACATTCTTTCGTGGAGATTGATCATGAAATCTTTTCTACGGTCATTTTCTCCCTTCCGCTGATTCAAGAAGGGCAGTTGTCAGTTTCTGGCAAAAGAATGTGCACTGTACTGGTTTACGGCTTACTTTTAAGCCTGCCCAGGAAGGTGTGGATAGATAAACTGACCAGCTCATAAATGACCTAAAATAGTGTTGACTGGGCCGTTAAACTCCAAATCAAACAAACAAACAAACATATCATTACAATTTTGTTTAATATAGCAAATGTGTGTAAATTAGAGCTTGTTAAGCTAACTTAGCAGTTTGACTTTCACAGTGACATTCATTATAGTTATGATACCTATGCATTTCTTTGTAAATATTGTTCATTTAATTTTTCTGTAAATACCAGACCATACATTACAATAACACACCCATGCGACATAGTGCATTTTTCGCATCTCCAAAATGGCTACTTTTCTGTTGAAAATCCGTGATATTCTTATTTTTACTGTAAAACTAGGCTGTGGACGCTCGTTAGAACGCAGTCCTAATGAGTACCCACAACCTATGACTTGGAGCAGAAATAAGATATATAAATATCTCTATATTAAGTGGGGTTTGGTGGAGGGGGGGTTTATTTCACGGACTTGTTCACGTGATTAAATGTAAGTAACTGTATAGTAGTCTATATAAATCATTGTAGATACCATTTATAACCTGTATATTTCATATCATTATCTTGTATTCAAATATGTTAACTTGTCTGTACAAACATAACATGAAAAGCTTTCGCTGTCACGAATATACACACCACAACCTTTTTATAACACTGTTCATTAAAATTCATTTTTGGTATGCAGATTGTAACACAGTTTAGAGATGGATCCTAAAAATGAATAGATCATCCAGAAAAAATGACCATAAATAGTCTCACCCACGCCCATCGGTGCTTGGAGAAATAAATTGTGTTGCATGGTGCTTCTATGCAGGGCTGAAACTGACCACACATGAGTACTGGTAAACCGCTTAGAAGGACCAAGCCTGCCCAGGCCAAGTGGCATGAGTCGGACCGTCCAATGCATATAAGCCTTTTTTTTTCATTGAGTGGCAGGGCTTGAGATATCATTTCATCTCGATGTCAGGTAAAAGTCTGACAAAATTGAAAGCAGTGTCTCCAAAATGACCTTAATAGTGTTGGTAGGGATGTTAAATCTCAATTCAATCAAACAAACCATAAATGGACATGTTTCTATGTGATCTATACATTTTTGATTGGCTATAACATAGTTGTTTACGCTTTGGACCCAAACAACACAGTGACAAAGAGGTTGGGATGTATATATGTACAATTCAAAAAGATAACCTCTCTCTCAGTATAATGTATATAGATTCACAACTCCCTTGAGGTTGAGCTACATGGTGCTTTCGAGGCCCTATCCTGTCCAGGAAAAGTGTGGTATGGTTTACTGACTGGCTAGATGTGACCTTAATTGTGTTGACTGAGCTGTTCAAGTCCAAAACAAACAAACGGACATTTCTTTTTGAGCTTTATTCATAGAATTTGCTATTTCTTTGCCTTTTGACCAGAAATAAGAAAGATTAACAATCTATTCTTGCAATAGCTGATTTTCACTTCATAAATAAGGTTTATATGTACATGGATGTTCATTACATGAACTTGTTTATGTAATGATTAAGCTTTAAGTAAAGTTTGATTTTCTCAACATCAGAATTTCTTTTATTGCAACACAATCCTTCAAAGAAAGTTGAGGTAAGGACTATAAGGTTACAGAATTTAGCTCCCATAGAGGTGGGGAATGAAGTGGAATGGTTGAGTAAGACTTGGGATACTTTTGCCAGAAATAGTTTTTAAAAGAAAGTATGCCCGAATTCACATGTCCATCTTCTGACTCAAATTGGGATTTAAATTCAAAGCTTGAGTCTCAAGCTTATTTATCAGTTTCCTTGGGAAACTCCACCTCTCCGCATCTGGGGATAGCATTGATAGTTGCAGGTTCGTTAATGTATGTCAAATTTTATGAGGTTTATTTGATAATTACAACAAACTGTGTTGTGATGTCTTCTTGTTCAGAATAAATTAGAATAATTACAGTACATTAACCATATTCTAAATCATAGCCCAGAAAGAGGATGTATACCATATTTACCGTATGCAGACAGGCCTGGGCAGTGTAGACCGAGATGAGCATCTACACTGTTTGCCACTCATCCCACTGTTCTTAGACACAACATCAGGTAGTAAATTATATTTCTTCAAATTTTAGAACAAGTATGGTAAAGAGTTGCAGTGTCTGAATACTGAGAGTAAATATGGTACTTAGGTTCACTACACTGTCATCTCGCCCACGCCCCGCCCCCGCCCCGCCCCCGCCCATAGGGGCTTGAAGAAATATATGGGCTGCATGATGCTTCCACGCAGAGCTGAATCTGGCCTGCACACTAGTACTGGTAAACAGCTTAGAGGATCTAAGCCTGTCCAGGAACCGCGGTGCGAGGCGGACCGTCCATGCTAATAAACCCTATTGGTTTCATTGGGCGACAGGGCTTGAGATGTCATTTCATCTCAGTGTCGGGTAAAAGTCCCACAAAATTGGAAGCAACGTCTCCAAAATGACCTTTACAGTGTTGACGGGGACGTTAAACCTCAAATCAAACAAACAAACAAAATCTCGCCCACGCCCATCAGGGCTTGGAGAAATAGATTGGCCTGCATGTTGCTTCCACACAGAGCTGAACCTGACCACACATGAGTTCTGGTAAACTGCTTAGAAGGACTAAGCATACCCAGGAAAAGTGTTGTGAGTCAGAGCGTCCAATACATATAAGCCTTTTGGTTTCATTATGCAGGGCTTGCGATGTCATTTCATCTCAATGTCAGGTAAAAGTCCCACAAAATTGGAAGCAGAAATTCCAAAATGAACTTAATAGTGTTGATGGGGACATTAAACCTGAATCAAACAAACAAATACAGTCATCGCATCAACCAGTCAATACACTTGTAAACCAGTCAATACACTATGAAGGCAAAAATGGGGTATTATATGGGTAAACATGGATTGCGGGCGCCTGTTAATTATTACACATAATGTATGGAGCGGAAATAAGAAAAAGAACACAATTTTTCCATTATAATTACACATTCATGTGACATACATGTATAATGCATTTTTTGAGATCGAAAGGGTTATTTTTTTCTGATGAAATTTTGTAATATTTTCTTATACTCTAAACATAGGTTGTGGGTGTTCATTAGAACTGCCTCATGGAAGCAGTCCTAACCAGTACCCACAACCAATACATTGGAGCAGAAATAAGAAAACTAATGTATACTCCTGTAAACCCTAGTTTTCTCTGTTTAAAGTGGGGTTTATAGGGGCGTTCATTACACAGACTTGTTAATTTGATGCATCAAACTTTTTTTTACAGCCTTGAAAGACTGCATTATATAATGGCAAAGTGATATGACTATTTTAACAATTTTTTTTTTCTAAGTATTTTAACAAATTTTGTACTAAACGGAATCTCTAATATTGCATATATCAAGAGTACCTTTCGAAACAGGGTGTCAGATTGAATTTAAACTAACTCAAAAGTGGCTGAGCTTTTTGCTAACAGAGAAGGCCTTATCAGATGGCACTTTATGCAGTGTCTGATCTGAGTCTCCACTGTTTGCCAGTGACTCATTTTTTGAGTTACATTTATAGAATGGGTAAAGAAATGCAAACCTTTGACCCTTCTCTTGCTGAATATTCATATTAGCCACACCCATTTCTGACTTTCAACCAATCAGATTACTTGATGAAATGTATTCCTACCAATTCATAAATGGAATGTCAAATAGTGTAGATCCTGATCAGATGGCTTCTTCAGAAGCCATCTGATCTGGATCTTCACTGTTTCCACAGATAGGGCTTGTCCTGAACAGCATGATAAGAGTTAAGTGAATAACTTGCTCGTGCCTTTTGTTACATTCCTCCTTGTATTTTACACACATTTATGTAAATAGATTATCAGGAATAGGATTTCCATTATTTTGTATATTCATGCTTACATTTTGTATCTGATCATATATTATTTTGGTAAATAAATTTAAAATCTTGAACACAGATTTATGGTGTTTGTCTTTCTGTTATTAGAACATAGAGCAGTTAAGTGAACATCAAGTACTCCAACACCAGTGCCTCATTTACCATGGCTGAGGCCATCCTCCATGGCACAGTCAGAGACTCATCTGACTGGGGATCAGGAGATCACAGGTTCAGTCTGTTCTGGGTCGGCAACATTCTGTCCTGGAGCTTGATCGTGAAATCTTTCCTATGGTTGCGGATTCAAGTAGGGCAGTTGCCAGTTTCTATCAAAAGAATGTGCACTGTACTTGAAAAAGTGTGGTCAGGAGAACTGGTCCAAAGTGTTGACTAGGCTGTACTCCAAACGAAAAAAATGTAGTTCTTTAGTCCCTAGGAATTCTTTCTGTAGCTTCATCAAAAGAATAGAGAGAGATAATTAAGGAAGATTTTCTTCTTTTTCTTCAAAATATAAGCTCCCACTTATCGGGCTTGGAGAAATAGATTGAGCTGCATGATGCTTCTGCGCAGAACTGAAACCAACTGAACTTTTAAGCATTGACAAACCACTTGATGCAAGTTGGATCGCCCCTTAAACCCCAGCAGTTTGGGCAGCGACGTCTCCAAAATGACCTAAACAGTGTCCACACAAACTGTGAATGTTGTCAGAATATGTTAAGTGTACTCAATAGAATCGTTCTAATGAGTACACACAAAATATCTTTATTTTATAGAACATGGAAAAGATAATATCATAGTTATTATTATTATTTTTATTACTGAGTAACCACCATTGGCATGAACTACCCCTCATTATGAACACACCTATACAAATACATTGCAAACTTTATCGCCAAAAAAAAAAAGAAAATTTAAAATGAAAAATGGTGATATTTTTCTTATTTCTGCTCAAAATATAGATTGTGGGTACACGTTAGAACTGCCTCATCGAGGCGGTTCTAACGAGTACTCACATTCTATATTTTTGAGCAGAAAAAAATAAGGTTTACCCCTTTAAACCCCAGTTTCACTATGGAAAAGTGGGGTTCAAGGGGGTCAAAATTATATAATGCGTCTCGGACAAATTTTGATGGTCCCAAAGATGTTTCAGCCACTGAAGTTTGTTTATTTTTGTCCCTTGTCAGATTCTCAGTAAAATGTCCTAGAGGTGATTGCTATCACTGATCGCAATATACATGTATTTAAAGGTCAGTCACAGGAGATAGCATTTCCCCCTTAGATGGATGCCCGTCTGACTGGTGATCAGGAGGTCACGGGTTTTACCTCGCTGGGTCTGTTAGCATTCATTTTCTTCCGTATCTATCCTTTCGGCTGATTCAAGAAGCGCAACTGTCAGTTACTGGCATAAAATGCAGTATTGGTTAAGCACCTAAGCCTGTCCAGGAAAAGTATTGTTACATCACGAAAATACGCCTTTATACTTTTGACTCCCTCAAACCCCACTTTTATATAGGAAAACTGGGGTTTACAAGGGTATACATGATTGCTGAAAAGCATAGATTGTGAGTACCCGTTAGAACCGCCTCGCCGAGCCGGTTCTAACGAATACCCACAATCTATATATATTCATAGCAGAAATATGAAAAATATCTAAAATTTGTATTGACTCTGTTTATTTGCTTGAATGTTCAAATATACTAGCCCAAACTGCCAACGCAACAACGAATTCAATTTCAAATATTTCATCTAATTTCCGATAGAATTTCATGAAATTTTATACAATTCATCATCAATTATCCGGTAACACTCAGTAAGAAAATTGTGCCGTCAACATTTAAGGTTACACCAGAATGTGCACAATCACGTGACTGGGGTTGGTTTTTAAAAATTACATTTCAGTACCTAGTGTGTCCTCCTGCAGATTGAATGACAGCGCGACAGCGTCGTCTCATCGAGCGTAAATACCGCCGAATCACGTTCATCGGGATGTTGTTCCATTATTGCACCAACGCCATCTGAAGCTGACGCAACGTCTGTGGTTGGACAGGACGTTGACGCACACGCCTATCAAGCAAGTCCCATACATGCTCTATCGGCGACAAGTCCGGGGATTTGGATGGCCATTCCATCACATTCACGTTGTTAGCCTGTAGATTATGCGTCGTAAGTCGCGCCGTGTGTGGTCGAGCATTGTCCTGTTGAAAAACCGCGTTAGGATTAGCGTTGGTATACGGGACAACAACCGGAGCCAGGATTTCGTCTCTGTAGCGTTGGGCGTTGTGATTCCCATTGATAACCACAAGATTCGTCTTCCTGGCATGGCTAATGCCCGCCCACACCATAACCGACCCTCCGCGGAACCTGTCAGCTTCTTTGACGCAAGCGTCGGTATAACGCTCACCGGTACGTCGGTAGACACGGGCACGTCCATCAGATCTCTCCAGGGTGAATCTCGACTCATCTGAAAACAGAACTTGATGCCATTGTCCAGCTTGCCATCTCTCGTGTGCTCTACAACACTGCAACCTGGCACGTCTGTGCCTTTGCAACAACTGAGGGCCAACATAAGGGCGGCGCGGACGAATTCCGTGACGCCTCAACCGGTTGATGACGGTCTGGGCGCTGATCGGTCGACCATGATTTCCTATCGTGATGGCAGCTGTCCTCGTTGCTGGTCGATATCTGTCTCTGAGGTGCTGGGTCCTCAATCGGTTGTCTTGCGCCTGTGTGGTTACACGACTTCTAGAGGCCCTGGGCAGATCTTGGACGTGGCCTGGAATTTTAAAACGTTGAGTCACGTGGTATGGATGGAGATGGGGAACAATGTACCAAAATTTCAGAAACGACAAAAAGCAACTTATCGATTGCACAGAAAGCTTAAATGAAATGAATAAATGTTGTTTACCTGTCTGCTGAAATTTCAACCAGAGTCGGGATATCGAAGACCTCGCACAACGCAGTATACGGGAAACCATCGCCTGGCTTCGACCAGCTTGCAACATCCCGATGGCTTGGCCCCTCTGTTCTGTTGTCAGTCTGGCCATGAAAGCAGTTTCTTTTACCCTATCTTACTGGCCTATCGTTTAGCTTTATGTCGGTAGACACGGTTTAAAACAAATCACCCAGTGGCGCACGTGGAGCACGAAAATTGGGTTTTGTACCCTGGACTCCATGCTCAGTGAATCGTAATCAACCATGACAATTGCGTATACAGACATAAAGAATATTGGGTAGAATAAAAAATTGTGAAGTTTTGTGTCCGTATCCCTTTTGGTTCAAAAGTTATAACAAAAAATCGTGTTGCGTTGGCAGTTTGGGATAGTATATGTTGTGAAATAAAATATGTTTAAACTAAAAATATCTGAAATTTTTATTGATAAAAAACAACAATTTTTAGCAGCATAATTCTCAATATGTTTGAATAGGAGTGTTTTCGTTATGGGATTAACTGACCAGCTGAACATAACCTTAATGGTGTTGAAAGGGCCGCAAAATATTTTAGAGCCCCTCACCCTGGCAATAATATTATTTACCAAATAATCATATTGGACATGCATTTTGGATCGGAGACGTGAATGGCATGCTTAATTATTTTGAGGGAATTCTTATATTTTAGAAGCATGGTCCTGAGCCAGTTAGTAATCCATTTATAAAGGCAGTGAGTTATTACAAAATTCCTTGAACAATGATCATGCCATTTGGCATACACCTTGGGGCTTCTTGGATACAAAAATGAAATACCATGGAAATCTATATTCATGAGTAAGTGTAGTTCGAGCAAATCAGGGGTCAGTAGGAATGATTTGGGTATAATAGGAATGATTGAGGGATATTTTTGACCGCATATTGTGTGTACGCATTAGAATCATCTCTTCTATTCTAATGATTACATAAACACAACATACATTTTCAAGACACCATGTTAACAAGACCATGTTATGAACACTCCTTTACACCCCACTTTATATATAAGTCGGTGTTAACAGGGGTATGCATTCATTTTCTAATTTCTGTTCCTAGACATAGGTTGTGGGGACTCGTTGGAACCGCCTGGATGAGGCGGTTCTAACGAGTACCCTCAACCTTTGTTTGGAGTAACTATAAGAAAAATACCACGAGTTTTCACGAGAAAAGTGTCCATTTTGGAGATATGAACGCACGGATGTGTTAACGTTATGTAAAAATCTCCCTTAATCATCCCATAAAACGAATGGAAAAAATCTTCGGGATTCAAAAGGCGTGTTCGATTCAGCCATGGTAAAAGAGAATTGCAGAAGTGTTTGGATGAATATTGTGAATTAAAGTGGCATTCTTATTTTAGTATTTCAAGGACCTTCAAAAGCAAAATTGATGGCTGTACCCCGTCACCTCCCCGTTTTTTTTTTTTTTTGTTTTTTTTTGTTAGTTTGAGGTTTAACGTCCCCGTCAACACTGTAAAGGTCATTTTGGAGACGTTGTTTCCAAATTTGTGGGACTTTTACCCGACATTGAGATGAAATGACATCTCAAGCCCTGTCGCCCAATGAAACCAGTAGGGTTTATAAGCATTGGCGGGTCGACTCGCACCGCTTTGCCTGGGCAGGCTTAGATCCTCTAAGCGGTTTACCAGTACTCGTGTGCGGGTCGGTTTCAGCTCTGGGTGGAAGCATCATGCAGCCCATATATTTCTTCAAGCCCTGATGGGCGGGGGCCAACACATCCCCGGTAAATAAAGATAAATACATAAAACTAATAATTAAAAAAAAAAAAAAACAAAAAAAAAAAAACACGTGTACCTCATTCACCTTAAATTCAGGGCAAAACTTGGTATGTTGATTCTCTGACGCAGGATTGAACCTTTGAAATATTGGTAAGATGCTGAAATATGACATTCATTAGGTTATTATAGATTAGACAAGACGAAATGGTCCGACAGAATATTCTAGGCATCTGGCAACCAGAACCCGGTATAAATCACTGTAATTGAATAAATATATACATTCCAGTCAGCAGCTTGAGAGTTGCTGGTTAAAGTCAGTGGGTGCGAGTGTCTGGCTGTGGCTTCAGGTGGCCCTCTTAACCTACACTTTAAAGGGAATGCGTACAACGTCAGAGGAGGTAACTCTGTCAAAACATTGGGGCATACTGTACTTTAAGAGGATATATTTATTTTATTTTAGGTGAATAACAAAAATATTTCATCACATCAGGATTTTCACGAGTGCGAAGCACGAGTAAAAATTCAGATGTTTTCAAAACACGATATGAAATATTTTTGGTATTTATATACAAAAAAAAAAAAAAAAACAATATTTTTTTCTTTTTATTTTATACGTGAAAAAAGTAGTGCGGGCTGCTGCTTTTATTTTTCACACTGAGAAAATATAATATCTTTTCAAAATGTGAATATATAATATTTATCATTATCTGTTTCAGAGATGCATTGATTTCACTGCTATCTCCAAAACTAGTATTTTTTTTCCACGAATATGGGTGATATGTTTCTTTTTGCTTGTCGAAACAAAAATTCAGGTGCTCGTTACAACCATCTCGATAAGGCGGTTCGAACCGTCTCGATAAGGCGGTTCAAACGAGTACTCATGTTTTTAGCAGAAAACAAGGGATACCACGGTGGCCCCCACGCTATATAAAGTGGACCCCATGTTTATAATGGTGTTCAGTACACGGACTTTTTAATGTGATGGGAAGAATTCCCTCTTTCGGAGGGCTCAGGGTGTCCCGAAAGTTGTCTCACTTGCAAACTGGCGGAACACATGGCCATTATATTCGTTCCCCTTAATTCCATTCAAAACTATGTTCCCCATAATGTATGAGCACAGAGCACACATAGTACGGAGTAAACTATAAAAGGATTATTTGCAACGCGTCAAGCGAAATGAGGTATTCGATCATCTGCACATAGCGAATACTCTGATCAGACTGCGCAATCGCACAGTCTGATCAGAGTATTCGCTATGCGCTATACGGCAGTCCACTGACAATGTTTCTTGATATGGGCTGCGGACTGAGAAGGCTGAATAGTACCCGAGCGAGTCCGCCTTCACTAAGCGGACACGCTCGAAAATCCGTCTTCGCTTGTCGCAGACCACGTGAAGCGCTGCTGCAACACGAGATTGCGAGAAAACCGGATCGATCCCCACAAGCATTAAGTGTTTTGTCCTTGATCAAGACACTACACATTAGTGCTGGTTTCAATCGAGAATGCATGCGAGGTCGTATGGCAGTATATACAGAAAGGCCATTTGTCGAAGTCTTGAGCGATTAATTGATTAACTGATTGACTGATTGATTGATTGACTGATTGATTGGGGTTTAACGACACGTCAACCCTTGTGGATCATTTTGTGTTGTATCCCACAGAAAGGGAGGAAATAGATAGAAATAACAGCACTGCCCTTCTACCCTTACCTGCTGCCCAGCCGTAAGCCATTATCAGTTGGATGCCCCAGTGACGCAAGATACACGACACCTTTGCCCGAAGTCTTGAACGTATGTTTTCTAATAAAAGTCGATCCTTTTTCGGAAGGGATGGTAACAAAAATAAAGCTACGAATGGTATGTAGCGAACTTCTTCGCGATCCGTATAAGTATTTCATTACGGTAACACACACCGTGTGCTCAAATAAGCCTATCGTTTCGCCATAACAAGCATTTTTCGATGAATATTTGTTATATTTTTCTTATTTCAATTCAAAATATAGGCTGTGTGTACTCATTAGAACCGCCTGAATAGAACCGCCCTAAATGAGGCGGTTCTAACGAGTACCCACAAGCTATGTCTTGAAGCAGAAAAAAGAAACTAATGCAATCCCCGATAACCCCCAGTTTTCTCTATATAATATAATGTGGGATTCACAGGGATGTCCATTTCACGGATTTGTTAACATGATGCATTATTTCAATTTGTGCTCAAAAACATAGAGGTATTCATTAGAACGGCCTCATTGGGGTGGTTCTAACAGTCACCCGCAATCTATGTTTGAAGCACAAGTAAGTAAAATATCACCACAAAATAGGCCAGTGTTCGAGACTTGATTAAAACCAGTGCTTCACAAGGATGTGTTCTTTTCCACCTTTTAACACTTAAGACGCCCCCACAAAAAATGCATCTGAAAATATCTTCTGTTTATATCGCCCGCTGCATTGTCTTGCAAACATTAGAAACATATTTTTATATACCGACAAACAGGGTAGACCCCTGATCTGGGACCATACTGCCAGGAACAATGAGTTTTAAGTAACTGCATAATACCTTTTGTCAGACCCTGGACGAAGGCAGTATTTTCTGACATAAGCAAACTCTTCGACAGGGTCTGGCATCGGGGTCTCCTAGCCAAATTAAAACACTGGGATTTCAGGAAATTTACTTACATGGTTCGAAAGTTATCTTTCGCACAAATTCCAGAGGGTAACTATCCCTGGAGGGTGTTCTGAGTGGGAAGAGATCAAAGCTGGTGTCCCCCAAGGCTCTATCCTTGGACCATTATTGTTCGTATTGTATATTAATGACATAGTCCGTGATATTCATTGTAATATACGACTGTTTGCCGATGACACCACAATTTATATTACTGTTGACTTTCCTGATTCAGCTGCTCAGCTTATTAATATTGATCTTGAACGAATTGCTAACTGGGCTTCTAAGTGGCTTGTAAATTTTAACGCCAAGAAAACTGAAGCTGTGTTGACATCACGTAGAATACTCAAGAGTTAATCATCCCACACTATATTTTGACAATGTTCCAATCGTTGAAGTCCAGGCTCATAAACATTTGGGAATGTATTTATCTGACAAATGCGAATAGCAGTCACATTTAGACTATATTCCAGAAAAAGCTTGGTCTCGTATGCATTTATTAAGATCTTTGAAATTTATAATGGATAGAAAATCTCTACAAACTATGTATTTTTCATTCATAAGACCCGTTCTAGAGTATGCAGATGTTGTATGGGACAATTGTACCCAAAAACAAATTAACGACTTGGAGAAAATACAGACTGAAGCTGGAAGGATTGTAGCTGGAACTACTAGATAAATTGTATCGTGAGTTAGGGTGGTCTATAAATTATTCCTGTTTTACAAAATGCAGAACGGCCTAGCTCCAGACTACTTGGTTGATCTTGTTCCGCCCCGTTTTGGTGACAATGCTCCCTATATAGACTTCGTAATGCCGATAATTATCAACAAGTCCATGCGCACTCTCGACTGTATTTCGACACGTTCATTCCTTCTACGATTCGCGAGTAAAACAATCTTTCAGATCACATTAAATCTGCCCAGACATTGGCATCGTTTAAATACAAGTTCGAACGAAATAGTCCGAAAACGCCTAAATATTACTTTTCTGGTGATAGGCTCAGCCAGATATTACACACGATACTAAGAACTGAATGCAGTGCATTACGCCACTATCTTTTTAGGAGAAATTTAATTCCTGACCCTTTTTGCACTTATGGAGCTGTTGAAACCAACTATCACTTCCTATTAACATGTCCAAAGTTCAATGTCATGCGCAGAGAATTGTTAGATATAGTTAGCAATTACGTTGTTGCATCTGAAGCTCTTCTTCTATTCGGTAATAGCTCATTATCTGACGAAACCAACGAAATTATTTTTAAGGCTGTTCATAAATATATTCGTCAAACTAAAAGATTTAAGGTACTTATGTGCTTGGTATGTAACGATGAAAACATTATTCTGCGCCTCTTATCGGTATCTCTTTGCGTTCCACGACACTAGGCATGCTAAAACTACTTATACTTAACTCACTATAAGCAGCATCTTTCCTTCTTACTTTTTTCTTCTTTCCTTTTTTCTTTTTTCCCTTTTTTTCTTTCTTCCTTTCTTTCCATCTGTACTGTTTGACTAACTAAACCTAGTTCGATATACTCCATTCATATTGTATATTTATTATAGGAGATGATTAAAAAAGCATGAATGCTTGTTTTCAAATCTTGTATGCATGTACTATTGTATTCTGTCCATGTATGAACTTGTAAATGTTTTACAAATCAAAATAAATGATGTTTAAACCAAAGTAACCAACATGCGACAGTTGTTGTGAATTGCGTCTTAAAGGTTAAGAGATTTTCAATTTTATTAAGATTGTCAAATACATATTAGAGCATCTCAAGCACCACACTTTTCTTACATACGTATGAAGTAAATACATGTAGGCCTAACTATTTCAAGCAAACCGCATGAGTTTAAAGACAAGCGGAATATGCAGTTAGCCCAGGAGAACATACCTCAATCATCTTAAGGGGAATGGGAACACCTGGCGGATTTTCCCGCCATTTTCAAAGGGAGACAACTTTTGGAACTTCTTGTTCGCGGATGTTCGCGCCATTTTCAAAGGGAGGCAACTTTTGGGACTTCTTGTTCGCTTTTCCACTGAAAAAGGGGTCTACCGTTTCGTTAAAGAGTTGACCCCTATTGGCATAGGAGACAAAAACCTTGCAAGAGTTATCTCACCTGAAGGTGTATCCATTCCCCCAAATATATGGATTTTTGTAGCTATTTGGAGTGAAGTGCAAGTTTGAAATAGCCATGGTAAACGAGTCATCCGTGCTCGAGAGTGTTGAAGCTTCACTACATTTTCTTTTGTAACATACCGTCACGAAAACGTGACTTTATAGTGCTGACCCCTTGAACCCCACTTTTATATTGTAAAACTGGGGTTTACAGGGTTAAACCTTAGTTTTCTTTTTTCTGTTCTAAAATATAGATTGTGGGTACACGTTAGAAGCGTCTCGATGAGACAATCTATATTTTGGGCAGGAATAAGAAAATTTTCACATTTTTATCTCTAGTTTTTTTTTTTCCGGCGGTAAAGTTTACAATGTCTTTGTGTAGGAGTGTTTTCGTAATGCGCGCAAATACTAAACGCGAAACGCACAATTCAGTGTCAACCATTAATCTATGAAATGGACCCCTGCAATTTTTTGGACTGCGTTTGTTTGTTTGATTTGATGTTTAACGTCCCCGTCAACACTATAAAGGTCATTTTGGAGACGTTGCTTCCAATTTTTGGGGTCTTTTATCCGACATTGAGATGAAATGACATCTCAAGCCCTGTCTCCAAATGAAACCAATATGGCTTATAAGCATGTACGGTCTGACTCGCACTGCTTTGCCTGGGCAAGCTTAGATCCTCTAAACGGTTTACCAGTACTCGTGTGCGGTCAGATTCAGCTCTGCGTGGAAGCATCATGCAGCCCATTTATTTCTTCAAGCCCCAAAGGGCGAGGGCCGTTGGGACAGCGTATAATATTGTCTTCTTTATGGAATTAACGAAACGCGTCTTATCCGGGCCTGCACTATTTTCTTAAAGTACAAGAATGTTTTGTTAAACTTTCAATGAATGAAATTAACCAGACACCCCTGAAATTAGTTATGGGCCTGTTGATTCTATGTGTCAAAAATAGGTCAGTATAGAAATTGATGTATTTAGAGTCTGTCGTTAATAAATGAATTCGTCACGAAAACTCACCTATATAATTTTGGCCTCTTAAACCCCACTTTTATATAGTAAAACTGGGGTTTACAGGGGTATACATAATTTTCTTATTTCTGCTCAAAAACATCAAGCCATCAAGAAAACCCTCGTAAATAATTTTGAACCCCTTGAACCCCACTTTTAGTAAGTAAAAATGGGATTTTGAAGGGTAAACATTATTTTTTTCTTATTTCTGCTCTAAATATAGATTGTGGGTACTCGTTAGAACCGCCTCGATGAGGCGGTTCTAACGAGTACACACAATCTATATTTTGAGCAGAAATAAGAAAAATATCACTTTTTTTTTCATCTTAAAATCTTCATTTTTTCGGCGGTAAAGATTGCAATGTATTTGTATAGGCGTGTTTTCGTAATGTTTCCTGCAGAACCGCTTTGGAGGTGGTTCTATCGAGTTCCCACAATCTATGTTTTAGGAAGAAACATCAGATTTTTTTTAATATAAAGCTTTTCATGTTTTGGTGATACAACTATCAATATATTGGAGTTTTCGCCTCTCTCTCTCTCTCTCTCTCTCTCTCTCTCTCTCTCTCTCTCTCTCTCCACACACACACACACACTCTCTCTCTCTCTCTCTCTCTCTCTCTCTCTCTCTCTCTCCACACACACACACACACACACACACATACTCTCTCTCTCTCTCTCTCTCTCTCTCTCTCTCTCTCTCTCCACATACACCCTTAAAACTCAGGTTCTTTGCAGTGAAATATTGTTTTCTTTCTTTTCTTTTTTCTCTTCACCAGGACGTATTACTCCTGCCTTTTTTCGGCGCTGGCATTGACGATGCATTCTGTCTATACTTATTCAGCGGATTCTAACAAAATTTACAGGAATACACCATTTTACCATTTGGATGGGAGCAAACATTTTAGGTTTTCGTGACCTTGACCTTTTTTTTTTGAAGGTTAGGACGCATATAGAATGCAATTTATATCTTTTCAGAATGGCTGTTCTGAAAAATAGCGCGAAGGCATCGGTCAAACCAAACTAAATCTTGAGTCCTAATGAAAATTTCGACTCTGTTGTTTGGGGAAGTGGGGGAATTTAGAATGTCGAAGCCAGCAAAATACAGTCAGTCTTCTTCAAAGTGACATTCTAATTTCAATGGAAAGTATCCTAGCTTAAGATAAGACGCATTAATGGAGATATTCAAGGTTTTTTTTCTTTACCAAGAAACAAATGTTGTGCAGATATGTTAGGATCGCTCTATGGAAACACAAATGCTGTGGATATTTATTAGAATCGGCTCGATGAGACGCTTCTAACAAATGCCCACCGCATCTGTCCTAGGAGCAGTTAAGGAGAAAAGGCACTTTATTACTTATATATGAGTTTGGGACGCCACCGGTCGCTAAGGAAATGCTATCCCACAGATCCGTATAGTTGCGCATGCGTACGTTTGTGTAGCAAGAACATGAATGTCAATGAACAGTTGTACAGACTGACCCGATAGCAGTCACTAATTTGTTTGAATGTGACATATTTAAAATGGGTGACACATGTCTTGCGCAACTGATATTGGCTGACAGTTGGGTAAGGCCTGCTATCCTTGCAGGAGGTAAATTCACCGTCCCCGTCAACACTGTTTGCGTCATTTTTGAGACGTTGCTTCCTATTTTGTGGGACTTTTACCCGACATTGGGATTAAATAACATCTTAAGCCCTACCGTCAAATGAAAACAAATTACGGTTTATAAACTGTCTGACTCGCACTTTTTTGCCAAGACAGGCTTAAGCTTTCTAAGAGGTTTACACCAGTAATCATGCGCGGTCAGTTTTAGCTCTGCGTGGAAGCATCATGCAGCCCAATCTGTTTCTCCAAGCCCCGATGGGCGGGAGCCAACACTTGAACAGAACTTGGCTTCATATACCCCGTGAGAAAAAAGCCCCCCCCCCCCCCTCGCGCTTGCACAAAATAAAAAAAAAACAACACGAAAACATGTCTATATAATTTTGATCTCCTTAAACCCCACTTTAATAGAGTTAAAACTGGGGTTTACAGGGGAACCGGTAAACATTATTTTTCTTATTTCTATTAAACATAAGCATATATTATGGGTACCCGTTAGACCCGTCTCGTCGAGACGGATCGAGCGAGTTCCAACAATCTGTGTTTTGAGCAGAAATATGAAAAATGTTGAACATTTTCTTTTTCTGGTAAAAGTTTCAATATGTTTGAATAGATGTGTTTTCGTGATGGTAAATTTGCCCTATCAAAAACACGAGTTCAAATTTTGGGTGTTTAGTTTTAACCTGGTAGTCTCATAAGTAAAATCGCTAAAGTTTACAAAAAAAAAAAAGAAAGAAAGTAGAAAAAACTGTTCTTTGAAATGACTTTAATACTAAAACTTATGTCACATGGGTCCACACTGAGCCCCCAAATGTCACAGAGAACAGCAAGAACATGACTCGACCGGGACTCGAACCCAGGATCTCTCGCATACCGTGCAAACACTCTACCGACTGAGATACCGAGCCACACTTTCGACCCGTTACATTTTCCCACTGTGTAATGAGATTCGTCCCGGTCCAGTCTGGCTATGAGACTTATTCTTCATACGCTTTCATGTTCAAGTTTTTTTTTAAGTTTTTAAATTATCGGTTCTGAACCTCTGGTAGTAATATGTGTGCTTAACTGCTCATTTTTTCTTGCAAGTCAGGGTCAAATCAGAGATTTATTCAAGATACCCTAACTGAGGGTATGAGAATTGAACAAGCATTCATATAAAACACAGCAAAAGACAAGTGATGAACAACAAATAGCCTCATCGGTGCATGTATAATGGAATATTAAAATAACATATTTCAGAGAATTCGGACATGATATTGCCACAGATGCTTGAGGTCAGGTCTGATGATTAGCTTTCTAGCCCGACAGAACAGGCCTACTATCGATAAAACTTGTTTGAAGGCCTTAAAACAATGTTTTAAAAAAGGTCCCATCACTGATAGGCTCTAATAGAAAGCTAATCAGACCTGACCCCAAGCATCTGTGAATATTGCTGGTATCAGCTGTGATTCAAAATACTGTGAATTGCAATATAAAAGTTTATGAATGTTGTGGATGAAATGACAAAAATCATTTGTTTCCTTAGTTTACTGCACATACACACACGCGCTCGATTGATTTCTGTTTGCCATACAAGACTGCGCATGCGCAAGCGTAACCAAGGAAGTTGATTAGCCCTCATCTATTGTACTAATCCGTATTGGGATTCCTGATGGAGTAAATTCTGTATAAATGCAAAATGTAAGGGAATAAATAGTCGTTGGAAAGAGGGCTGACTTTTCCTGTATACAATCTAATTTCAACGGCTCGAACACCTTAGGGACCACGCAAATCTGTTCGAGACAGGGGTACTTCGAGCCATTGAGGGCTACTGCCAGGAGGTATAACGACATACTTTAGGACATCTTTTCGGTGTTCTATAATGAAAACTATAGGTTGTGTACACTCATTAAAATCGCCTTGTCGAGGCGATTCTAATGAGTACACACAGCATACATTTGCAAGATAAAAGATGAAAATATCCTTAATTTTACACTCCATATTTCTTATGTAGAGAAATTCCCTAGGGACACGAAAAAACTTTCGACTCAGCCATGGTAAACGAGTCATTGGTATTTGAGCTAACTAATTAAACGACTCCAATACTAAAAGTACTTAGTAAAAGGACTAGCGCGCTCACAAACCAAGAAATACATGCATACATTTAATTGAAGAAAACATATATCAAAGTCAGTAAATCATATTGCGCGTCATTAACCCGCTCATGAACCGGCCACAAAAGCACAAACATATACTGCGAAATGTGTAATAATTGCATAAACCTAAACACAGATAAATTGACTGATAAGTATAATAATATGATGGCATAAACATAGACAAATATAAAGTGATATTTAAGGCATCAGGGGACAGTTAATCGGAGCAGTTTTTTTTCCCCGCGCCACTCTAACTTTTTGAATCGTTATCGACAACTCCTGGAGAGAGCGATGACTTCTGATCTGGTTTCAAAGTGCTCAATACATGCCCAAAATCATAACAGAATACCAAAGACATACTTCTCTTTTTGCATAGGCTGACAGCAGCATCATTCCACTTACCCCACCCACTATTTACCACATACAAAAAGCATGACTCCACCTCACTTTGACAGATCCTGTGAATTTACTCCCAAAACACCAGTACTTGACACCTGTTGAAATGCCATGTACACTCATTCACATGCAAAGAAATGGACAGAAAAGTATACCACAACCAGTAAACTTTTTCAGGAATCCCCTTTGAAAAACAGCCACTTTTAGTGCCAAAGCTACCGTCGTGAATTCAGATATGTCGCTGCACCTTGAACGTGCACAGCATCCAGACAGCTGGAGTGACAGTGTCGTATCCCATTTCATACTCAGCAAATAAGCCCACATTGACAAAAAATATCCATATATCACAATTTTAATGAGCATCCATGCCATTATTGACCCTACTGTTATAATATTTTGAAAAACGTCCCTCAAATGCGAAACTGTCCCCTGATGCCTAAACCACTAAAGTCATACAGTTTGCATAAGTTTGTAAGAGCAGTGTAAATAACTAAAAGTGGAAAATTAACCGTCCTCACACTCTGGCCATGTACATATGTTATGAAAATAAAAAAAGTGAGGGTTACAATTTGGGTGGGAATTTAAATTCGTAAGGAAAAGCTGCTGCTTTGGCGCGCACCAAACCGACAAAGACATATGAGATAAGGCTCTCAGAAACCCCCCGCGAAAAGTCAACTATACCAGACTATAAGCGCTGCATGGTGGTTTGTCTAAACTCAATTTAGAAACTTAATTCCACTAAATGAGTAAAAGCGCACAGCTTGTCGTGCTTCAGATATTATTGCATTGTCGGGATGAGGTGGCATTGTTTAGGGCAGTTAAAGAAATATTCAAAGGGGTTACTTTTTATAAATATTTGGTGGACAAAAAACTTCTAAACAATATGCGCTGCTCCACATCATAGTCAAACTTGATATCAAGTGTTTGCTATGTACATCGAATGTTACCTGCAGGAGAAGTTCGCCACAAATAAAATGTGTACAGAAATGCTCAAAGGGCATAACTCAATTAAATTTTGGAGAACCGTAAAATTGAAACAATGTGCGTTGCTCCACATTGTGGTCAAAATACATATTAAGTTTGAGCTTGATCAATGTAGGAGGGCTTAGCCAGAGACAAAATGTTCACAAAATTTTCAAAGGGGGATAACTCTGTAAATATTTGGTGACTGTTACCTCGAAACAATATGCGTTTCTCCACATCATGGTCTAACTATATAAATGTATCAAGTTTCAGCTTGACAGGATCTTAATTGCGGGCGAAGTTAGCCGAAATAAAAAAATCCCAGGGGCCAGTTGTTCAAAACTAACGACGTCGTTAGTTAACATATCGTTAAAACTTTGATCATGAAATATGGTAAATATGCTGAAATTTTTGCTGAAAAAAATGTGAGTAGCTTTTGCGAATGTTGCTCACATTTTTTCAGCAAAAATACCAAAATTTACAATATTGTACTTGCTAGAAGAGTTAACAATATGACCCATAACGATTTCGTTAAGCTTACGATGCTTTGAACAACTGACCCCAGATATTTTTTGTATGTGCAACTGAATTTATTAAATGCGTTAAGAAAAAAGGATAAAATGTGAGGCTCTGCCGACCATTTATCTCTGTTTCTCAACATGTGGTCACTTAACACAGTTGGTCTCTAAATGCAGGTAGTCTGTAAAAACAGATTATCCCCAAACACGTGATCTCTAAATAAGCTGGTCGTTTAATACAGTTGGTCGATAAAAGTATGTAGCATCTTAATTTATATAAGTGGTCGCTTAACACAGATGGCTATTTTACACATGTGGTAGCTTAACAGGAGGCATAGTCTCTAAATACATGTGATATCTTAATGCAGAAGGTCACTTAATAAAGGTGGCCATTCAATACAGGTGATATCTTAATAAACAGTGCACCTGTCGCTAATCCCCACTCCCAACCCGGGCTAAGTTAGCCGAAACAAAACGTTTGGCATAACTTTTTATTTGGTGGGCCAAAACCCCAAAACTGGAGATCATTGTCCACGTCAGAAAGGGCCCCACATAAAGCTGTCAAAGAGGTATGGTACACGTTTTTGTCAGAATGTAGGTTTTGTAATGGTATGTCCATAACAGAAAGGCAAACACTTTTTAAGTTATGATCGAGGTTAGGCTTTTTGTTTAAGGCAGAATGTAGGTCTTGTGTCGGTAAGTATCTCTGTGAAGTTTCATGAGAGTATGGCAAATACTTTGCAAGTTATGACCAAGGTTAAGTTTTTTGGTTAAAGTGTGACAAACACAAGGGTAAAAGCAATATAGTTATGGTTCTTTGTCAGAATGTAGGTCTTGTAATGTTAGTATGTGTATGACGTTTGATGATAGTAGGGCAGATACTTCTGATGTTATGACAAATGTTAAGTTTTTTTTCTTCGTTAAGGTGTGACAAACACACGGAATATTCAAAGGGGTATAAGTCTATAAATATTTAGTGGACCTAACATAGAAACAGCATGCGTTATATCACCTCGTAGTCTAACTAACTACCAAGTTTCAGCTTGATCGGATGAAAACTGTAGGAGGAGTTATCCGGAAACGAAATAGTTCACAACATTTTCAAAGGAGCATAATTCTGTAAATATTTGGTGGACTGTAGCCTCGAAACAATATGCACTACACCACCTCATAGTCTTACTATCTACCCAGTTTCAGTTTCACCCGATGAAAACTGTAGGAGGAGTTACCAGGAAACGTAAAGTCCACAAACTTTTAAAAAGGCATAACTTTGTAAATATTACAGCCCTCCAAAAAATATGCGCTACATCACCTCATAGTCCTACTCTCTACCAAGTTTCAGCTTGGTCGGATGAAAACTATAGTAGGAGGAATTGTCCGGAAATGAAAATTTTAAAGACGGACGGGCGGACGGACGGACGCCGACACATACCATAATACGGCCGTTTTCACACACCCAAAAAAAAACGGACGTACAAAAAGTGGACACTTTGATTGAATGTTCGCCAGAAGCCATACTTTGGGGATTCCACCTGTATCAAGAGAGTGTTGAAAGAAATGTGCAAATACTGGTCTTAGCCCGTTTGTTAATTCCTTTAGGACTCTAGGATGAAGCTCATCAGGTCCAATTCACGCCTTCCAGTAACTTGATCCGCAACAACAGTATCCATGAAAGGGGTCAATCTTCCAGCAAACGGAACCTCATTGAGTTCAGTTTCCGTATATTGAACGCAACAATAGGTTGACCAACCGGTTCCTCTGCCCTTTCAGAGTCTGATTCAGCTATAGCAGGGTATGCTTTATGGTCATGTCATAAAGTGTGTGAAGCTCTCACCTTTCTACTTTACATTATTTATATAAGATTTGGTACTAAGTTATTTAGACAAGTTGTGGGTATTCCGATGGGTACTAATTGCGCACCACTTGTGGCTGATCTGTTTTTGTTTTGTTATGAGAGACTTCATGATGTCCCTTTCTGCTGAAAACCAGTCTGAAATCATTGAAGCTTTTAACTCCACTTCTAGATATTTGGATGATTTATTAAATATTGATAATACCTATTTCGATGGTTTGATCAGTCAGATTTACCCCCAGCACTTCAGTTTAATAAAGCAAATTCTTCTGATACCGAGCCCCCGGTTTTTGATTTACATCTGTCTGTTGTAGATGGGTTCGTTTCGTGCAAAATTTATGATTAACGCGATGATTTTGATTTTGAGATTGTAAATTTTCCTTTTTTGGATGGCGATGTTCCTCGTGCGCCATCCTATGGCGTTTATATATCGCAATTAATTCGATTTGCCAGAGTGTGTGGTCATGTAACTGACTTCAACACTCGTAATAAATTGTTAACGGCTAAACTTCTTAATCAGGGTTATCGGTACCATAAACTACGCAAAGCCTTTTCAAAATTTTACAGACGTCATTCTGATTTAATTTCAAAATTCAATATTGGACTTAAATCTCTTCTGCAACACGGTCTATCGGAACCCGAATTTTATGGTGACTTAGTATATAAATTCAGAAAAATATATAACCGCAATGACTTCAGCACACAATTTCGTAAAATCACTCTTCGATATAAAAAGATTGAGTACAATATAAATGTTATACGACAGACTGCATGCATGGTAGTAAACCCAATCACGATTGACAACTTTGCTTCCCTCTTTTATTGCACGCCGGTGGGTCAGGCCTCAGATTCTATGACAGTTCCAACGTAAAGGCTTATTGAGAATTAGAGAGATCTAATTCAAGGTGATGTTGGTTGGTGCCTGATGCTCTTTCTCTGGTCGGGCCCCTCGGAGTCTAACTGTTGGTTTTCTTTTGCTCCAGCATTTCAGTGGTTTCTTGCTGTCGAGTCCTCACCGTTGTTTCATCTCTGTGATTGTTTGATTATTTGTGTTCACGGAGATGTTGCACTGATGAGTTAGGAGGCCTTCATGCGGACTGAACAAATTTTTGTCTAAATCGCGACGGAAGTAAGGGCGAGGATTGTGGCCACGTAAAAGTGATTTAAGCCCCCCAGTGGAATTCGTTTCCGCTGACCGTTCCAAGGCGGTTCTTCTGTCGGGGTTTATTTTTGTTATGGTTTGTCTTTGGGTGTTTGTGTCGCTTATGTTATTTTATTTTGGATAGCCTATTGGACATTTTGTGGGAAAGTACCTGTCCTTTTGGCTTTCCGCTGATGGTGTTTCCATTAGGGTCTGTTGTTTCATGTTTGTGTGTCTTTCCCTTTGGTGTCTCTGATGGGAGCTGTGGGTTGATTGTATCGATTCCTGATCATTGCCTCCACTTCTATTTTAAACATTATGTATTAATGCATTAATTTCTTTTTCAATATATAGATTGCGCGTGCTCTTTAGAACCGCCTGCAATCAACATCACAAATTTTCATACAAAATGACATTTGTAGATCCATCAGCTATTTTATTATATGACAAAGTGTGTTGTTGTAATAGGCACGTGGCGACACTAATTTGACATGGAATCTTCTCTCAATTACATGACTTCCGTCACGAAAAAGTCTGCTTTCGGGGTTTTTGACAAGATAAGACACTAATTGACCTGTCCAGCTCCATGGCCAAGCACAAGTCTTGGAATTTTAGATACAGGAACTAGAGGCAATGTATTATCCAAGCAGCGAACACAAAGGTACAGATCAGACTGCGCACGCGCAGCCTGATCTGTACCTTTGTTGTTCGCAAATGGCAAATCAGGTTTTCTCTTGTCGTAGCTTGTCATGCAATTTTTGTCTATTTTGAAAATGACACTTATATTTTAGGTTGCATATTCGCATGAAGTTATACAACGATGTAATTTAGATTCCAACTGATACGATAAACAGTTGTATATTGCTTTTACATGCAATTTGTGTACACTGCCTATTTTATACCACTACAACCCTGCCTACTCGACCACCGCTTCCAGTACTAGACTACTTCTACTACTACTTTAACTGACGTACTCTTTAGCTCAGTCGGATGTGCGTCTGACCGAACAGGAGGTCGTGGGTTCGACACCTGTCGGGGTTGGCAAATTTCTTTCATGAAAACTTTTCTTCGGTCATTCACTACCTTCCGCTGATTCCAGCGCGTTGATTAGGTGGGGCGAAGGTGTCGTATATCTTGCGTCACTTGGGCATCCAATTGATATTGGCTTACAGTTGGACAAAGCCTGTTGTCCTTGCAGCAGGTAAGGGTAGTGGGCTAATGTTGCCATTTTTCTTATCTTACACTTCCATTCATTTTCCCTTTTCGTCCCTGTCCCTCAATTTTATCTCCTCTACTATCTCTTCTAGCTCTCAGTTTCTCCCTTTCTCTGGGGACGTGTCGACACAACACAATCATTTGGCAGGTTCCAACAGGGAAGAACGGGCCTCCGTGTCCTTATGGTTAAAAGCGCTGACTCTTAATCATTAGGTCTCTCACCGCTGTTGTTCGAGCCTCGCTCGGGTCACATGTGAGACCCCAAGTTCTGCAACGGAAGGCCAGGTGGTTATTTTCCGGGTACTCCGGTTTTCGTCCACCTCTGATTAACGATCGGCCCGATATGAGCGAAATAATCTTGAAAGGGCCGTAAAACCAAAACCAAAAAAAAAACAACAACAAAAAAAAACAGGGAAGTTGTCAGTTCTGTCAAAAGTATGTTCACTGTACTGGTAAAACACTGCCACCAAAAAAGTGTACTAAGGTAAACTACTACTACTACTACTACTCAGTGACTACTACAACTAACTTTTTCTCCTGGTAGCAATAGCAGCAGCAGTAGACGTCAATGAAATAATAACAACACCAATAATAACAGTTGTTTTTGTTTCCGATGGTCGCTTCGATGACGACGATATCGATGATACTGCGGCCACTGCTCCTGCTACTGATGAAGAAGAAGCTTAAGTATATTTAAGTATATAATAGATCTTCAGTTTCATTCTTTTTTCACTTGTAAAGTAACTTAACCCGGCGGAGCACTTTTTGAACCAAGATGTTGAAAGCTGACGACCTACATGTAAAAGTCACCTGAGCTGACACATAAGAAAAGGCGCTTCTGACACTATCCTCGGACCCACCAATACCCGGACTTGTAACTACAAGGCTGATACCTGTTTTGTCGATATGATGATGTCGTGGCTCCGATTGATGGGGGAACGGGAGGTCACGGGTTCGATCCCGGGCCGCGATATACCAAAGTCGTTAAAAATGGTACTAGCTGCTCCTAGCTTGGCACTCAAATTTACGGGGTAGAGCTAGGACTGGTCGACCCAGTGTCAGGATAATGTGACTTGGTGTGGTATCATGTAATGTGTCTGGGGCATGATACTTCAGTGAGGCAGCACTATAAAAGTGAACATTGAGCTCCCTGTCGCAACCAGACACCGTCGTGATATGACTGAAAAATTGTTGAAAGCGACGTTCAACCCGAATTCACACACACACACACTCCGATTGATGGGTCCGAGCACTATCGGATTCATGTTCTTCAAACGCGCATGCGCAGCCAACTAATAGGAACAGATTCGTGACTTTTTGCACGAAACCTCTCCAATGTCTCTTCTATACGCCTGCGAGCAGAAAAGGCTCTGGCGGGCCTGTGCATGCGCAGGCTCGCCAGAGCCTTTACTGCTCGCCTATGCGATAAGCACCTTTTCATTATCTGGCTCCTTTTTCATTTCTTTTCATATGTACGGTGCTTATTCTCATTTCTTATGGTTCATTCAAAATTTTGTTGTTTACTGATATCAAATTTAGAAATAAGATACCATGGTAACAAAAGGATTTTAATGAATTCTAGACTTTTTGCAGTCACGGTGTTTTAAACTTCTTTAAGATATGTATTTACAGCGTTAAAGAATTTTATATTGTATGCTTTAAAATCAGCTGTTTAGTAAACTGCGCATTTCTTTTTTTTTTTTTTCAAAAAAGAAAAAGAAAACCAAAAAAAAAAAAAAAATCTGGCATGAGTTGGAATAGAAGAATTACATAATGTCTGATTGGAACGATTTATCCTGTCTGCCGGCGTATATCATACAAATAACCATTTCTTTCTTTCTTTCTTTCTTATATGATAAACTGTCACTATATATGTAATATGTGAGCAATGGTTTTTGAAACAATACGGATGCATGTACATATAGCTTTTTATCAAATAACGTCCCTAGCGTCACGTCATAATACTATGGCCACACATTTTATACTTAACAGTGAGATCTATGCATATCACTAGTTGGAATATTTTCGGTACCCGCCAAAAAAAAAAAAAAAAAAAAAGTAAATTGTCTTTATATTTCACAGCAGAACGCAATATTAAAAAAACGTAGTTCAGGCTCGCTACAGTGAAACAATAAAAATGGTATCAGTAATTAGTGAATTGATATGACACGACGTTGCACCGACGTAGATGTGACGTTGCATAAACGCCATGGCGTTGTACCGACGTTGATGTGACGTCACAATTACGTCATTATGCCTGCTGGGTGAAATTCTTCGGCTATAAAATCCGATTTAAAAGCGCTATATGATAAAAAGAATCCTCTACTCGTGGTAATGTCATACGAAATGACCAGTCGTGCAAGATTTTCTATATCTCAAAATAAAGTGCATCGTTACGACAAACCGTATTCGCGATTAAATGTAACCACCATGTAATTATTTGGCGCGTCTGTTTATTCCAGCTTTGTTAAACTGCCTATTCTGAAATCCCATTTATGCTCACAAAAATGCATTAATCAAAAACAAATGTTTTTCTTCAGCGAAGTTTGTAGAATTCTGAAACTTACCGTTATCACCAAAATTATATGAACAGAATTGCTTAAGCAAATAGTGTAGACCCTTATCAGACTTCTCATTAGAGCAGTCTGATCAGGGTCTACACTATTGGCCATCCGGTCAATTATTGAAAGACTTTAAGAGGATCTAAAATCATTTTTCACAGATTTTTGCAAATTTACAAAAATTAGTCCCGTTTTTATAGGAATTACGGCAGTTCTCAACCAGTAGCTAGTTACTGAGGCAAACAGTGGCTGATAGTACCCCAGCAGATTACAAAGAGGCGCAGTAGAGTGTGGCTGACTACACTGGGATACCTTTATCTTTCTTACCTGTGGATATACTACACCGGAGATATGTGACGGAATATAGCTCTTTCGTGTTCTGTATTTTTCCCATTGTGGATTAAAGTTTGTCATTTCGGATTAAAGAAACGTGAAAATGGACGAAAAAACTTGTAAAAAGCGGTTGGACAGTGGGTCTAAATCGCAATCACCTTGTGTGCGGATGTGCGTCTGGATGTTTTCATGTGCGGTTATTACGTTACTAGCGTCAATTTTGGCGTTCACATTATGGACGTTAGTGTCTTATCATAGAACGGTTTTGACGTTACAAGAACGCGTTGAAACGTTAGAACGGGTAGTGGAGCAAAATTCTCAAAATATGGAACAACTTATAGAATCTTCTGTAGACATTTTACTTGAAAAGGTGAGCTGATTTTAGATAAAAGAAATTCTTAAGCTAATAATTTATAATGAGCGGAAGTTAAGGCAGGTAATTATATTGTAGAATTTCAGTTTGGCATGCTGATCACTGCTGCTGGGATGGTAATTTTATCTCTTCAGATACACGGTTTTATCAGTGCAGGTTCATCAGGGTTTTCAGCGATAATACAGCATACAGTAAAATTCCGCTATTAAGACCACCTAAAATTAAGACTTAATCTGCTTTTAAAAACTTATCCACTTTTGAACAGTCCAAAAGGTGGTCTTAATATAGGAATTATACTGTATTTTAAGTCTCCCGTACTTTTATGGGATACATTTAACATGCATTTGTTCGCAATAAATGTTTTATATTATAAATTACAATTATTTCTACATTTTCAAAAAGAAAGAAAGGAAGACAGAGAGAGAGAAAGAGGAAATAAACACAACGGGAAGAAAGAAATGAGGATCGCTTTCATAGAATAAGATAAATTCGTTGTTCATGCACAAGGATGAAAGGAATTAATGGTAATAGCATGTAACTCTCAAAAATATAAATTAATAGTCAGCAATTTATATTTACAACACGCAAAGGCGAATCACACCATTTTTGTTTTGTTTTGTTGTTTTTGTTTTCTCAATTTTATGATGGTAAACTTTTAAACGCATAATTTTACAGTTTTCGAGAAATATAAAACCTGATTTTTATCATTTTTTCTGAAAAAAAAGAAAAGAAACAACAATATACGATGTCGTCTTATGGTTAATCGGGCTTCAAATATAATACAAAGCTAATAACCTAGCCCCCACATGTTTGGGGGGGGGGGGGATACGTAAAACTTTTCATGTAAAAAAAGATACCCCCCCACCCCCCACCCCCCCCCCCCCCCCCCCCCCCACTAAAAAGTGGAAAGAAAAAATAGTAGACGTTTTATGTCTGTTGCCTATATATCGTTATCGTGGTCTGTTATGGACTTTTTAGATTTTAAACCCACTGTATACTGGTGGTGGACTCCCATTGGTATATTTTGGACAAGTTCATTTGTCATTTAAAGCGTATCGGGTCTACTTTTTCGTTTTCATTGTGCTGCAAACTTTGTAAGCAAACAGAACAGAACAATGGAGACCCTGATCAGATACCTCATTATGCGGCGTCTGATCCAAGTCTGCAAAGTTTGCTTATGGTCTCTTTAAGAATGGGTGAAGACAGAGTTCACAATAAGTTATTGAGCCGGATTAAGTCGTATGCTTGATTCAGATCCACTGAAGACCAACCGATTTCCCAACATAAAAGTTGGCCCCTTTGAAGTATGTCAGTCGGTTGGTCCGAATGAAAAAAGTCCCTAGCGTAAACGCGAAATTTTCGGTCTGTATCAACATTGTCTTTGGCGTGAACGCAAACTGATCTGGCTTTGTTTGGTCCGGACCAAGCCTCTAGTGTGAAAGCAACTTAGGATTGGTTTAATGTGGTTTAATGACACGTGGACCCTTGTGATTCATTTTTGTGTAGTCTCCCAGAGAAATGCAGAAAAGACATAGAAGAGATAGCAGAAAAAGTGAAAGTGAGGGGCAGGGCAGATATAACAACACGCCCACTCTATCCTTTCTTGCTGCAAGGATATCAGGCGTGCTCAAACTGTATGCCAGTATCTGACAGTTGTACGCCCCAGTCCCAGTTACACGACACCTCCGCCTCCCCCAAACACCATCGAACGCGACCTTTAGCTTGTTTTGAACTAAATAGAATCTTTCAACTGAATATGCCAGACCCAGAAATCATTGAACTTTTTTCGTGCTTAACTCACATGGGCATGAAATTTATCCTACTCATTAATTTTAACATGCCAACAAATTTTTATAGTTATGGGCATTACAAATTTCATGCTCAGCTGAATTGAGCATGAAAAACGTTTTTAACCTCGAAACCAGCGTTCCATTCGAAACCTAGGGTGTCAGGTTTATTATATTCTTTTTAGTTTATAAAGAAACTCGTTGAACTTTTCGTCTGATCTGGGTCTGCACTGTTTACTGCAATGTCCAGTTGTGGAGTGATCTGTATAAAATGGGTTAAACCACTTTGGAACGACGTTGCTACTTTTCGTGTTTATAGCCACGACTATCCGATGTTTCAAACTTAATTTTAAAGAGGATTGGCATATAAAAAGCCTATCATATCATCGTTTAGGTTCATTTCACGGCCATCTGCTAGACCCCGGCTCCGTAGTGCTTTCAATAAATATTTGTTACGCCCCATTGCAAATAATCTTCAAGTCAGTAGCCTGAAAGGATGTAAAATATTTCCGCTCGTTTAACCCCTGTAAGTTTTCAATACAGCAAACACTTGAAAAAATCTGTATCAGTTTACTCAAATCGAAGACACTAACTATACCTGCAATAAATATAATTAATAATCCCCGGATACCAGCCTATTAATTGACCCCCTCCCATCGGGGCTTGAAGAAATAGATGGGCAGCATGATGCTTCCACGCAGAGCTGAAACCGACCCGCACACATATACTGGTAAACCGCTTAGAGGATCTAAGACTGCCCAGGCAAAGCGGCGCGTGTCAGACCGTCCATGCTTATATACCTTATTGGCTTCATTGGGCGGCAGGGTCATTTCATCTTAATGTCGAGTAAAAGGCCCACAAAATTGGAAGCAACGTCTCCAAAATGACATTTACAGTGTTGACAGGGACGTTAAACCTCAAATCAAACAAAAAACAGCCTATTAACCAACGTACATGTATGCCCAGCATGCTCAAACATGCGGCATTGGTAAAACGTGTGAACCGTGGACGAGGCGTCTGAACAGGGTCTATACTATTTGCCTGAAGTATAAAAATGTTCCATAACCCATTTTGTACCAGAAACTCCAAAACGGGTATCCTGGCAAACAGTGCATGCCCAGTCTGATCAGGGCCACCACTGTTTGCTAAAAGTTTAATAATTTGCCAAATAAATTTTGATGAAAACACAACCTGACATCCCTAAATTTTGAAATGGACACCTGCTATATATAAAGAGGGAGATTCAATTTGGAACAAAAACAGTTAAAGTTTCAGTAAACTAGTGTCCAACATGGTTTCAGATATTACATATAACAGGTGAGCCGTGTCACATTTTCTTATTTATGCTTCAAACGTGCAGGGTGCTCGTGCACTTCAGTGGCGCGGTTTTAACGATTACCCACAATTTATGTTAATCTGAAATAAAGAAAATAATGTACATTGTATACCTTAACAAAATATGAAGTCGGGTTACAAAGGTGTTCATTGCACAGACTTGTTAAAGTGATAAGTGGACCTGACATCCATTAAACCGGACCTTTCTCAGGCTATTATGTGAAAGATTCTGTGCATCACATATGGTTTATTGGTGTTTGATAAAGGGACCGAATTGTTCGAATGAATATTAACGTGGCCATAACTATTCAGTCGCAGTTTGAATAAAAATCCATTTGTCAGAGCCTTGAAAGAATTCATTTTCTTGCACACCAGATTTACATATCCGGTAGCTGCACAGAGTATAGAAATTCTATCTCATCCTGTGTATCCTTCCCTCCTTATCCCATCCTGCAGCGCATGTTGATAGAGACCGGCAACAAAACTGCAGCTAGCCATTTTTAGGCTGTCTGGTAAATTTTAGTTACAAACCTTTTGCACTCTGTGGCGAATGATCTAGGTCTATATTTAGACAGTTTGCAAGTGCCCAATGTTTGGAACATCAGGCATATATGGGTAATAAAGCGCCAGACTCATGGTCGTGCATTTTCTGTAAGGTCATCAAATAATGTACAGTAAAATTCCGCTTTTAAGACCACCTAAAATTAAGACTTATTCTGCTTTAAAAAACTTATTTAGGAGGGTACATCTGTTCTTTCTTAGTGCGTTCAGCAAAAGGTATGCCTTGGGCAGGGACCACCTTTGGAACTGTTCAAAAGTGGTCTTAAAGACCACTTTTGAACAGTTCCAAATGTGGTCTTAATATAGGAATTTTATTGTATATGATCCCTATTGTTAGTATACTGAACAGTTCTTTCTAACAGCATGATACAATTGTTTGTAATGCATCAAATAAAACATTATCTGCACACGCTTTGCAGACATTTACTACATAATTAATGATTACGCTAATAATGCGCTGCAGACATAATAAAACGGCTCCATTCATTCACTACAGCTTAAATATATAGAAAAAAAATCCCATGTTAAGACCACCTTTTGGACTTTTTGAAAGTGGTCTTTAAAACCGTTTTAACAAGAAGACACTGGGTGTTGAAAACACAAAGAAAAAAAATATAACCTTTTAAACATGTTCAACAAGAAGAATTAATCTTAATTTTAGCTGGTCTTAATAGCGGTATTTCATATACGAGAGTTGTTCGAAACATTTTTATACCACGTGATGGGGGTATTATGTTATGCGCTCTGTCTGTCCGTCCGTCCGCCCGGCGCACTTCGTTTCCAATCGATAACTTGGGTATATTTATTCACGTATCTCCTTTAAGCGTTACATGCACACATCACGAAAACACGCCTTTATAATTTTGACCCCTCGAACTCCACATTTATATCGTAAAAATGGGGTTTACAGGGGTAAACCTTGTTTTTCTTATTTCTGCTCTAGAATATGCAGAAGTAAGAAAAATATCACAATTTTTCATTTCCAAATTTTTTTTTTTCGGCGATAAAGGTTACAGTGTATCTGTAAAGGCGTGTTTTCGTAATGAAGGCTAGTTCTTATGACCGACACGCAGTCCTTTTAGTGTCTGTTACATAGTTTTTGACCAGTAATTGCTTTAATATTTGGCATATGTAGATGAAACTTCACATATACAGCACACTAACAATTATTAATTATGGCTAAGAAATTTTACACTGGCCATTATCTTTGTTTCTGCTTTTAAGTGTCTGTAAAATTGTTTTTGGCCGGTGTATACTTTACTACAGAGATTTATTTATATAAAAATATGACCAAGAACCCTTACTTCGGCCATCCTGGTTCAAGAGTTATCAGGGAGAAACTGTTCGGGTTCTTTTTATTATATTGAATATATAGAACAATCTTCTCATATGTATAGAAGGTTTTGGAGATCAGAAAGTATTAGAGAGGAGAAATAAATGCATTGCTAATACAAAGGAGAAGATATTGGTTAAACTTTTGGACTGATAACAGTCTACGCTGGCCCCTGCCATGTTATTTTACCTCGCACGGACTACAGGTACCAGACTGACCGATAAAATTCTGTGTTACCATGTATAAGGCATAGCATAGATGTATAATATGTGAAAAAATACTGTGTAACCATGTATAAGGCAAAGATGAATAGTATGTGAAAGGCGTGTACGTGCCATGGGGTTAGTCCAGTTAAATATTGAACGACCCTCGTATTTTATACATTGTAAAATTTAGTTGTATTGGCGTTATAAAATGAAAAGTAACAAGAAATATCTTTAAAAAAGATATGCGGCGTAGATTTAATTGGAAGGTTGTTTAGAAACCAGTGCTTCAGCTAAAGTGCACGACCCGCCGGATGCTTTTAGCTTGATGAGTGTTACCATATATGGGTATTGCGGCCATTTTGGTCATGTGACCTGGACCTAAAACGGTTCCCCCAATAAATGCGCCTTATCGTAAGGAGCAAAAATATATCTAATACTTTAGTACTGTATTCTGAATCGTTTGCGGGATAGAATGAATTCTCACTTTTCCAATACAAAAGCATATGTGTCAAAGTTTGACCTAGGCACAAAGAAGGTAAAGGTCAAGCCAGGGTCACCATTTTAGCAATTTATGATGGGCCTACGTCCCAGATGTTATTTATCAAGTTTCGTGGAAATCTGCCAAGTGGTTCTGGAGAAGACTATTTTGAAGGGTTTTTACCATATGGCGGCCATTTTGGTCATGTGACCTGGACCCCATGAGCAAATTTTGGTTTCCTCCATCCCATAGAGGCTCCATATGAAATTTGACCTTAATCGGCCCAACGGTTTCCGAGGAGAAGCAGTTCGAAAATTTTCACATTTTTCGCCTCGGCGAGGCTATACTAAATGGAATGTAATATTTCGCAAGTTCATTGGTTAGACCTCATTGATACTATCAGTATGCCAAAAATTGTTTAAATATTCCAAGCGGTTAAGTCACTATCACCAATTTTCACAAACGGGTTACGGACGGACAGACAGACAGACCATATATGGCTTGGCGGCCATTTGGGTCATGTGACCTGGACCCCATGAGCAAATTTTGGTTTCCCCCATCCCATAGAGGCTCCATAAGAAATTTGACTTCAATCGGCCGAACGGTTTCCGAGGAGAAGCAGTTCGAAAATTTTCACATTTTTTCGCCTCGGCGAGCCTATACTAAATGGAATATAATATTAAGTAAGTTCATTGGTTAGATCTCATTGATATCTATCAGTATGCCAAAAATTGTTTAAATATTCCAAGCGGTTAAGTCACTATCACCAATTTTCACAAACGGGTTACGGACGGACAGACAGACTGACAGAATGACACGGTGATTTTAGGGCACTCTTAGAAAATCAACCGACTTCAGTCGGTCGCTTTTTCTGCGGGTCGTGCAATATGAGCTACAATAGTGAAAGCAACAATTGTCTAGCTATGAACTGGTTTACTGTATTCAAACAATTCAGATGTCACGCGAGGAAAAATAGCTTTGCAGAGGGCGGTGTCCCGCCTGTTTGAGCTAAGGTCAATGTAAAAGGTCAAGGTTAAAAACATGACCTCATTTCAAGAGCATATGATCTCAAGTATATGCACAACAAATAAGAAAACGTTATCATTTACTGTTTTTGAACACAAATTCTAGGGTTAACATTTCGGGTTGTCGCTATGGTGAACGTAAACGCATAGGCGGACGAACAAACGGACGAGCAGACAAACGGACGGAAACTTGATCTTATGTGCACCTAATTAAAACTCAAATTACACTTATTCCTTTTCAGAATTTATATAACATTAATGATATTCGAAAATGTCCATTTTGTGTTAAAATGGAGGACATAAAGTATGCTGAAGACAAATGATACACTGCAACTTTTATTTAGCATATATTGTAAATTAAACATCTGTCAGTTTGTAATGCGATTATTACATGTTTTTGTCATGCTATATCTCTTTATTGGTTTCATTGGGCAACAGGGCTTGGGTGTCATTTCATCTCAATGTCGGGTAAAAGTCCCACAAACTTGGAAGCAACGTCTCCAACATGACCTACACAGTGTTGATGGGGACGTTAAACCTCAAATCAAACAAACAATTCCTTTCGCAGAAAATTCTTCCTTTCGCCAAAGGAACCTTCCTTTCGCGAAATGGTTCCTTTCGCTATATAGACCAACCACGTGAAATTAGGTCAAAATAGCTATTCACCGCAGCAGTTACAGAATTCACTAGAAACACAATTATACATATGACGTATGGTCATCAAAGGACAAGACGGTGAGCAAGCCGAAACTGTATATATTTTTCATTCATGTCTCACATAAAAAACGAAACATTTCTTTGGTTAAAACTTCAGTAAACTGTCGTACTTTTGAGTAGATTTATTTTATGCAAATCATTGACCAATGAAATGGTCATCTCCTTGGACATGTGGTTTTATTGACCAATGGAATAACGAAAAATGTAGGACAAAAGCAAAACCATAACGGCTACGCCGTAAAAATATGAGTTTTTACATTTTTGGATTCCGTGTTTTACCATATGTTTGAAAAGGGACACTTTTACTTTGATAGGCATCATAAGTACATACTCTACGATTATTTTCTAACCTTGTCCAAAAGAAAAAAAAAATAGCATTTTTTTATTTTCTGGAACGAAATAAATTAGTCATACTGAACAAAAGCTTCATTTAAATCCAAAGAAGCCTCCGTGGTCGAGTGGTTACACTACTCGCCTTGTAAACCAGGGGTCGCAGGTTCGATCCCGGGCTTCTCCAGACTTTCGGATGAGTCTATAAACCGAGGTCCCATGTCCGTATGACCTTAGCTGTTGGTGGGACGTAAAACTGAAACACTCACTCATTTAAATCCAAGATATCAAAATTCTATGATACATTTATCAAGTTGTGACTTCAAAGAACATTTGTGTCAAACATTATGCAATTTGGACACTACTTTAAGAAACTTAATCAGCCACCCACACAGAATTTAATTTCTTTTTCAGAAAAGCTGAAGAACGTATGCTGTCCATTAAGACTGTTTTAAGTCAGATTGACTAGGCTGATACAGCAGCCCCTTGCCCAAATTACCAATCTGTGTTCACACACACACACAAAAAAAAACAACATCAGTATCATTCTGGGTGTGTTTTCATTCATTAACCCATTTTGTACCGGAAACCCCAAAACGGGTACTTGACAAGCAGTGTAGGCCCAGATCAGACGCCGCATTCTGCGGCGTCTGATGAGCGCCTATACTGTTTGCAAAATTGTCTGCCAATTTCCAAATAGTTTTTGAAGAAAAAACAACGTGACACCCCTAAATTTTGAAATGGACTCCTGCTATATATAAGGTGGAAGATTCCATTTGGTACAAAAAGGGTTAAATGTATATTTCTCAAATTTTGCATGTTCTTTTCTTAGACAGAAGGCTCATACTCTTATACAAAGTTCTAAAGAGTGCTGCCAACATTGCAACAGATGTCCTTATCCCCCCTGCTAGGCACTGTAGAACGCACAATTCAATGGTGTTTCAGACCCTTACTGCAAGAACTGACATTTATAAAGAATCGTCCCCCACTCCCCGAACCTCATTGGTGCTGAGGAATGTGTAGCCAAGTTTACCTCCTTAGTTAGAGCTAGGGACTAACTTCCCTTATCACAGGTTTTGGTGTATGAATGTCATTTGACGTATCATCAGTAACAATTCTGATTCTGATTCTGACATACATCAGCTGCTGATAGGTAAATGATTGACCATGGTGCTAAATACCTGCATAATTACTTCACTCATATTTACAGACTTATAAATTCATTGAAGATGGTCCAAGGGAGTTTTATGCCCGTTAAATAGTGCTGTGTCTAGTCTCTGACGTACCATTATCTAATTGTTCCACGACCATAGACTGGCCAGAGTGCTTATTTTTAACAGAAACAAATATTCGAGATTTACAGTTACTGTTACATTTCTTTTTAATTGCAAGCTTGTTAAAAAAGATAGAAAGTCAAGCTTTTAACATAATATGGTAAATATAATAAGGATAGAGAAAAATAATTTGTGAAAAATGCAGAAAGTATTGATATCATGGTGTGTTATATCCCTAATCTTTAGAAGTTTTAGTTTAGTTAATACTAATTGAGCCCCGCCAAGCGAATTTGTGTCTTAGAGCATTCCGTCATGACAAATGTTAACTGCGCATGCCCAGCCATTTAGAGGGGCCAGGGATATGGCTTTCTGTCTGAAGGTTCCTCTTGATTCATTGCTTGTAGAGCGAGCAGCGAAGGTTCTGGCGAGTCTGCGCGGATGCGCAGGCTCGCCTGAACCTTCGCTGCTCGCAAAGGCGATATGTACCAAAATCGCTTGACGGGGCCCAATTTATCTTACTTCGATTGCGATGAAAGCTCCAAACTGCTTATTGAATCGCTCTCGAACACTCATTCCGGATGTTACCACTCGCGCGAGAGAGAGCCAGTGACTTTTGCACCACTTCTACCCATTTACACCTGGGTCGAGTGGGGCATTGTCAGAACTTTCTAATTTCTAAGACATCTTGTAGACTTTTGGTGAACTGCCCATGTTCCACACGCGTAAAATAGTGTTGGCAGCACCACAGCTCTGTCGCCTTTCAGCCTTTTTTGATCCACCCTTGATCCCAAACACGTCCATGATGCATTAGCTTTAACAATTCTGGCGATGACTTCACCACCGACTATCACTACGCAAGACAATGTGCTTCCAAGGTAGGTGAACTTGTCTACCACTTGCAATCGTTGACCTTTCACTGCAATAGTCGGCTCCTTAACACTTATCCTGTTCACGACAACCCCTACCTTTGGAAACAGTGTAGATCCAGCTTCTGTAGAAGCCATATCATCAGCATCTACACTGTCTGTCATTCAGTTTTCGGAATATATTCACCTTATTTGAATTATCTGCTGGTTCCTAGTCTGAAGGTTTTCAGTGTTGGAAAAACAGGTAACCAGACCCCCCTTGCCTTAAAAGGTCAGGGGTGGGGCCTGGTTACCTGTTTTTCCAATATTGACAATGTGGAAGCTGGGAGCCAGCAAATAATGCAAATATGGTGAATACCCAGAAATGGCTGTGGCTAAATTAATTTGAGGAGCATGACAGAATACATCATGCTGAACAGAGTTGATAATAGTACACAGCCTTGCTTGACTCCATTTTAGAACCGTGCAAGCATACTTTCATGGAACTGTCGCACCATTGCAATGAACTTGGCCTGACAGTCAAACTGTGGCAAATTTTTCAAAGTCCACCACGACTGACTGCGTTAAACGCCTTGGTAAGGTCGACAAAGGTCATATAGATGTTTACATTTTGTCTGTGCGTTTCCTTTGAAGCTGCTTTTGTTCATCTGCTGTTCCTTATTCACATTGGCTTTCTAGTAGAAGCCCTGAGTGTTCAGGGTTTTCATTTAGTTGGTTAAGTAAGGCTCTTGCAAGGATCTATCTTCCAAGCAGTTGACGACAAGAATGCCCAGACTTGCGTTTGAATAGGTGTATAATTGATGCATCATTGAATTCTTGAGGAATTACTTCTTTCAGTGCGTAGTTTATGGCGGTCTATTCTGATAGTCACTCAATGGCTTTCAAGGGTTGTTTAGAAACCATAGCCTAACTAACGTAACCCATAAAGACCAATGCATACTTTCAGCAGAAGACACTTTCAGATATTTAGTCGTTTTAGTTCTTAAAAATATTAAGGATTGATCTGGAATAGGAAACAGTTACCTGCAGTGGACTATGTAAACTTTTTTTTTTTCAACTGGAAACCGGACATTGGCACACAGCATACCCAAAGATATACTGCCACGATCTGAGGCCTTTACTGATTGCTTGAAAATAAAGACGTATTGTGAAACTTATAATTAGTGAAATTTACCAAACACCCCGTATATCGATAATCGACCAATTATGATATGGCCGGAGCCGCAGCCAGCTTTCCAGCCGCGGGATTTAGGCAAAACTAAAAGCATATGATATCAGTTAACGAGATGGCCCAAATTATCTGCCTCAAGACTCTTTTGGATAGTCTACAAATTTTGCAAAGTGACCAAGGATGAATACGTTAACCCCTTGTTCTATCAAATCCCTGACAAAACAATGATGAGCCGACCATATGAAAAGGTGCCTTTGTATTCTCCGGCTCCACATATGTTCGTGCTGTCAACAAATGGGACGAAACTACGCCAGTGTTTCTTCTAATCATGAGTTATATGTCTGCGAACAGCAAAGACTCTGGCGATACTGCGCCTTTGCTGGTCGCCAAGGCAACGCGCATGCGCAGTCTCGACAGAGTCTTTGCTGGTCACCAAGGCGATAGGTACCGTTTTTCAAGAGCTGGCTCTCGGTTAATTTTGAACGAATGGAAAATGATTTTCCACGAAAGCACATCATAAACACGATTGTTACTAATTGTAAACATGATGATTCCTTCACAATATTCTCATCAGATAATTAACTTCATGAAACAGACCAGAATTTCGTTTAAAACTAAATGAATTGGCTCCACATTGCAAGACAAATAAAGATCGTTTTTCATGTGCTGTTCCCTACAGTCGGTGCAGCATACGAACATTTGATTGACAGAATATCGCTACATCTGCAACATCTTTGAAGATTACATCAGTTAAATCAACATTGTAGAATTCTGGAAATGCAACTTCTTGCAGAGGTATAAGTATTTATATATATAATTAAGGAAACTTGATTTAAATTAAGGGGCGGTAACTTGTTCAAAGTATCTTTCTCCCTTTCTGTTCTTAAAAGGCAAAATTTCGCTCCCGAAGCAACAACAAAACAACAACAACAATAACAACAAAGGGCCAAAGCAAGACAACAACAAAAAAGCTTGCGTTTAACAGTAGAACCCCAAAAGAGTTTTATTTTTAGGAAAACAAACAGTATCCCCCTTAAGAAAGCAACAAGCAAACAAGTAAACAAACAAACAAACAAACAAAAATAAAAAAAGACAAACATGATACCCCTGAATAAACCATGTTGCTGCAATGTTTCGAAGGAAAGTCTTTTCGGAAACAGGTAGTGACTTTCCTGGCATCACATGAGGATTATCTTGAATTTCCACAAGAGCTGGCTTCATCAATTTCTGCCTACGTTGTCCTTTAGAGGGGCTGCAAAGCTCCTATCGCGTTAACAAGTACATACCCAGAGGGCACACGTCATTAGGATAACGTCAAATCAACGTCGGTGCAACGTTGCACCGACGTGGATGTGACGCTGCATAAACGTCATGACGTTGATATATAATAAACACACTGGGAAATGTCACTTTATATACCAGGGAAAATGGGGTTTAAGGGCATACATTTTTCTTCTTTTAAACATAGATTGTGGGTACTCGTTAGAATCGCCTCATTGCGGTGGTTCTCATGAATACCCACAGTATATACTCAGCTATGTATATGAATAACATCACAAACTTCCACCGAAATAAGATCATATTTAAAACATTATATATACCCTTTCTCACGACCGGCCCCGATAGCTCAGTTGGTAGAGTGTCCGCTCCGGGGAACGGGAGGTCTCGGGTTCGATCCCGGGCCGCGACATACCAAAGTCATTAAAAATGGTACTAGCTGCTCCTCGCTTGGCACTCAGATTTACGGGGTAGAGCTAGGACTGGTCGATCCAGTGTCAGGATAATGTGACTGGATGTGGTATAATGTAATGTGTCTGGGACATGATACTTCAGTGAGGCAGCACTATAAACGTGAGCATTGAGCTCCCTGTCGCAACCAGACACCGTCGTGATATGACTGACAAATTGTTGAAAGCGACGTTAAACCCGAATTCACACACAATACCCTTTCTCACAAAGTTGTGTTGCGCTTGAGTTTGTAAAAGGACGCGTCACACGATTCTTTTGTGTTCTGCAAACGCAAAATAAGGGCATGTATGTCATGTATATTATGAACATAAATATGCATATAACACCATACAACTTAATGGATTGCTTATCAACTAATAAGGCTTATCTAAAAGTAATAAGAAAGAAAGAAAGAAAGAAAGAAAGAAGAAAGAAAGAAAAAGGAAGGAAGAAAGAAAGAAAGAATCAAACAATCTTGCATACCGCTTCTTGAAGCAAGTATTGTGAGTTTCAGGTAGGCTTTTTTAGTTTGGTTTTACGGCCCTTTCAGCATTATTCACTTAAACCAAGCCGACTGCCCCCGCCCATCGGGGCTTGACGAAATAAATTCGGCTGCACGATGCTTCCAGGCAGAGCTGAAACTGGCCGCACATGAGTACTGGCAAACCGCTTAGACGAACTAAGTCCGTCCAGTGCATATAATGCCATGTTGGTTTCACTGGGCGACAGCGATTGGGATGTAATTTCATCTCGATGTCGGTTGAAATTCCGACAAAATTGGAAACAACGTCTCCAGAATTACTTAAATAGTGTTGACGGGGACGTTAAACCTCAATCAAACAAACAAACAAACCAAGCCGATCGTTAATCAGAGGAGGGTGAAAACCGGAGTACTCTGAAAAAAAAAAACAACAACAAAAAACGTTTGACTTTCCTCTGCAAATTGGCAACTCACTCGAATCCAAAGCGGCAAGAAACCCAATTTTAAGAGGCAGTGCTCCTAATCAATATGTCACGGAGGCCCAGGCTAAACGTCTGGAAATAGACCATCGCTGTTGATAGGAGTTTAATACATGATATGAAAGACATCTGTAAATAGCCATTCCGATTTTTTTAAATGCCAAACTATTGTTGGCAATTCATATGAATGGGACAAACGACATTCTCTGCTGACCTAAGCGAGAAAAGGGTCACACCCGTATAATTATATTTTATTTATTTATTTATTTATGCAATATATTCGGAGAAATAGCAGACCTGTTGACAGTAATTTTGTCTCTTTTTTCAGAAATTAAAAACATTGCCATTAAAAGATGGAAGGTTGCGGCGGGTTGCTAGGCAAACACCATGCGACTGTCCAGCAGGTGAGTCTTGACATTATCATACATGGGACAAGAATGTCCCTTTGTATGGCAGTGTGTGATTTCTTAGTCTCACACTGCTATCTCACCCTAGGCTTTGCTAGATGTCTCAATCTGCTAATGATTGCTTAATAAGGAAACATGTACATTGCAGTTGAACTGTGTTTTTTCAAAGCTGTCTTCTGTTGCATAAGTTTGTCATCTTAACGATTAGGAAAGCACCTTCTCTAGGTCCATTTTTGAAGAGCTACAGTGTCATGTGTACTTCAAATGGACACGGTGTCAACAAAATGCGGTCAGAAACAATCGACCTACCAAAGGGAACATTTTACATATTGATTTTCTGTATTCTTGGGCAGTCTGATGGCAATAGCTTTGAAAGATATTTTTTTTTACCATTCACAGCACATTCTTTAAAGTAAGTGGATGGGAAAAATAATCAATGATGGGATTGAGATAAGGAAATTTCGGGCTCGTTTTCAGTTTATTTAAATCCCATGCTCGACAAAGCCTCGCACGAGACTTTAAAAGATAAACGAGAAGTCAAAGCACTGACACACTAGTAGATCGATTGTCTCTGAGTGTATCCTGAATCTTGACTTAGACTATTTCGCTAACTCTTAAATTTCTGTACTTTCAGCAAACATTGTAGACTCAGATCAGACGCCGCGTTCTGCTGCGTCTGATCTGTGTCTTCACTGTTTGCCAGTGTCCTATTTTGGCACATTATGCATATATGAGAAGACCAATTTAACGTTTTCACGTTCTTGCAGATCATTTATTTGCACTGCGCTCTGTCTATTAAACAGTACACAAAGCCTTGAAACCTTGGTTCAATTTACCTGATCAGTGATATTCCTAGTTCTCTGCTGTATTATAAACTTTGTGTCGATTATTAAACAATCAACCCAGTAACCAGCTCGTACACAGACCAGATAACCATGTACGAGTGAAATTGCGCTATTAAGACCACCTAAAATTAAGACTAATTCGGCTGTGAAAAGCTTATTTAGTAGGTTGCAGTTATTGTCTTGGTGTTTTCTGCATAGAGTGTCCTCTGGTCAGAGACCATCTTTGGAACTGTTCAAAAGTGGTCTTAAAGACCTCTTTTGAACAGTCCCAAAGGTAAGATCACTTTTGAACAGTCCCAAAGGTGGTCATAATATAGGACTTTTACTGTATATGATCTATCTTAAGCCCATTTAGGGTGAATAGGATCTTCTTCATTATATATATATCAGAAGTATTGGATTTTCTTTTCTTTCTTTCTTTTCTTTTTTTTTTTTTGAAAACTAACAACAAATAAAACAAGCATGCCATCCCAGAATTAAGGAATGGACCTGTCCAAATCTGTTAGTGGGAGAATCCATATGCCAGATATGGGTTACTGTTTGTATAATTATGTTTATGCGAAAACTGTTATAAAGTGGGGTGCGTGGTGGGGGATGACTTTAGTTTTTTTAAGGAGTATTACTACGGCAGATCTCATGTCGTATAGTTACAAAACTTGCTGTAACATCTACCCACGACTGTGTGATTTTTTTGCCCATTGTTTATAAATCGACTAGAATTTACTAATACTAGAAGCTTCCCGCCTGCTATTGTCCACGTGACTATCGCTGACATTATACACACTCCATGTAACGATTATTATAGCCACACAAGTCTTGTCGCTGTGACGTCAGGTCGCTATCTGTAAAGTCTGGACTGAGCTCATACTCTGGCATACTTGCAAACCGCCAACACGCTGCACAAAGTGGTGTCTGATCAGGGTCTACATTGTTTGCTTAAATTACAGGAATTCAATGGTTTTAATTGAGCAACCTTTGTTTGCAGTAAAAATAAGAAACATATCACGAATTTGCAATAGAAAAGTAGCCATTTTAGAGATATGAAAGAATCTACTATGGCACACGGGTGCTATCGTAATGGTTCCAAGGTACTCCAGGATTTCGACTGTTATTTGAACAAGGTGTGTGTGTGTAAAGTTTTACGTCCCACCAACCGCTAGGCCATACGGAGACGGGGCATCGGTTTAGAGACTCATTCGAAAGTTTGTAGAAGCCCTGGATCGAACTCACGACACCTGGTTATGATGCGAGCAGCATAATCACTACACTACGGAGAATTCTGTGGTACATAAAGGTAACAATCGTTAGATTGCAGCTTTGTGTACCTTAATGATATACAGTCTCTATGTATAAAAAGGTCTTCGAAAATAGGTTCACGGTTGGCAACTTTGCTTCCCTCTTTAATTGCACGCCGGTGGGTCAGGCCTCAGATTCTATGACGGCTCCAACGTAAAGGCTTATTGAAAATTAAAGAGATAATGTCGGTTGGTGCCTGATGCTCTGTCTCTGGTCGGGCTCATCGGAGTCTAACTGTTGGTTTTCTTTTGCTCCAGCATTTCAGTGGTTTCTTGCTGTCGAGTCCTCACCGTTGTCTCACCTCTGTGGTTCTTTGATTTCTGTGTTCACGGAGATGTTGCACTGATGAGTTAGGAGGCCTTCATGCGGACTGAACAAATTATTTGTCTAAATCGCGACGGAAGTAAGGGCGAGGATTGTGGCCACGTAAAATCGATTTAAGCCCCCCAGTGGAAATCTTCCACTGACCGTTCCAAGGCGGCTCTTCCGTGGCGATTTATTTATGTTGTTGTTTGTTACTTACTGTGTGTATCACTTGTGTCTTTTAATTTTGGATGGCCATATGGCCATTTTGTGGGAAAGTAACTGTCCATATGGCCTTCCTTTGTTTAGGTTTCCATTATGGTCTGGTCGCTTAATGTTTGTATTTCTTTCCCTTTGGTGTCTTTTATGGATGGAGTAAGTTAATTGTATCAATTCCTGATCTTTGTTTTACTTCTACTTTTCTAGGATAAAGCATGCACACCATTATGGAAATGAGAAGACTGGCAAGCAATTTGCCACACCAAGTTTACTTAGTAATAACTATATATTGTTGTATAACGGGTAATGAACAACGTCTGCTTACACAGATGTTTTGCCAAAATGTTCTACAGAAACCAAAGCAGTGTGATTGTTACAGGATGGTTGTAGCAGGCAATTTGGTCATGACGTTAACAAGTCCGTTTCAAGAACACCCTTGTGGACCTAATCTGGTTATAGAAAGGCCAAAGCACTGGCGGTGCTGGTGGGTCGATCGTCTCTGAAATATACTTCAGAACTCAGTCTTAGACTTTACCCAGCAGGCATATGACGTAATTGTGACGTCACATCAACGTCGGTGCAACGTCATGACTTTTATGCAACGTCATATCTACGTCGATGCAACGTGACGTTGCACCGACGTTGATTTGACGTTGCCCTTGTGACGTGTGCCTGCTGGTTAATCCTTAAATTCCAGTATTTTGAAACCGTGTAGACAGTGAACTGGGCCCCCACTATATGTCCATGTCGCAGTAGGCCTACACGAACCCAGTCCAGATTTTACAGACAACCAACACTTTTGCGAACCACCCTAAGGGATAGGATGACCCACGCCCTATGGTACATTGTATCATGGATTTTACTATTTCATTCAGTTCCGTATACTCAAAGAGTTCCCAAATGGTCTTGCATTCCTGTGGAACTCCAGCTCTACTGAATCTGAATCGCTACCGGTGACACATCAAATGACATTCATTCACCAGGACCTGTGAAAAGGGAAGTTAGTAAAGAAGTAAACTTAGCTACATTATCCTTAGCACCTTCCGCAGATGTAATAACCGAATCTGGAAGGGCATTCAAATCTCTAAATGTAAGAGGGAAGGAGGATCCCTAGTAGATGTTAGCTCTTGCAGAGGGCGCCTGAAATGCCAAAGAGTGATGCTTTTTGCCACTCCTAATTGGGGGGATATTGTCATCTGTTGGAATGCTGGCAGCACCCTTTAGACCTTTGTACAAGAGTATATGCCTACTGTCTCTCCTCCTTTTCTTGAGAGACCCCCATCCTAAGTTTTTCAGTATTCATTTGTTTGTTTGTTTGTATTGGTCATACTTCCAGTTTCAAAGCTGTAATAGCTGCCCTATTCTGATTTTTTTTTCAATCTTCTCCTGAAGGACTATTCCATTGGGGTCCCAGACACAGCTACCATATTCCAAGATGGGGCGAACGAGTCCCTTATAAGCTGCTTCTTTAACATTGTCGGGGCATTGATAAAGATTTCGCCTCAAGATGTCAAGTGTTCTATTAGCCTTAGTACACATGTTGCTAATATGAGTATTCCCTCTCAAGTCATGTGAGATGGTCACACCAAAAAATTTAATGGAATCCACATTTTCGAGGACCGTTCCCTCTAAAGTGTAAGGCGCCTCAATTTTGTTTGTTCTTTTCCTGGTTATCTGCATGATATTGCATTTAACTGGCTGAAATCTCATACACCATTTTCTATCCCAACACCCTGATCTGTCTATCTATATCCCTCTGAAGTTTCAATGAGTCCTCTGCGTTTCTACTTTCACAATAGCAAACACATTCATCTGCGAACAGTCTTATTTCGGAATCAATATTAGTAGAAAAGTCATTTATGTACAAAGAAAATAACACTTGACCCAGAACATAGCGAAATCACTCATTTGTCAAACTTTGCGTTTTAAGTCTCTTTAGTACCATGAACTACATGTATTTTCGTTATTGTCTTTTTCTTTGTGTCATCGTTTGTGTCGTAACTAACGTTGCGAGCACTTTTCGCCCTACCCCGTTGCTTTGTTGGTGCAATAAAATATTTAAAACTTTGCTGTCAAGATAAACACCTGAATAATCAGTCGCATTGGTTTCAAAGGTAGACTATTTTCGGTGCAGCGGGGATTGTTTTTCTGGAACCCACGTCTAAGTGGCGCTACAATTAAAGGAAGTCATGGCTTCTTGATGAAGCAAAATTTTCGGCGGCCAAATTTGTGTACCCCTGGGTAATTTCTGCCTCAGTTAAAGTTATTAACCGAATACGTTAGAAAATGATTTCAATATCTTTTTTTTCTTTCTTGCACACTTAGTGTACTCTTTGTACCAATTAGCAGTAACAGAAATGTAATGAATGGTGTTATTAGCCTCATACTCTCTCCAGAACTCATTTCCTGGCGCATAATCGCATTATTCTCATGCTTTCCGAATTCCTCTGTCCATCTCAGCTGTCATGTGGGTAACAGGGCGATGAGACCCATTCAGAATATTGTCGAACTGAAGCTAGCTGTAAATATTCAACTGAGTGTCATCTACAGTAATATGTACTAATCGTTCTAAGTATCGGAACACTTCAGTAAATTACTCTAATTGTCCTACTTACGTAACTTGTTGTAGTAAATTAAGTCGCGATCGGTGAAAACATGTCTTGGGACAGCTGCGCACAGCAAAGACTCAGTTCAGCCTGCGCATCCGCACAGGCTGATCTGAGACTTTGCTGTGCGCTATATATGGATGTTAGTTTATGCAGACAGGGAATGCTACGTTGTTTCTGTTGAGGTTTAAGGTCCCGTTCGCCACTATTTTATTGGACTTTTAGAATGACATCTCAAGCCCTTGGGGGTGGTTGGGTGAGTATCTTGCGGCACTGGGGCGTCCAACTGATATTGGCTTATACATAAACTTGGCCTTCTGTTCTTTCAGCATGTAAGGGTAAAGGCGGACTGTTGTTACTTCTTCTGTTTCTACACTTCCACTCGTTTTTCTGTTTCTCCCGTCTGTCCATCATATTCATCTCCTCTTCTATTTCTTCTGTCTCTTTTCTCCCTTTCTCTCGGAGACTTGTGGGTTGACGTATCGTTAAACCTGAATCAATCAATCAATCAATCAATCAATCAATCAATCAATCAATCAATCAATCAATCAATCAATCAATCAATCAAATCATTCAATCATCTCAAGCCCTACCACCCAAAGAAACCGCTAGTGTTTCAGAAGCGGTCACGGACTCGCACCACCGCCCCCCGCCAATCGGGGCTTGAAGAAATAGATGGGCTGCATGATGCTTCCACGCAGAGCTGAAACCGTCCGCACTGGTAAACCGCTTAGAGGATCTAAGCCTGTCCAGGAACCGCGGTGCGAGGCCATGCTTATAACCTATTTGTTTCATTGGGCGACAGGGCTTGAGATGTCATTTCATCTCAATGTCGGGTAAAAGTCCAACAAAATTTGAAGAAGCGTCTCCAAAATGGCCTATACTGTGTTGACGGGGACGTTAAACCTCAAATCAAACAAACAAACGGACTCGCACCGGCTTAGACCTAAGCTGTTTACCAGTACTCAAAGCGTTGCGCGGAAGCACCATCTCCAAGCCTAGATGGGCAGGGCGCAATGCTGCATTGTAACTTAGTGGGTTCGTCGGCTGATTTAAGGCTGCATCGAGTGCACACGTCCAAGGATGCGTTATTTTGTACGTTGTAAGCACAACTAAAATATGGGTCTGGAAGTTTTTTTAAAATGCATGCTAGAAATCAATATGCCTTGCTCAGAAACTTTATTCTCTTCAGTCCTTTACATGGCATATTATAAGGATAACAGATTGATAATTATATATTGTAGCTAAGGTGGTACTAAATTATAAACTAGTAAAAGTATGAGAAATAAGCAACCCACATGTAAGGTAACAAACAACGTCTTATTGACGCTCCTCTCACGTTATGACGTTACACAGACGTGAATGCGACGTCACTCGGGCGTAATTTGGCCAGTGGGAGAGTGGGATATGAACAAAATATTTGTTGGAGTTGATCAACTTGATTTGATCTGTGATTCGCTGGTATCAGGTGTTCCGATTCACCTTAATAACCAATTATTCGTCTGAAAGAGGTTGTAGAATCACAAATGGTGCAATACACTGCCAATGCACTGCTCTCCCCAACAGGGTCAAAGTCGTTTGTTTAAATCCAATATATTTTTGGGGGTGTATTCTCTGTGTTTGAGGAAAAAAAAAATAAGTTAACTTCTTGTTGGCCTGCCTGTTATTCATGTTTTGGTCTTCGTTCTCTTACTGGATCAGGTATGGCTACACCTATATGAAGAGAGTAAGGCGGACTCTAAAGACTCATTCCCTCCCTCACCCAAACTTAAAGATTAGCTAGTTTTAAGGCCAGAAAATCAGTAGAAACAATTGATAGAATTCACAATTAGGTCTAAGAATGATAATACAGTGAAATCCCGCTATTAAGACCACCTAAAATTAAATCCAATTCTGTTTTAAAAGGCTTATTCAGAAGGATGCTTTTATTCTTTCTTTGAGTTTTCTGTTTTCTGCACGCTGTGTCTCCTGGTCAGGGACCACCTTTGGGAATGTTCAAAAGTGGTGTTAAAGACCACTTTTGAACAGTTCCCAAGGTGGTCTTAATACAGGAATTTTACTGCCATGCTAAGACCCAATCAGTCCCCCTACGTTGAAATCCAGGTTACTTATAGCCATGCTATTCTTGTCGTTCTGTGTAAAGAAGGTTTCATGTAAAATATATTGGATTCATGTGCTGTGACGTTGGCAAGCGAAGTAGACCCAGATCAGACGCCACAAAATGCGGCGTCTATTCAGGGCCTGCATTCTTCAATCAAAATTCAGGAATTTCACGTTCAGAACCATTTTCCCAGCAAATATCGACCCTCTATTGATTATTTATATACTTGTACTGTATTCGTTGTTGCTCTCCACACACTCCATTCCAGAGCCAAACACGTTTCACCCACTGACCATATTTCACCTGAATAGTGGTTTGTCTGTCAGATCCAAACAGCCGTGGCAATGTTATTTCAATGAAGACAAATTGCCACAGCTGGCCACCAGCAAAGTGATTCTCTCCTTTATCTTTCTGATGATTCTTATGTACGCCAAAGAGGTCTTACTATTGGTTATGCCGACTTTATAGCAAGCTCTCTTTTTTATTCTTAAGGGGAACGGGAACACATTCAGGGGAGGTAAGTCCTGCAAAAGTGTTTTATCTCCCATGTCATTAGGGATCAACTCTTAAAGGAAAGAATTTGCTCCTGAGGAGCAAATTCTTTCCTTGAAGAGTAGACCCCTTTTTCGGTGGGACTGAGCCTATAGAAAAGTGAACAGGAAGTCCCAAAAGTTATCCCCCTTTGAAAAAATGGCGGGAAAATGTGCTAGGTCTTCCTATTCCCCTTAAATAATCTTTCACAACAAATTTTGAAGGTACTGGCCTGCTATGACGTCAACGAGTAAATTTAATGAATTGCACAAAAAGAGGAGGCTTATTTTTCATTCTAATTTCTTCGGAAAATCACATTGGTGACGCTGCTACTTGACAAAAATGCTTGCTTTACAAGAGCACAGAGCTCTACACTGTTTGAACCCTTTCACCCCTGAATTTTAGAAATGGACTATTCAATCTTTGTATTTGGGGCGTGTCTATTATTATAAATAGTGGGGGTGCATTCAAGATCATTAACAAAATGGCAGTGTCAATCCAGATGAGGGGGCCACAAAGGAGTCGTCGTACCCTGGGATTTACATATTTTTTGTACAGAAATGTGTACCGGCCTGAAGGATAGAAAGGGCTCAGTAACTATTTGACGTCAAACTGCATACACTGTATGTCTGCTTGCATCTCTAAAGTTGTTTTGGCAAGGAAAAGAACAGCTGGTTTCAATGAATTTATTTTTAAGTGAGTTCAGTTACGGACACTGGAAATTTGACGGGTTGCTATGATAAATTATGTTCATCCTTCTTCTTAAAGATAAGGAGAATGGCTACTTCTGTGCCAAGCAAAATTACTCCATTATATCTACTTGAAAAGGCTCCGGTTTTTTTTTCTCTTGAATAATTTATCCCATTTTGTACCGGAAACCCCAAAACGGGTAGTTGGCAAACAGTGCAGGCCCAGATCAGACGCCACAGAACGCGGCGTCTGATCAGGGCCCCCCACTGTTTGCAAAAAGTTATGCCATTTTCCAAATACATTTGAATAAAATTCAGCCTGACACCCCTAAATTTTTTAAATGGACTCCTGCTATATATAAGGGGGAAGATTTCATTTCGTATAGAAAGGGTTAAAACGGTTAGTTGGCAAACAGTGCAGGCCCAGATCAGACGCCGCAAAACGCGGCGTCTGATCAGGGCCCACACTGTTTGCAAAAAGTTAAGCCATTTTCCAGATACATTTCACGTCTAAATTTTGAAATGGACTCCTGCTGGACTCCTGCTTTATAAAAGCAGGAAGATTCCATTTGGTACAGAAAGGGTTAATGGATAGCGGAACAAACATTTTGTTTAATTTTATATGCCAAGGATTATCGCTGACGAAAGAACAGGCCCATGCCCATCCGGGCTGGGCTGCATTGTTGTTCATCTCAGAGCTGAAACTAACTGCACATAAGTAAGCCTGTCCAGGCAAAGTGGTGCGAGTCGGACCGTCCAGTGCATATTTATAAGCAATATTCGTTTCATTGGACAGCAGGGCGTGATCTGTCATTTCATGCCAATGCAGGGTAAAAGTCCCACACAACTGGAAGCGATCTAAATAGTGTTGTCAAAAGACGAATGAACAGGCTAATTTTGGTCAGTGTACATAACCTGGACAGACTAAAAAGAAGAATTGATTGATTATTTTGGGGTTTAATGACACGTCAACCCTCTTGGGACATTTGAAAGGGAGAAAAGAGAGAGAAGAGACAGTAGAAGAGATGAAAGTGAGGTAAAGGGGAGAACTGACAGGACAAAATGAATGGAAGTGTAGAAATTGAACCATATGCGGCTAGTACCAGAAAAGAATACGGTTGGGAGGAAGACCTATGGGCCTAAGCGAAGCCATTTTCCTAAAGGGTTGTGTGCGTATGTTTTTGTGTGTGTGTGTGTGTGTGTGTGTGTGTGTGTCTGTGTGTGTCTGCCCCGCCCATCGGGGCTGGGAGAAATGGATTAGGCAGCATGCTACTTCCGCGCAACGCTAAAACCGACCGATTTCGAGTACCGGTGAAACACTAAGCCTACCAGGGAAAATGGTGCGAATCGGACCGCTTCTAGCGATTTCTTTGGACCTCAATGTCGGGTAATATCGGGTAAAATTCCCACAAAATCGGAATCAACGTCTCCAAAATGACCTAAATAGTGGGAACGTAAAACCACCACATAAAAAGTAGACTAATGGGTCACAATCTAAAAGGGAATGGATATACACCTCTTTCAAAATATCTTCTCCATAAGAAAGGACCTGCGCTTTAAGGAGAATGGGTACACCTTCAGGGGAGGCAACTCATGCAAAAGTATTTTGTCTCCCATGTCAATAGGGCTCAGCTCTTAAAGGAAAGAATTTGCCCCTGAGGAGTAAATTCTTTCCTTTAAGAGTAGACCCCTTTTTCAGTGGGTCGGAGCTTATAAAAAAGCGAATAGGAAGTCCCGAAAGTTGGCTCCCTTTGAAAAATGGCGGAAAAATCTGCCAGGTGTTCCCATTCCCCTTAAAGGAAAGAATTTGCTTTTCTATTTTAGATGGGTAGAGGTAAAGGTATGCGAACATGAACTCCCAGAAAAGGAATTACATAAAATATGAAAGGTGAATCTCGCGATTCTATGTACAATGTCATGCAGTGTTTGAAATTGAGTTTGTCAGTATCAGATTAATATCAATGAAGACAAATAACCACAGCTGGGTACATAGTAATTCCGTCACTTTATCCATTAATCTGGTCCAAATTCCTAGATGGCACACAGTGTGTGGGCAACGTCGTATCCACGTCGATGCAACGTAATTGCGGTGCATCGTACGTTGGTGCGACGTTTCTTAAATATCATGCTCCCAGTGGGGGAGGCTTCCCGAGAGGCAGGAAAGACTTGATTCGTGTCCTTCGTCTGTCCATCAACATTTTGTACATTACGAAAACACGCCTATACAAATACATTGTGACCTTTATCACCGAAAAAATGAAAATTTTAAGATGAAAAATTTTGATAGTTTTCTTATTTCTGCTCAAAATATAGATTGCGAGTATGAGGCGGTTCTAACGAGTACCCACAATCTATATTTTAGAGCAGAAATAAGAAAAATAAGGTTTACCCCTGTAAATCCAGTTTTACTATATAAAACTGGGGTTCAAGGGGGTCAAAATTATATAGGCCTGTTTTCGTGATGGCTGTATGTTTTGCTCATCTGAACCCTAAGTGCTCAAAGTGAGCTATTGTGATCAGTCAATGTCCATCGCGCATCCTTCGTCGTCCGTCGTGCGGCGTTTAACAATTTGCTTTAAAAGACTACTCCTAAATCATTGGGGGGGGGGGGGGGGTGCAGTTTCGTGGCTCTCTACTGAAATAGCTATATCGTTCCTTTCCGATGAACAAGATGGCCACCAGAGATAAAAACAAAAGAAAAACGACTGCTTCTCCCATATCCCTGAGACAATTTCATTCAAACTTCATAGGAATGCTGCTTAAATGACCCTCTACCAAAAATGGACAAGATGGACAAGATGGCCATTAGAGCTAAAAATAAAAAAAAAAAATAAAAAATAAAAAAACTTTTAATGACTACTCCTCCAATGGGCAAATTTTACTCACACTTCATGGTGGCTCTACCAAAGACCGTTCACTCCAATAAGCAAAATGGCCACCAGAGCTAAAATAGAGAAACGTCAACCGACTGCCGACTACTCATCCTAAACCCTTGTGCAAATTTGATTTAAACTTCATTGGAATGTTGCGTAAGTGGCTCTCTAGTAAAATATCAAACTTATTCCGCTCCGGTGAGCAAGATGGCTACCAGTGCGAAAAATAGAAATATGTTTAAACGACTACTCCTCCCATACCACCGGGCCAAATACGGCATTTAAACTTCATGGAACTGTTGTTTAGGTGACCCTCCATCCAAATCGTCAAAATAGTTTCACTCCGATTAACAAGACGGCCGCCAGAGCTAATAAAAATAATAAATCTTTAAACGACCACTGCTTCTTTACCCATGAGCCAATTCCATTCAAACTTCATAGGAATATAGCATAGGCGACTGTACAAAAATAGCTAAAACTTTGCTGCTCCAATGAGCAAACTGGCCACCAGAGCAAAAAAATAGAAAAAAGCAATTTCCTTTAAACGACTACTCCTTCTAAAACCCTTTGCCAGTTTCAATTAAAATTCACAGGAATGTTGCCTAGGTGGCTCTCCACCAAAATAGCGAAAACCGCTGCTCTCCGCTGAAAATGATCACCATTAATGGATTTATAAAGTATGGAAACACATGCAGTGCATAGTACACACTGTTAATCCTTATCTTGCTGAATATTCATATAAGCCACACCCATTTCTGTCTATCAACCAATTTACTTGATGTAATTTATTGCTACAAATTCATAAACTGAACGCCAAACAAAGTAGATCCTGATCAGATGGCTTCTTCAAAAGCCATCTGATTTGGATCTACACTGTTTGCAAAGACAGGGGTTGTCGTTAACAGCAAGTTAAGGGTTAAATTTATTAAATCGGGGAAAGTCTATGATTATGTTATAATGAAAATGGCAGTTGCAAATAGTATGTTTTACGAAATTATCTTGTATCATTCAAATCTGTCTGGCGTTTAAACTATATCGCGACTTTTTGACGTGTTAAAGATACTTTGGCTGATTGAGTATTTCCCGTTTAAATTTTGCAATGTCAGACAAGGTGCATTTTTATCTTTTCTTAGAAAGCCGTTAATTTCATTTAAATTTAAGAAAACAAGTTTGAACAGAAGAAAGAACAGAAATGAATCATTACTTGCACGGTTGACGCAACTTGTTTAAGCATAACGTCCCGGTATAGGATGTAAACAAACAGTGTGGACCAAGATCAGAAAGTTCAAAAAGGTTGCAAATACAGTAAAATTCCGCTATTAAGACCACCTAAAATTAGGACTAATTTTGCTTTGAAAAGCTTATTTTGAAACGTGCACTTAATCTTTCTTTGTGTTTTCTGCCCACAGTATTCTCTGGTCAGGGACCACCTTTGTGACTGTTCAAAAGTGGCCTTAAAGACCACTTTTGAACAGCCCCAAAGGTGGTCTTAATATAGGAATTTTACTGTATGTGGTTGCCGCCAAATGAAATGTTGCAAACTATTGAACAGCTCTTTATTATACAGCGTCACCTTAGAGGCACATATCAAGCAAATAAAAACAATTGAAAAGGAATAGGGTACTTATCTCATAGACGACGATCAAAGGCTTTGGTTAGACTGTGCTGTCTCGCCAGAGCATTTGTTGTTCGCATGCATGCTTTGTTTGTTTGTGGTGAGGTTTGACGTCCCCGCAAACACTATTTTGGTCATTTTTGAGACTTTGCTTTCGATTTTGTGACCTCGAGATGAAATGACATCTCAAGCCCTACCACCAAAAAGAAACCGCTAGGGTTTAAGGAGCGGTCCGACTCGCTACATAGTACTCAAGTTTGGTCGGTTTCAGCTCTACGCGGTAGCACCATGCAGCCCTATCTATTTATCCGTCACGATGGGCGGGCGCGCGATCGAAGGCATATAGAAAAGAACTGGATGTAGCTTCTTGCAATAAGGCGTGGGTCCAGTGAGCGAAATGGCTGTTAGGTGTTTGTGCACAATTTGAAGAATTATAAATCCATCACGTGAACAAGTCCGTGAAATGAAGACCCCCCTAAACCCCACTTTATATAGACAAAACTGGGGTTTACGGGGGTATTCATTATTTTTCTTATTTCTGCTCCAAGACATAGGTTGTGGGTACTCGTTAGAACCGCCTCAGTGAGGCGGTTCTAACGAGCACCCACATCCTATGTTTTGAGCATTTATAAGAAAAATATGAAGGATTTTCATCAGAAAAGTAGCCATTTTGGAGATGTGAAAAATGCACTTTGTCGTACGGACGAGTTACCGTAATGGAAGAATTTTAAGAGATCTTTTCTAATGGTCAGCTTAATGGGTGATCCTTATTAAGGTCAAGAAGCTGAAACCCGCGTGATAATCCCAATCCAAACTTCGTTCTCGAAAGGCCATTGAAGGAGAATCCCAGTAAGCATTCTACATAAATCTACAGCGGACCGTTAGCGGCCCGTCAGGGTAGCTGACGGGCCGCTAACGGCCCGCTGTAGATTTATGTAGAATGCTAGCAGGGATGATACTTTTCGGTAAAGGTCGACATATTTCCGGCGATCTATACCTATGTTGAATAACAAATCAGCAGAAACTAGTTTCTGAAAACTCGTACATGGGCAGTTGTTAGTTACATTGCATGTTTGCGTCAAAAATATTGTTTGTCTTTGCCGCGTGACAATATGCCAAATTATGGCATGCTTCACATTTTCTTGCACGTTAATACCCTGCACTGGGATTATCCATTTAAATTTTTCATTAAGAGAAGAACTAAACGCCAAAATATAAATCTGTTTATCTTTAATCTACCTGTGTAGTTATGTTGATTGAGACTGCACTGTTCCAATAACATTTGGCAGACAAACCATCCTTATCTCTGTTTTAGAGGTCGTTAATGTCAACTTTTATTACATTACGGATTAGAGGCGGATGGTTTGAACAATTTAAAAGAGAACAGTTTGTCTAGCCTAACATCTGTATTCCAACATTAACAAAAACATCTTCAGGATAAGCACCAAAATTTAGGTAAGCTACAGACATAATGTAACAAGAACTCCGCCGAAGGCTTTGTCACCTCTGTGAGAGCGCAAAGAATAACTAGTCAAACTGACTAATACTTAGTCATTTCATCTTTAAAAACATACTTTTAGGAAGACAAACTTATTAAGTGTAAGTCATTTTGACTAATTATTTCTTTCAGTGCATCGAACCGTCATGAAAACCAGGACAGGGCCTGCGTAAAAGTTGTCATTTCTACATTGTACCAAGAATCATTAATGAAGTTCTTGAGAAATGAAATTTAATTTAAATAAGAACTTAAATTAAAATGAACGCTTGGCGGTTTCAGTTATTGAGTCTGTGTCTTCTACGCTCAGTGTCTTCTGGTAATTCCACCTTTGGGAAAGCCAATTTTGAACATTCCAAAAGGTGGTCTTAATATCGATTTTACGGCACCTCATTTTATGTTTGTGACCAAAGAAATGCAATAGTCATTAATATATAAGAGGAGTCGATAAACGTTCAAGAAAGACAACTCTTTCAAAAATATGTTTGTCTCCCTTATCAATAAGGGACTACTTCTTAAAATAAGAATTAAGGTTTCAAATGACAAGAAAGTGTACATATAGTCACAAAAGCTGTCGCCCTTGCAAAATGGCAGAAATAATGGTTGAGTGTATCCATTCCCCATAATGCAACAATCAACTCTTATCCCCTGAATAATTAATTTAGCCACACCCATTTCCGACTTTGAACCAATCAGATCACTTGAAGTAATTTATTCCCACAAATTCACAAAGCTAATGACAAACAGTGTAGATCCTGATCAGATGGCTTCAGAAGCCATCTGATCTGGATCTTCACTGTTTGCATAGGTACGGAGGATAAGGGTTATGCCTGTTAGAGATTTGACTATTATCTCTGCTGCAGAGGCAGTTAGTGTCAGCTTGGGTTACAACGTTGATCTATCTGAATTACTGTTATTTATTCTTACCAGGATGAACTGTGAAGGAAAATTGTGTAATATAACATTCATTTTCACGGCAACTTGTTTAAGTTGTATATTTATCATTAATGCTTTAGGCGACGGGGCAAAGAGCACACCACTACAGAGATAAACAGCTGTCTTGTTTTGTTTTTGTTTTGAGGTTTAACGTCCCCGTCAACACTGTTGGATTTCCTACAATTTTGCTCATTCGGGTTCCCGTGTGACCGCTTCAGTGAGGCTGTTCGGCTGGGCATCGGGACAGATATCAGTAAAGCATTACACTGCTCATAAAAAGCCAGTCTCCATGTTCTTCATCATTGCGTGGATTATGTTGTCAAGGCCTTTGGGGTCGTTGATTCCACTGTCGAATTTTGAAATAAAAAAAAAAACAAAAAAAAAAAAAAACTATATATATATATATATAAAAGAAAAAGAAAGAAAATACATTTGGATCACTGGAGAGGCCATATTGGCCGAAACTAGCTAGTCGGACCCAGAAAAACACACACACGTGCACTCCACAATTTTCAAATCTATTTCGTATTCGTTGCTTCCAAGGTATACCTTTTTACAGAACATATTTCTCAACAGTCAAGAAATATCCAAGCAGGCCAATGACGTAACTGTGACGTCACATCAACTTCTGTGCATCGTCATGACGTTTATGCAACGTCACATCGACGTCGGTGCATCGTCATGACGTTTATGCAACGTCACATCGACGTCGGTGCAACGTCATGACGTTGCATCGACGTTGATTTGGCGTTGCACTGGCGACGTGTGCCTGATGGACTGTAGAGTCTAGTCTCACACTGTCATGTTTTCCTAATAGGATGTGGTTTTGGGTTTGGTAGTCTTGTAATGAGTTATTCTTTGGAAGAATTCTTTTGTAGCATTTAGCATTCATACCATACTGTTTTCTAATTAACAATGCTAACGAGTCTTTTTTCCAGCCAATTAATATATGTGATATTATACAGTATTGTTTATACATATGACTAGAAACATTCTATGCGGAAGTTTCTGCTGACTGACAATTCTTTGGAACCTGTATTTCCATTAACGCTTTCAACTCCGTTGATTGCAACAGTGTACTAATACAAACAGTGTAGATCCTGATTAGATGGCTCAGAATGAGCCATCTCATCAGGATCTACACCGTTTGCAATCTATTTTTCTTTTTTCGGCTGCAATCCCCATTTGAGAAAAGACGTGTTTAAACTTAACGATGGAAGAGTCCATTTCTAGAAATCAAGGGTGAAAGGGTTGTTTTCACCTTACCTGACTTGTTGATGTTGTTCCTGCTGTTGTTTTCCTTTCCGCAGTGTTGTTTTACTAAGCTTTAAAGACTTTGTTTAAACATAATTACATTAGCAAGCTAGATGGAATTGTTTGCATTTATCCACGTGTTAAACTGCACTCAAAGGTATTTTACAAAAGGATATTAAAAATAAACTGTTTTCTGTTCTTTTAAAAAGATGTTGAGAACCAAGTTTGCTTGTGCCATGCGTGTCTTTTGCCCTTAACCAGAAATTATGCTTGCCAGCATTTCTGAGGATCACACAACTTGGTTTGTCTTTGTGTGTATCGATTATGTCTTTTTGTTTTTGTTAGCCAATTGGCCATTTTGTTGGAAAGTCCATTAAGGTCTTGTTATTTCATGTTTGTGTTTCTTTCTCTTTGGTGTCTCTGTTGGGAGGTGTGAGTTAATTGTATCGATTGCTGATCATTGCCTTCACTTCTATCTTGTCATAAGGCCTAAACAAAAAGCAAACCCGACTTATCCTGATTTTTTGTGCCGACCATGCAATCTTTATGGCCATCCAGAAAAAAAATAAAATTATTTTCTTACCTACCGACTTTAATATTTTCTAGCACTTTGATAAAATATCACTTAAAATCCTGTTCTTTTGCTTCCTTGGTGCTCTAACCCTCATTATTTGAATCTTTTCTGGTAACATGGCTGGAATTAAGCCCTTTGAAAGAGTTTTGCTCTTTTTTCCATCAAATAAAAGGTTGACAAAAATAAAAAGTTTAATCGACCTAACGACCCTATTTTTTCGGCATGTTAGCGGAAACACAGCTATTTCTTTTAGGCCTAAATCGAATTTACACATCGCTGTCATGACAGACACGGCATAAATGTGGCTAAGAAACATTGTGTGGTCGCTGCTGGAATCACTTGTATTTTTATATAACTAAATTTTAGAACATGAGCTTTTATAGGGTTCATTTACCTCAATGTCGAAATTTACAAGAACATGTATCTGACCAGGTCTGCACAACTTGTGTTCTGGAAAACAGTTATTATTTTAATGCTGTTGATTTGGCTTTTCAGACAAGCATTGACAAAGGCATACTTGTGGCGTTCTCATGTGACATGTGGCAGTGCGTGACACACGCTGTGGATGTGCACGTTGCTGTTGATTCGTGTATGATGTTTGAACATTGCTTCCGCCACATGCAAGAGTCTAGGCTGGCGTCTCGCGGTGCGTGTCGGGTGCGGGCGGTGTGCTAGGGACGCCATGTGTACGGCACTTTCTTTCTAGCATCATAACTCATTGTTGCCAAGATTATTTTCGGGGGAGGGAGCGGGGGTGGGGGACGGCTTCTAATTTTAAACATTTTTTTTTTTCGTTTGCAATAATGCATTTTACCAGCGTAAAGTAGCAAAGGAGATTTTACGAATTTATGTTATGAACCTAAATTTCAGCTTTTAATCCATTTTTTTAATCCAGTCGTAAACATGTTAAGTACAAGGTAAGATAACTCACTTTAAAATATATCTAATTTGCATAGTTTATGCAAAATTATGTATAATGTTCATAATGTAATTAAAAATATTTTGGCTAGCCCTGAACCGATTTTTAAGATAAAGGCATTTTTTGAAAGCTTTGATTGCGCCCCTTCACTCTGGACTATGAACAAGAATATACTTATAAAAGCAAAGTATTTCAACTTTTTGCACGTGCCTTTTTATTATGCAAATGAGATTGTTCTATTGCCATAAAAACTTAGTCAAGTGGCTTACATTCACTACAAAATGGTATCTGAACGATGCGACGCCTGTATCTTGCTTTGTTCAATAATTTCACTTTCAGAACCCATAAGCTCTTTTTTTCCCAGACGGGTCACCTATAAGAAACTGCATAGGACCGGTGGTCGAAACCCTTGATGACGACACAGTCCATTGACCGTAGGACCCTTAACCCTTTTCTACTAAATGGAATCTTCCTCCTTATATATGGCAGGAGTCCATTTCGAAATTTAGGGATGTCAGGTTATGTTTTCTTCAAAATCTATCTGGAAATTGGCAGAACGTTTTGCAAACAGTGTAGGCCCTGATTCTGTGGTGTCTGATCAGGGCCTGCACTTTTTGCCAACTACCCGTTTTGGGGTTTCTGTACAATTCTGTACATTTTTTTTAAAATGCCAGTCATCGCTATAGCAGTTAAAAGTCATTTCCCTCTTTTTGTCATGAAACATCAAACTTGGTTTTCTCTGAAAAAATGACAACAAGAAGTAAATACAGTCGTATGCATGGACGATCCGACTCGCACCGACTGGGCAGGCTTAAACCCTCTAAACGGTTTAGCAGAACTCATGTGCGTTCGGTTTCAGCTCTGTTTGGAAGCACCATGCAGCCCAATCTATTTCTCCGAGTCCCGATGGGCGGCGGTTATCTGGTATTGGGATGACTGGTCATTTTGGACAGTGGAATTCAACAAACATTCGAACTTCAATGAATCGAACACTTATGGTTCATCTGCCATGGTTAATTTGAACTGATTTTAGTTCCTTTGGCAATCTTCCTATAGCTCCAGATAACTATTGTTTCGGGTTAATTTAGGTAGATGTTTTTTTTTCTTTCAATTTTGAATTTTATTGAACAGACTTTTTTTTGACAATTATGCTGTGTGCACTCATAAGAATCGTTTCATCGAGGCGATTCTAATGACTAAACACAGCATCCTACCATTTTAGCATCACGTTAATAGATCAGTGAAATGAACACCCCTGTAAATCACACATTTCACTGAGAAAACTGGGGTTTACGGGGGTAAACTTTATTTTTCTTATTTCGGTTCTAAAACATGGGTTGTTGTTACTCGTTAGAACCGCCTTAATGGGACAGTTCTAACGAGCACATACATCCTAGGTTTGGCGTATCAATAAGAAAAATATCACGAAATACCATCAGAATAGTGACTATTTTGGGTACATAGAAGGCTTCACTTAGTCTTGCCCAGGTCTGTTAATTAGGTGTCCATTGTAGAAATATATGTTTGCAAAAAATAAATAAATACATTGTAAATGAAATAGCAATACAGTCTTTATGAAAATTGTGACACTACATTCAGAGATGAAGACTAAAGAGACTTTTACACATTGTTTTGTTTAAAGGGACTTTCATTTAAAAATAAAAAAAAATGTAAATGTAGGGACTTGTGCAAGTCTAGGCTTCACTGTTAATGACTATACTAACCATACTACCATTCTATAAAAGATTGAACAAATATCCATACATTATTCCTATTATGCTACATGACATGGCAGTATGATTAACCATTAGTGACTCGAACTTCCCCTGTGTCGAGCAATTTTTCATGGCCGGAAAGGTGATAGAACAATTGAATTTCGACTGCATATTTGTGAACAGAATTGCATTTAATCATTAAATTTATTTAGGCACACCAATTTCTGACTATCAGCCATTCGAATTACTTTATTTCATGTAGTCGTTCAGTAAACATACTACACGGCAACCGGTGTTAATCCTGATCAGATTGCATCTGATCTTGCTTGACCTACGCACATTATATAGGGGTTGGCGTGTTCAGCAGGCATCACGAAAACACGCCTATATAATTTTGTCCCATTGAACCCCACTTTTATATAGTAAAACTGGGGCATACAGGGGTAAACCTTATTTTTTCTTATTTCTGCTCTAAAATATAGATTGTGGCTACTCGTTAGAACCGCCTCGATGAGGCGGTTCTAACGAGTACCCACAATCTATATTTTGAGCGGAAATAAGAAATATATCACAATTTTTCATCTGAAAATTTTCGTTTTTACGGCGGTAAAGTTTACTCTGTATAAGTACAGGCGTGTTTTCGTAATGATAAGGGTATACGGGTTAATCAAGTGTAATTTATTAGTCAACTTCAGATTGCGCAGGCCAATCTGAGTTTTTGCTGGTCTCACAAGTCTTATTTTAAATTTTGTTGGGCGCTGGCTCAGTTATCTCAGAAACACCACGGATCATAAACACGTGTTGTAGTTACATGTCTTTGTGAGTTTGTCAGCATACCATTGCATCTTAGAGCTGTTTTAATAGTTATATATGTCAGCCCAAATATAAGTATACATATATCAGTATTAAGAAAATGACAAAGAAGAAAATATGTAATATTCGAAGTCTAAATTGCAGTAACGTCTTTATTTAGCTGGGGCCAGTTGTTCAAAACTAACGACGTCGTTAGTTAACGTATCGTTAAAACTTTGATCATTTATTATGGCAAATATGCTAATATTTTTGCTGAAAAAATGTGAGCAGCTTTTGCATTCGCAAAAGCTGCTCACATTGTTCCAGCAAAAATACCAAACATTTGAATATTAAACTTGCTAGAACAGTTAACAATATGACCACTAACGAGCTCTTTAAGCTAACGATGCTTTGAACAACTGGCCCCTGGAGTATAAATGCAAAGGAAAATACAATGCAGAGGAAAATACAACGCAAAATGGAGTTTTTTTTTTTTTTTTTTTTTATCACGTGTACAAGTCTTTGTAATGAACACCATTGAAAACCCGACTTTATGAGAATCGAAGTTTTGAACCTACTTAGGAAAGTGGATTTTTTTTCAATGTCAGTTCAAGCGGTTTGCATATATATGGCTTATAGATTTCCCATAGGGCTGGAATGGCAAAGTTAAAAAATAGCCATCGGAAGAGATGGCAAATCCCCCGACCAAAAGCCAATATGGCCTTCAGAAGATTGTTCACCAATAGAAAGTGCTCCAGAATTAAACCAGCAATATATTACAAAAGTATTTCAGTTATGTCCGTCACAAGATTATACTGTCAGGGGAGATAATTAAAAAAAGGGCACTCAGAATTGTGGTTCTTGTGCATGACATGCCTGCATAAGCTTATGTATTTCTATACAAATTACCATCAATACATTGTCTCAAAGGGTATTGGAGATATGGTGATCACAAGCTGGTCATACTGTTACATTAGAAGGGTAGATAACTCAAATACAACTGCACCAACAGTTGTGGTTCTTGCACATGACACCCTTTCTGTACCTTGTATGCAATTGTGCCAAGTTCCTTCAATATATCTTAAAGGGTGTTGATGTTATGGCCATCACAAGGTTATATTGTCAGGGGAGATAACTAAAAAACCAGAGCACCCAGAGTTGTAATTCTTAAGCATGACACACCTGCTTAACCTCATGTACATCTGCATCAAGTACCACCAATATGTCTCAAAGGGTATTGAAGGTACGGTGATCACAAGGTTGTCATACTGTTATATTGGAAGGGGAGATAACTCAAATATCATAGCACCAAGAGTTGTGGTTCTTAGGCATGAAGCGCCGTCTCAACATTGTATACAATTGTGCCAAGTACCATCAATATATCTCAAAGGGTATTGGAGTTATGGCCATCACAAGGTTATATTGTCAGCGGAGATACTTAAAAAACCAGGACACCCAGAGTTGTGGTTTTTGCATGTGACACACCTGCTTAACCTCATGTACAACTGTACCAAGTACCATCAATATATCTCATAGAGTATTGGAGATGTGGACATCACAAGGTAGTGATTCTATATTATTGGAAGGGAAGATAACTCAAAAACCATGGTACCCAGAGTTGCGGTTCTTGTGCATGACACACTGTCTCGGCCTTGTGAACAACTGTGCCAGGTATCATCAATATATCTTAAAGGGTATTGGAGGGTATTGGAGTTATGGCCATCACAAGGTAGTCACTCTATTTTATTGGAAGGGAAGATAACTAAAAAACCATGGCAACCAGAGTTGTGGTTATTGTGCATGACACTCTGTCTCAGCTTTGTGAACAACTGTGCCAGGTACCATCAATATATCTCAAAGGGTATTGGGGTTATGGCCATCAAAATTTACAATGTATTTGTATAGGCGTGTTTTCGTAATGAGTTTGCTGATAAATACAGTGAAACCTGAGTGACACTCTTGAGACCATGTGTTGTAAAGCCACCGTTCTTGTCATCCATTAATGACCTAGTCATCGAGGGTTGGCAATGGTTTAAAATACAAAAGTGACCCCACCACCACTTAAATACCACTTTTATGTAGTAAAACTGGGATTTATATGGGTATACATTATTTTTCGTATTGCTGCTCAAAAATAGATTGTGGATACTCGTTAGAACAGCCTCGCCGAGGCGGTTTTAACGAGTTCCGACAAAAACTTAGATTGTTGGTAAACGTCAGAACGGCGGTTCTAATCAGTTCACATAATCTATGATTTGAGCAAAATATGTAAAATATCTTTTTATCTGAATTTTTTTTTTGTGAGAATTTGGCTTTCCGCTATTGATGTTTCCATTAGGGTCTAGTTATTTCGTGTTTGTGTTTCTTTCCCTTTGGTGTCTCTGATGGGAGCTGTGGGTTAAATGTATCGATTCCTGATCATTGCCTTCACTTCTATTTAGTAAATCAGGTGGTTTAGGATTAGAATGTATCAGAGACGTATACACATATATATAAATGAAGGATTGGCAGGTAGGTAGGTGAATGTCAGACCTGATTTATACGGTATTCTACTATGTTATCAACAAGATAACCTTAAATTCTTCTCAGTAGGCATTTTGTGTTTTTATTAACGAAAAAGTGGAAAACAGGACACTTCAGTATCAAGGTAGTTGCTGGTCGTTTGTTTGTTGGTATCCAAGGGTGGGCATAATTTTTTACAACTAATCTAAACGCTGTTCGCATTGAAATCGATTGATGTCAACGTTCATTTACCATTTTATTTTACAATCATAGTATGCCAGTTTGAACATCCAGACATTCAATTATTTTTCCAAAGTTACAGGATGAGTTGTATAATGGTATCTGTTTATGACTGCTTATATTTCAAATTACGCAAGTATCTTATTTTATTTGAAAAGCAAATTGCATGAATTAACCGTGTTTAATAGGTATGAGGTGCTGTGTAGCATGAGTGTATTTTGTATAGCTGGTGCAATTTGACACGAGACTGACTTCTATGCTAAGAAAAAAGCCGGTGTTTTCGCCTAATAGGTCGGATTTCGTAAACTTCTCGTAAATTTTCGGCATCTCGTGAATGGCGACCCATTTGCCGACCTCTATGTATGAGTATTGAATAATAATATTGACCTCTTCGGAAACCGCCGAAGATAAATATATGCATTCAGTCGGGTGTGAAATTATGGTAATAGAGGTCACCAGTCTTATGTCAAATTGTTCGAACTATATGTGTGATTTAAACACGGAGTTGTTTGTAACAGAACCACGGATTCCGGTTTTTACATTGTGTAACAACACTTTTTTCCGAGATCTTCATGGCAAACCTTAAACTCAGGTTTTGCCACTTACATGCAATTAAGGGTTTATTTCTCTATTGATATGTTTCGTATGTCTGTAAAGGCTGCCAGGCAGTATTTATTCTGCGATTTTTCTGGTTTCCAAATGTGTTTGAAACACGTTGGTTTTAATCCTTAAGGCATGAAGGGACAGTTAATCGCAGCACATTTTTGTCCGCGCCACACCAAGTTTTTGAATCTTTATCGACAACTCCTGGAGAAAGCGATAACTTCTGTTTTGGTTTGAAAGTTCTCCATACATGCACAAAACCAAAACAGAGTACCAAAGAAACACTCCTCTTTTTGCATAGGCTGAAAGCAGCATCATTCCACTTACCCCACCCACTATTTTTTACATTAAAAAAACTCAACCCGACTTTGACATATCCTGTAAATTTACTCCCAAAACACCAGTACCAAATAAATTTAGATGAAACCACAGTCTGACACCCCTAAATTTTGAAATGGACTCCTGCTCTATATAAGAAGGAAGATTCCATTTGGTACAGAAAGGGTTAAATAGAAAAGTAGACCACATCCAGTAAACCTTTCCAGGAAGCCTCTTTGAAAAACAGCCACTTTTTAGTGTCAAACCTACTTTCTTGAATTTAGCTAGGCCGCTGCGACTTGACCTTTTAACAGCACTCAGACAGCTGGAGTATTAGTTTCGTATTCCATTTTATAAAACAAAAACAAGCCCACATTGGCAAAATATATCCGCATATCAAAATTTCTATGAGCAACCATGCCATTATTGACACTACGACTGTTATATTTAAAAAAAATAGCCACCCTTAAATGCAAAACTGTCCCCTGATGCCTTAACAATAAAGTTCCATCAACAGGTCCATGTGATGAATACCTTTGTAAATCTCACTTGATACAGGGGTAATTGCGGTTCAGGAATTGCTATTATTAAGTGTATGTTTGCGCAAAAACTAGATTGTAGTTATTTGTTAGAACGCCCCATTTAGGCAGCGCTAACGAGCATCCACAATTTATGCGTAAGAGAAATTAGAACAAGTATTTTGTCTTTTCGTGTGAAATTGCCATTTTAGATGCATATTACAGATAGACAAAGAAGGCTCAAATCACCACACACTGTATAGTGACAGTCTAACTACTGAGTTGGACTTCTATGGCTCAAACACTTACTGGACTATGGAGGTTTGTTGTAAACAGGGTTAGTTATTGCGTCTGAAGGTTGACACTCACCATGCTGAACGTGTTGTTTTGAAAACAATATATTGTGAAAATAGAAGTGAAGGCAACATGAAACAACATACCCTAATGGAAACATCAATAGCGGAAAGCCAAAAGGACAGTTATGACCAATTGGCTATACAAAACAAAATAATATAGGCGATACAAAGACAAACTTCGACAGAAGAACTGCCTTGGAACGGTCAGTGAAACGAATTCCACTTGGAGGGAGGGAGGGGGGGGGGGGGGCTGAATCGATGTTACGTGGCAACAATCCTCGCCCTTACTTCCGTCGCGATTTAGACAAATAATTTGTCCAGCCCGCATGATGGCCTCCTAACTCATCAGTGCAACATCTCCGTGAACACAAAAAATCAAACTACCACAGAGGTGAAACAACGGTGAGGACTCAGTCTAAAAATTCGGACACCTTAAGGATCTGCTGTAATTCTCCTAAAATTCTAACAATGCAAGGAGTCTAAATGGTGCAAATGGAATGGCAAACAGTGTAAACCCTGATCAGACTGCTCCTTTCGACTGCTCCTGAAAGGAGCAGTCTGATCTGGGTCTATACTGTTTGCTTATGCCTATATGTCTAAAAACTTAGAATCATTAAGGTAGATCCTGATTAGTTGGCTACTTAGACGTCATCTGATCAAGATTTATATTGTTTTCCATTACCTCTATTCTGAATAACAGGCTACACCATTATCCTCGGGGTTATGGTATCATAAATGCTTGCCAAGCGGGGTTCCGTAGGGGTTTTTCGACAGTTGATAATTTATTTTTAATACAAAGTTTGATTGATATCTCAAAAGCCAACAAAAATGAATTATTTTGTGCGTTTATTGATTTCCAACAAGTCTTTGACAAAGTTTGGAGAGGTGGTTTATGGAGAAAACTTTTGAAAACAAATATTGATGGCAAATGTCTATCCTTTATTAAAAATATGTACAATAATATTGAATCTAGAATTAGTACGTCTGAAGGGAGCTCGGTTTTTTCATATGCCAGTCGGGCGTAAGACAAGGGGAGAACCGTCCACCATTGATGTTCTCAATCTATTTAAATGATTTGGAACTTTATTTGCGCACGCACGATGCAGCGGGAATACTCTGTGAAACCCCACAAAATGAAAATAGTATAATCTGGCTTAAACTATTCATTTTACTTTTCGCTGACGACACGGTACTCTTTGGTAAATCAGACATCTTTGGAAATTACTGCGACGACTGGAAACCGTAAGTTACAGTTAACACGCCCAAAACAAAGATGCTGTTTTTTTCAAGAAGCACATGTTCTAGTCTCAGCTTTTATTTCAAAGGTCAGGAATTAGAAATAATAAACGACTGTAAATATTTAGGGATCCTGTTATCCCATAATGGCTCTTTTGCAAAGGCTAAAAAGTATATCGCCGAACAAGCTAAGATTGCCCTATTTTCGTTGCAACGTAAGATTCGAACTCTAGACCTTCCATTAGACTTGCAAATATTTCTCTTTAATAAAGTCATAAAACCAATACTGCTATACGGGTGCGAGATCTGGGGCTTTTGGAATTTAGATGTAATCGAAAGAGTGCAGCTCAAGTTTTTCAAACAAATTCTAAATTTGAAAAAGTCAACTCCTTCTTTTATGGTATATGGAGAATAAGGTACATTTCCACTTTCTATCGACATACAAAGCAGAATTGTTACTAAGTGATGTGAATGCCAAAAATGAAATTGCAGCATCAGTATATAATATCGTCTATTGTTTAACTAAAAACGGAAAAAGCAAGTCGAAATGGCTAAGTCACATGAATCAAATAGTATGTTCAAACGGATTTAAAAACGTTTGGGATCCTCCCACCCAGATAAATTCCAAATGGTTTGTAAAAGCGTTTAATCAAAAGCTCAAAGACCACTACCTCCAAAACTGGAAGTCGTTGGTAGACAAGTCTTCAAGTAGTATAGATTATCGAATTTTTAAAGATAAATTCGAAATGAATACATATTTCTCTGTTCTGTCGAACAGGCAATGTCGCATTTTGACTTCTTATCGTACAAGAAACAACCACCTTCCTATTGAGACTGGGCGATGGAATAGCACACCGTTAAATGAGAGAATCTGCAGGCTTTGTGCCGACGACGTTTGCGACGAGTACCATTATATTTTGAAAGGTAATTTTTTGAAGATCAGCGATATAAATACATTAAGCCTTATTACATAAGGAATCCAAATATACTGAAATTCAGCACATTAATGAACGAAACAAATGTAACGAATGAAGAAAAATATGCAAATTTATTGATATCATAAAAAAAGAAACGCACCAGTAAGGGCTATTAATATTTTTGAAATATTTGCAGTGTGCATTATGAGAACAAGAATCTGGGTGCGCTAGCAATAGCATCCAAACCGCTTCATGAAACTTTATATTTTGCCCTCGACGTTGATTCCACGTTACACGTCGATGTTTAGTCTACCTCTGAAAGTCAGATACATAGGTTGTTCTGTTATAATTTTTGATGCAATATATCCACCTAGACTATAACGAACCTGTGAAGGAACTGTTTAACGTGGCGTAGCGGTTGTATAGTCGTATTAGATATGGCTAAAGTGAAATAATCTCAATGCGTACAATGGTGTTTCGAAGTCTCGAACATCTTTGGGACCATACAAATTTGTCCGAAACAGGGACAGTTCGAGCCCCTGAGGGTTTTTCGTAGTGGCATAGGGCTTATATAAAATAAAGGCATGCTGAGTGTACTCATTAGAATCGCCTCATCGAGATGAATTTAATTGGTATACCCAACAAACCTTTTCATAATTAAATATTTTAACAATATCTTATCGGGCCCTACGGAAAGAATTTCATAGGGGCCCAAGAGCGGATTAGAATCAGCCATGGTAAGCGAGCCATCGGGTTCGAGCCATCGAATTTTCACTGTACGTATATGTGGAGACGCTTGTGTCCAAATCTCGATTGTCCTCGAGTCACTGATATGTATACCATATTTATAATATTAACCCTCATGTTGTTTTATTGATATATAACCTGCGTAGTATATCAGAATAGTGTGGGTTTAATCATAATACTAGGTTAGGAGACATAATGGGGATAGATAAAGGACATCTTTTCGATCATTGCTTATGTAAAATAGAGACATACTGGATTAGTCATAAGGGTCTCTACGATGGGGATGGGGGCTTAAATCTCCAAGAACAAAACAATCAAACACCCACAGCGATGAAACAACGGTAAGAACTCGACAGCAAGAAATAACTGGAATCCGGGAGCTAACGAAAACCAACAGTTAGACTCCGATGGGCCCGACCAGAGACAGAACATTCGGAACTAGAGCTGTCAGTGAAACTGACTAGGGCCCCGGCAGCGCTATCAGAGGAGTAGGAAAAAATTTGTGGACGGACAGACGGACAGACGGACAGACGGACAGACAGACAGACAGACGGACGGACAGAGTGATTACTATAGGGCACCCACACTTTCAGTGCGGGGCCCTAATAACAACAACAACAACAACAAAACCTCTAAATTATCCCTAAATATTTGTTACCTAGTGCCATTGAAGGAATGATCTAGGGACTCAAGAATGAGTTCAATTCAGCCATGGTATATGAGCCGTCATCTGTGTTCTAGTCATTATAATATACGCTGAAACTTCTATAAATCCCTAGAGAATTCTTCCAACCGCTTCAGGATAATTTAGGGCGTTTTCATGAAATTGTCTTGAAAAAGTATGGTGTATGCACATTAGAATCGTCTCAATTAGGCGATTCTAATGAGTGGACACAACATACCTTCACTTTACAGAAAAATCAAAAAGATGTCATTTAGTGATTCCAACAGCACGAAAACGCGCCTATATAATTTTGACCCCCTTTAACACCACTTTTATATAGTAAAACTGGGGTTTATAGGGGTAAAACTTATTTTTCTTATTTCTGCTTTAAAATATAGATTATGGGTACTCGTTAGAACCGCCTTGATGAGGCGGTTCTAACGGGTACCCACAATCTATATTTCGAGCAGTAATTAGAACAATATCAGAATTTTTCATCTGAAAATTATAGTTTTTCGGTGGTAAATTTCACAATGCATTTGTATAGGCGCGTTTTCGTATTGAAAATACGCCATAGCCTGGCGCCATGAAAAGCCATCAGTAGTTCAAACAACATTTCATAGTACCAAAGGTATTCCAGCTATTGCAGTTCCACTCTAAATAGTAGTATTTTCAGTGTCATACGCGTTAATACGAAGCGCAACATCCAAATCATTCATAAACCCCAAGAGATCTTTTTTAACCACTGTCATTAGCGAAAGTATCTGCTGTGCACAACAAATCAAAGAAATTTGTACTGGCAAGTGGAACCCTAATCATTTCTGTGATTGATGGTTTCCTTGAACAGCAAAGTCTATGTTAACCTTTTTACAATAACTTGTCTTTAGAATACCAGGTATTTACGAACCTCAATCTCTTTTACAGATTTCTACTAGTCCATGTTTGCATTGTAATTTTGCTTCACTATTTAAAAGAGATTCACCGATTGGTTCAAAACCGTCACCTTGTGAGTCATCCGTGAGCTGACGTTCATGCATAAAACTTCGATAACTATGTTAAAGGAAATATTCATAGCATAATTTCCGTCATTCAACAAAGGGTCCTATTTTGTTTTCATATAAATTAAAACCGTTCAAGGAAGAGGTCTACTATTAAAGGAAAGAATTCGCTATTCGCTCATAATTATTGGGAGCGAATTCATTCCAATAAGAGTAGACCCCTTTTAAAAGGTGAGACGAGCAGTTGCCTTTCTTGATGCTGGGTATTGTGTTAAATAGGGAATATAAACGAAGACAGGTCATGGATCACATTTATCAGTGGCACCCTGACAATCTTCGCTTGGAAGAGAGTTGATTAATCTGCTCATTGAGTTTTGGGCTTTTAGTAAAACAAGCTGTAGTTTATGCAAAATGATAATATTTTGTCAGTAATTTCGATTAAAATGTGTTAACTCACATAGTAGGTATCCTAAGCTACTCAAATGCATCCACTGACGCTGATAGATGTTCCAGAAATGGTTCAGTAACCTGCAGCATTTACACAAAGGGCGGCTCTTAAATTTTCCGCATACTGCTAAGAACACTTGTAACGCATCTCAATGAGAAAATTCACATGCATAGGACTCTTTGCCTATTGGCTTATTTAATACCTTGAAGGGACTCGGTTTGTTCCCTCTGCGGAGCAGAATTCAAGAAAAACTGCACAGTGATTGTTTAAACCACGGTTTCAACTTTTATTTTCTAATTCCTTTAATACAATCCATAATTTAAAAAAAAACTTCAAACCCCAGTTCTATCGCCGAATGCATGATAAATTGCTGTTTACAGTACGTATGTTGAAACCTTGTTGTGACGAAAGTTGGTATATTAAACGACTTCATACCCTAGTTTGAAGAATTGAAACTATGTTTTAAAGTTTTCAAACCCTAGGTTGAAAAAATCAAACTGGAGTTTCAAGTTCAAACTGTGGTTTAAAGATTTATTGTGCACTTGGTTGCCATAGAAAAGCGATTCATTATGAAATGGAGCCTTAACTTGCGTTTCAAATTCAATTTGGTTTGAAGGTTTATTCTGCTATATGCTTTGTAACTACGGTTTGAAGTTTTAAACTGCAGGTTTCGGAAATCTTTGAAAGTTGAAATCTTAGTTTAAACTGAGAATTATTGTGCAGTTTTGCTTTGAAGCCATAATTTTTAGTTTTTAAACCCTAGTTTGAAAACTTCAAACCGGGGTTTCAAGTTCAAACCATAGTTTAAAGAGGCTTGCCATGTATACGGGTTAATCAGTCGGCCGAAAACACCATTATACATGTATATATAAAACCAAAGCACTGAGGGTACTGGTGGGTCGATTGTCACTGCGTGTAGGCCGGGAAAATTGTCCTGGACTGAGATTTAAACTGGTTCTATTAAATATGTTCTATAAAAGGGTTATCCTTTGGAAGCAAGGAATACACCACAGAACTGAAAATATGGAGAATGCATGTTTTCTGGGCCAGACTAGCTAGTTTCGGCCAATTAGGCCTCATCAGTGACCCTAAGATATTTTCGAAATTCCACAATGGAATCAATGATCCCAAAGGACAAGAAAATATAATCTACACTATGATGTAGGGCAGGGAGACGTTTTACCGCCGCACCCTTAAATTCCAGTTTTTCAGCAAAAAGTGTAGATCTGGGTCTACACTTTTTTTCCAAGACCTACCGATACTTCCAGTCGTGATTCTATTGATAACCTTCTTACAAATTGATAAGATACCTTTAAATTTTCGGACAAGTCGTATTCGTAAAACGTCTAAGCTCAAGTTTAGGACTATTTTCCAAACCTACCACGACGAAAACACACCTATATAATTTGACCCCCTTGAACCCCACTTTTATATAGTAAAACTTGGGTTTCTGGGGGTATACCTTATTTTTCTTATTTCTGCTCTAAAATATAGATTGTGGGTACTCGTTAGAACCGCCTCGATGAGGCGGTTCTAACGAGTGCCCACAATCTATATTTTGAGTGATAAAGGTGACAATGTATTTGTTTAGGCGTGTTTGCATAATGACTCGGACCAGTGTTGTCGGTGCTTTGATTTAAACTACCGTAAAAATTCTTAAAATTCGGACAGCTTGATGACCTGCTGTACTTCTCCTCAAACTTTAACAAAGTTGCTTCACGATCCTGCAAAGAGTCCAAAAGGTGCAACCGGCATGACAAAAACTGTTGACCCCCATCAGACTGCTCTGGGTCTGCACTATCCGTGCCAATAACGATAAAGCAACGCCAGTGTTCGAATCACCAACGTATTGCCAGCATCCAATACATGGCACAGTATTAATAGCGTAGCAGACGCCTCAAAAGATGGGAATTGATTAGGGTCTACATTGTTTCCTAATAGTACAACCACTGTTGTAACCTTGCAAAACTAAAGCAAGCCAAACACTCCTGATATTAGAAAGAACCCGTCCAAAGGTATGTAGTCGAATATTCCATTTGTCATAATATGGATGAAGACATATTGACAGAATCACAGAATACACTTAACGTTAAATAAACGTTCTTGCATAAATATCGATGCGCATGGTTGTTTGAAGCCATTGTCAAATGGACCAAAAGCCGTGCTCAAACAGTAAAATCATGTTCAAATCATGAAATTCGCGTGCTGTTTGAACATGGATTTTGAGCTTTTGATATCACAAGACGGGCCTTGCTTTGTTACCTTACGTTGAGTGACGTTACATTATCGCCCTGAATGTAGCGTTTTAGGGTTCTATGATGACGTCAGATGGTAAATGCTTAACAACGTCACTGTAAACAACATTCTGAACTGGCCGCCATGTTGGTTCGCCGGTCGCATTTGAGGGGTTTATATGGAGCTTTTGGGCGTTTTCCTCAAAATTTGTTGTCGGAATCGTAAGTTATGCAAGAACGACGACCATCCATGGTTATTTCATTGCATTAACATGTGTCGGATCCCTCGGAAGATATTTGAGCATTCGGCCTAGCGGCCTCATGTTCAAACAGCTTCCTCGGGACCCGGCAAATGTTAATGCATGAAAAATCATGGTTGATCCATATATTGAAACAACGTCACGTTAATTTAAAATTGAATCAACTTTGTGTGCCTGCAGGAGAGTGTCTGACATGTGTTTCGCCCATTAACAACACACGTGAATATTTCCACACAATTAACATGCTTTGTGATAGGTTGGTATGATTCGAAGCATGATGTACAGCCATCTGTATTGAGTGACAGCTACTGCAGGATGGATTAGCATTATTGTTGCAGAACCTAAATTGTTGATGTTATTTCCACGGCTGTTTACATTTTTCTAGCTTCATATTTCACGAGTTTAAAGTCTGTTTGTACACAAACTGCAGGAGTTGTGCGTAATATATTTTACAGACAAGCAAACCCGCTTGCTACAAAAACGAAACACACGCCTATATAGTTGTGATCCTCTTGAACCACACTTTTATATACTAAAACTGTGGTTTACAAGGGCAAACCTTTAAAATATAGATTGTGGGTACTCGTTAGCCGCCTCGATAAGGCGATTCCAATCTATAATTCAATCTATATTTTCAGAAGAAATAAGAAAAATATCACATTTTTTCATCTTACATGTTTCATTTTTCGGCGGTAAAATTTACAGTTTATTTGTATAGGCGTGTTTTCGTAATGCGTGGGCAAGCGGTAGTTCTGTTCAACCTAAAACGAATACCATAGTCCAAAATGTAGACGACAAGCTTTACGTTTAAATGAGCCTTAATCTTTCTTTCAGATCAGCTAAATCATCTATAAATTCTGGGCAAATACTAGAGTCACTATGTCGGGTGGCCAAATAACTATACATTGACATGTATTTCGTTGTTGTTTCAGATAAGCATAACTCAGAGTTCCATATGAAAGTTTCTATACCGAGGAAAGATATCGGTGGAATAACTTATGTCTTGGTAACCCTTTTTGTACAAAATAAAATCTTCCTCCTGATCTGGGCCTGCACTGTTTGCCATGGTACCCGTTTTGGGGTTTCTGGTACAAAATGGGTTTAATTATACAGCACTTGTTTTCCTATGAAAGGGAATATAATTCAAGAAACACATGAAACCGTATTCATGATTATGTATGATTGTAAATGATAAAGCTGAAAAACTATGAGTAATAAAGCTGTAACTTGGCAATAAACAATGTAATGGATTTCCAGAATGCAGCAAATAAAATAATCTGCAGAGACATAAAGCAGCTTCCTAAGATGCTAATTATTTGGAAGAGATTTCGTCATTTTTTCTGGATTTTAACAGTCTGTGCGTATCCTCCAGCCACTTCGAAACAGTGGATCAGCTTTGGGCCGATATCGATACGGCGGGGGTAATGTCGTATCGATAGTTGGCACGACATTCTTTGCTGGCTTGATTTTCAGTTTTTATTGCCCGGGTATTAGCAAAGTCGCTCTGCACTGACCTAGGTATTTACCATTCAATGTCTTTTCCAAGGCAATTTCCAGTTTGTCGTAGTTAGAAAATATATGATCGTGTGATGAATTAAGGCAAATCAAGATCTTTTCCGTTACATCGCTGGTAAAATTTCGAACACAAAACAAGTTTGGTTTCTTGCAAATAAAAAATTACATACGTTGTCGCCTTGTTACTTTTTACGAATTATGTAGTAATATACTCGTATATCCTGTGCAGGATAGTGATGCGTCATACTAGACATGCGTATAAGTCGCAACAATTGAAGAGGTACCTTCGGATTTGTGCGCACAATCAGGACATCTGCTGAGTCAGATCAGATTATACGCTGTGAACTGGATAGTTGATGACGGACTCAAAGCGACTGCATTGTATAGAAAAAGACTTATTCTTCTTAAAAAAAAAACTTATTTTAAGGCTGCACTTAATCTTTCTTTTTAAGGCTCCTCTGGTCAGGGACAACCTTTGGGACTGTTCAAAAGTTGTCTTAAAGACCACGTTTGGAAGTCCCAAAGGGGATATTATTATAAAATTCACGATCTAAAGTACGGACTTTTTAGGAAACTTGCAACGATTAAAATAACATTGATAACACATATTGCAAATAGACCTATCCCAGACTACTGGGCGGAAGGTTCTGTAGGCTACATATGGGTTCAAATTTCTTGCCTGCATGTAATAAAATAAGCATTGCTTCACGTCAATCAAAGCGGGTTTATTTTTGTCAACAATGACCAACAAGTTTGGATAGGCTTGATATGTACTGTTTTCGTTTGTTTGATTTGAGGTTTAATGTCCACGCCAACACTGTAAAGGTCATTTTGGAGACGTTGCTTCCAATTTTGTGGGACTTTTATCCGACATTGAGATGAAATGACATCTCAAGCCCTGCCGCCCAATGAAACAAATGGGGTTTATAAACATGGACTTCGCCTGGGCAGGCTTCGTATGTATAGAATCCTGCAAACTTTAGATTAATTCTGTTCCATGCCCACCAATATAGTGGTCTATGTATCCCTCATCAACAAAAACCCACAGTAACTACATTTCTTTATCACTTTCTTCAAAATGACACAATGTTTACATGAACACCGGCTATTTTTGCTTACTCGAACGAGATCGTGCAACAATATATTTTAAAAGCCTGTCCAAACTGTTTGGTCATTTTGGGCAAAAATAACGCTGTATGTGCCGGTCCCCTTTGACGTCAATATGACTGGCATCCACAATCCCACTCTCGATGCGTGCACATGTACTTTTTGTTTTGATTATAGGTATAGTATTCGCAGATACGATTCACTCGGCGGGGATATCGTTTGCACCCGCCCTTCGAATGTTCTGTGAACAAAATGGTAAACCAATAAAATAGAAGTGGCGGCAATGATCAGGAATCGATTCAATTAACCCACCGCTCCCATCAGAGACACCTAAGGGAAAGAAACACAAACATGAAACAAAAAAACCCAATGGAAACAACAATAGCGGAAAGCCAAAAGGACAGTTACCTTCCCACAAAATGGCCAATAGGCTATCGAAAATAAAATAATTTAAACGACACAAAAACACAAATACAAACATAGTCACCCGGTTGTGTGAATCTAACGGTAACACAAACAAAGCTGTGGCGTATATGGCCATTTGGTTCGCTTGTAGAAAGCATGCGAATGGTACTCTACCGAATCTTCTGGTGGACTCGGCGAAATGACATATCGTGACAATACCAGAATAGCTCCGCCTTGTCAATCTTATATGCGACCATTGTATAGTAGTCGCAGATAAGATTAACTAGGCGAAGCTACCGTTTGCACCCGCCGTTGTAATGTTCTATATATTAACCAAAAGGTAAACCAAGTGTAGCGACTGTGTGAATTCAACTGTAACACAAACAAAGCTGTGGCGTATATGGCCATTTGATGCGCTTGGAGAAAGCACTCTACCGAATCTTCTGATGAACACAGCAAGTTTGACATACGAGGGCAACTCAAGAATAGCTCCTCCTGGTCAATCTTATCTGCGACTACAATATCACCCATGGTTTTTCATGCATTAACATTTTCCGGCTCCCGTGGAAAGTAGAAGTAAAACAAAGATCAGGAATTGATACAATTAACTTACTCCACCCATAAAAGACACCAAAGGGAAAGAAATACAAACATTAAGCGACCAGACCATAATGGAAACCTAAACAAAGGAAGGCCATAAGGACAGTTACTTAAGTTGTTTGAACACGAGGCCACCAGGCCGCGTGTTCAGATCCGGTAAATGTTATTGCAATGTCATAAGCATGAATAGTCGTTTTTCTTGCATTACTTACGATTCCAACACAAAATGTTGACGAAAACGATCCAAAACTCCACATAAACTCTTCTAATGCGACCGTTAACCAACACGGCGGCTAGTACAGATGCCGTCAGTTTAGGAATCACGTTCTGATGTCATCAAAAATTCTAAAATGCTAAATTCAAGGCGCCACCATTTGTAAACGTGTTCAGATCCGGTAAATGTTATTGCAATGTCATAAGCATGAATAGTCGTTTTTCTTGCATTACTTACGATTCCAACACAAAATGTTGACGAAAACGATCCAAAACTCCACATAAACTCTTCTAATGCGACCGTTAACCAACACGGCGGCTAGTACAGATGCCGTCAGTTTAGGAATCACGTTCTGATGTCATCAAAAATTCTAAAATGCTAAATTCAAGGCGCCACCATTTGTAAACGTAGCGTAAACAGGTCAACGCCCATCTTGTGCTTTCAACAATTGAAAACATGTGTTCAAACAGCACGTGAATTTCATTATTTGAACTAGGGTTTTGTTATTTGAACACAGCTTCTAGCACATTCAAGAATAACTTCAAATAGCTAGTAGGCTATTGTTGTTTATTTATGTCTCATCATGGTTAACAACATGTTCATAGGATTTTATGGAAGAAGAATAATTATGGTGTAACACACTGTTCCGAAGCTCTCTAACATTTTCAACCAGGTGGACTGTCTCTCTACAAGGCTGTGACCTTTTCTGAAGTAACGTATACCCTAGTAAAACCCATTTTTCTCTTGCGTGATAAAATTTCCCTCTTTTTTTTTTTTTCCTTTGATTTAAACGCGACTGTGGTCTTTCTGAAGTCTGATTTATCTAAGGTCTGAAGCTGTTAAGCAACTAAAGTGTGTATTCTCACATCTTAAATGTTTCAGTAACTCGATGATGATATAATGCTTTATTCTTGGGGATAATATCTTCTTTTGCATCAATCGTCAAGAGCTTATGACTAATGAAAGCTTATAATTAACTTTGATGGTCTAGATACTTTTAATGTTGTTAATAATTTTGCAACTTATTCAAGTTTTAGTCTTGTTTAATTTTTGTTTCCAGTGCGAATAAAGCTTATTTCAAACGCTTCATGGGGCTTTTCTAGAAACGATAATATATCCGGTTAAACGTTATCTTTAGCAATAAAATTATATGTATTATTGTGAAATTCTACCTATATGATTAAAAGATAAACCTCTTCACAACGTTTTATTTTTCAGCTTTAGAAAAAAAAAAATCAGGTTTTTCATTAAATTCGTACTTGATTCAAGAAAATCTGAATTTTGTACCCATAATGGATTTGGGGTAGACTGCGCGGGTAGCTGAAAAGTATATACACCTTAGAATCGCCTTATGGGTGCACACACCATACCTTTTCAAGCTAAATCAAGAAAATAGATATCTGGAGTTCTCTAGGAACTATGGAACGAGTTAGAAACATCCTTATTTAACGAGCCATCGGTGTTCGATCCATCAAGGTTTCACTATATTTGATCATCGGTCTTTGAATAGTCTAGAGGCTATACATTGCTCATGCGATCATCGAAGATCCTGATCACTCTGCGCGATCGCATAGGCCGATCTTAGTCTTCGTTGATTGCTGCGGTCTTCTGAGGTTTTGTCATTCACCGGCTCAGTCATTACGTAAGCACGCCTATACAAATACGAGTACATTATCAAAATGTTTTACACCGAAAGAAAATGAAAATTTTAAGATGAAAAACTGTGATATTTGGCTTATTTCTGCTCAAAATATAGATTGAGGCGGTTCTAACGAGTATTCACAATCTATAATTTAGAGCAGAAATAAGAAAAATAAGATTTACCCCTGTAAACCCCAATTTTACAATGTGGGGTTCAATGGGGGTCAGAACGACCAACAGCAGCCAGTTATCTTCTGTTATTCCACCAGAGGCGCTGTAGTATGCGGTCCAACAATCTTTTGTTTACATTTGAATCCTGCAACCCCAATTGTTCAATAAAAATATACGAATTCAAAGTACATTGAACTCTGACTGGTCGGTCGGAAGCAGATTTGAAGAAAAGACACACAAACGCTACCGGACGAAAGAAAGGAAGATGTTTTTCCGCGAAATTCATGTATATTTTATCCGCTCTCGTAGTCGGAAAATTAGTTGCTGCTGATCGTATTCGCCCCAAAATTTCCTGCAATAGGCGTGTTTTCTTGATTAAGGTAACAGAAAGATTGGAGATTACATGTTTACATGGATAATTTACATAACGATTTTTCATTAAACATAGTTTATCATTAATTAACAACACAATTAAAGACAAAATATCCGCGCATCTGTATGATATGATTCCGGAGTAGGATTGATGTATTTTTCAAAGCAAGCTTGTTATTTCGTATCTGTCAGAATTTGCAAAGAGTTTGTTTCATTTCTTATACGGAGCAGCTATATAAACATACCATTAAACACATGGCGAGCACAAGCTGTTTGTTTTGCTTACCGGTTGTGTTTTACAGAGAATGTCAGTTTCAACACGTGCGCTTGGTTACAATAAAAAACAGCATTTAATGTTTACATTCCACAGTTTTTTAATCCATCCTTACTTCTGCATGGCCGTTACACATACGAGTGAAATGCAAGCACATTAAATATACAGTACACATCAATTTGGTCCCGTACCAAAGGTTACTGCTATGTATTAGAATATGCTGTCGCACTTATGGAAACAATACCCCATCACCTCCGACTGCGTCTAGTTTTATGCAGAAACTGTAGAACCGCCATAGAAAATTTGATAATTTGACAGAGCACCTACAGAATATTACTTGTATACGGAAATGAATTTCTGAAAAGAAGTGAAGGCAATGATAAGAAATGGCTACAAATGACAGTTACTATCCCACAAAATGGCCAAATGGATATTTAAACTAAAATATATTAGAAATACATTCATGCAAAGACGGCAGTAAAATCTAATCGAAAATTACAGTGTAACACCCGACACCATGCATAAATCAACAGTTGCGTATTTTACACACAGTCTTTAATAATAATGTCATGTGACGTCAGAAAGTTTTTTTTTCAAAGTTAACAACAACTAACAAGCATAAAATTTCAGCTTTTGCCAACGTTCGGCAACAAGTATTTTCAGACATGAAAATACTTGTTCCAGAAATGATTGCATTTTCCCACCCTAACTAGCTCGTTAGTGGTCAAATTGTTAACTGTTCTAGCAAGTAGAATACTAATATAGTGTTATTTTTGCTGAAAAAAATGAGAGCAGCTTTTGCATTTGCAGAAGCTGCTCACTTTTTTCAGCAAAAATATTAGCATAGTTGCCATAATTTTTACGATGTGTTAACTAACGACACAAATGAGCTTGTTAAGCTAACGATATTTAAGCTTTTAACGACGCACTAGATTTAAAGGTAAAAGGGTTTTTTTATACTCGAAAACCTTGATCATGAAATTTGTCTCATCCCTAAATCTTAAAAATGCCAACAATGGTTTCATTTAAAATTCATGAGTAGAAGAGTAGGACATATCATTCCCAAACGGTAACGTGAAACTACAATTTTGTTCGCTTCATTCAAAACTGGGGGTGGGGATGGGTTGTCTGGCTCTCGTCATGACACAAAATATGCCCAGGAAAAAATCCACAACTAATTGTTCGTCGCCATATGGCGTTTTGTTTGGTTTGCATATGTTTGCTTGCTGTAACAGTGTGTATATGATTAAAGTGACATACGCTGTGAATGGGATTTTAGTTGGGGAAAGGCGCGCAGAGTCAACCTGAAATTGGTAGATCCAAAGGCAATACAGAATCAAAGACACCTATGTGACTTCTTTAATGCCTTGCACTCCACAACAGGCCTCTGCATCGTTATTTCCTCCGTCCCAGCTGCCGAAGCAGACTTTACATAGCTGGAACAGGTAAATCTAGATATGTAGATTTTGTTTGGAGTTGCCTTGTACTGACCAAGGCTTGAGGGCTATATCTACCCCGGATGATGCTACACAGGTACAGTTAGCCGGTTACGATTTTGCATCAAATAATTGGTACCAATTAATCGTTTAACCCATTTAGTACCAGAAACCCATATACGGGTACCCTGACAACCAGTGCAGGCCCAGATCAGACGCCGCAGAACGCGGCGTCTGATCAGGGTCTCCACTGTTTTCTAAAAGTTCAGTCATTTTCCAAATAAATTTTGACGAAAACACAACCTGACACCCCTAACAGCCCCTGCTATATATAAGGAGGACGATTCCATTTAGTACAAAACGGGTTAATATGTACCTTTTCTAAATTATGCACTACGCCTTGATTATCACATTGTCATTTGCAGTTTACATCTGAATATTGTTTTATTATACACGAAATACCTTACTTTAAGGCAGACAATATTGGTAATAAAACTACAGGCAAGCTATTGATAAAGTTGCAAATGCTGAGAGCCTGTCATGCTTAAACATTTTTATGGTATATAAAAAGATAGCATCATCTATATGTTTGTGGACCTCTTGCTGGGAAGAAATTACTAACAGCTCAGTTCGCCACAAGCAAACAGGGGTAAATTGATCTATGGTTTCTTACTAACTTAGTGCTTAATCCTCTCTTAGATTCGAGCGTCTATGCAAGTAAAACCCTGCCATTAAGACCATCACGAAAACACGCCTATATAATTTTGACCCCCTTGAACCCCACTTTTTTATAGTAAAACTGGGGTTTCCGGGGGTATACCTTATTTTTCTTATTTCTGCTCTAAAATATAGATTGTGGGTACTCGTTAGAACCGCCTCGATGAGGCGGTTCTAACGAGTGCCCACACTCTATATTTGGAACAGAAATAAGAAAAATATCACAATTTTTCATCATTAAATTTTCATTTTTTCGGCGATAAAGGTGGCAATCTATTTGTATAGGCGTGTTTGCGTAATGCCAACTAAAATTAAGACTAATTCTCCTTTTAAAAGCAAATTCAAAAGGGTCGATATATTCTCCATATTTCCAAAAGGAAACAATTTTCGGGGCTTCCTGTTCGCTTTTCTTTAACTTCTACCCCACGGAAAGAGGAGGGGCCTACTTTTAACGGAAAGAATTTGCTCCTCATGAGCAAATTCTTTCTTTTAAGAATCGACCCCTATTGACAAAGAAGACAAAATTACTTTTGAAGGAGTTGCCTCCCCTGAAGGAGTAGTTATTCCCATCAAGCTTCAGAAAGAAGAGAAGAGACGGGCCATTCCTTGAATTGATAAATTCTGATGTTTTACAGAACATGGCGGGGAATCAGTATCGATTAACAACTGATTTGCAGACACCGTTTTTGAAAGATTGTTTATCATTCAACAAAAAGTTATATATACATGCAAAGTTATATTGCTGATGTCCACATAACACCAAAATCGGTAATATTAACCCTTACGTCGTCGTCTGCTGAATTTTTTGAAAACTTTAAAAAAATATGTTTGCATACAGGTGAACAGTGTGGGCCCAGATTTGGGTCCACACTGTTTGCACAGGTAACCGGCAAACGGCAAAGCAGACGACAATTGTTGTGATTGACATTTTATGGGTTAAATCAGAAACTGGTACAGAGCATAGGCCTACTTTTCTTAACTGCCGCGAAAGGTATTCTGTTTGAAATTTTTAAAAGTATCTTTTTGTTGTAGATCTTTAAGAAAGCAGTTCTACAGTACAAAATATGCATTTTCGCTGTCATTCTGTCATTTTGGTAGAGAACGGAAGACAAAATCTATCGTTCTGAAACGCCCGTTTCGTCTCGCATTCTTCAGAACGGCGTGGCTCGCGCAACGAAAAGACGCTGCGTGACTACTTTAAAGATACCAGCCCGAACATAGGAATTAGGGACATTCGGGAAAACGTCCCTGCGCAGCGTATTCCGTTTTCCGTGAACACTTCTCCATAACCTCTGCTTATTCTCTATTTTTGGTCTCTTCATTATGATTTGTCCTATGTTCACTATCATCCTAAATTATGGTGAAGGTATCGCCCCTTGGAGCGTCATTCGTATGACAAAACCCTTTTTTCATATCGCTCGTTGTGTTTGGCGGGAATTGGCCTAACACTGTATGCGACTGTGCCTGCTAAGACAGACGATTCGCAGATGCTTAAGATTACCTCCTTGCAAAGGCAAGTAGAAATGCATAAAACCTCCAACTTACATGTAATGGCGCCTCACGGATGTTTAGAATACGTAATACAGCAGCATACTTTCGGAGGAATATCTTCACCACTCACGCTAAAAGTGTTCTTCTACACCCATGTACAAGTACACATGAATCTCTCTCTCTCTCCCTCTCTCTCTCTCTCTCTCTCTCTCTCTCTCTCTCTCTCTCTCTCTCTCTCTTCTGAGCGAGCTCACAGAACGATTTGGTTTTATATTGATGTCGCTATTTAACCATTATTCGAATACACTGTATACAATACTTAAACCTAGGAAATGACTTTCATATAAGCACTATGCTTACCGTCAGATCCTATATTTGCGTGTATGTATCTATGTATGTCTTTCTAATTTATTTGCAAATAAATATTGTTTAAACCAACCCCTGGAATCATCAATATGCCAAATGGTACGATCTATATTTAATTCCTTGTGGTGGGCAAGTTTTCCTTAAAGCCAATTTGATTTCGTTGCTATTTTCTTATATGAAGTCACAACCCTACTTCAAATTTTTAAAACCATTGTGATAATGGATATATTTGTAAATGAGGAGTCGTTTGTTCAATATAGTTCGATATAAGCAGGCAGATTTTCGGAAGAGTCTTTAAACCGAGGTCCCGTCTCCGTATGACCTTAGCTGTTGGTGGGACGTAAAACTCAAAACACTGACTCACTCACTCGATATAAGCAGGGCAATTCTTAACATGGGACTTTAGCTAGATAGCCCAGTTTAAATACTTTTCTCACTTAACCTTTATCAATCACCCTCTGAGTTTATTTAGCGGGCGACAAATTGTTGATTTGTTTGTTTGTTTGTTTGTTTGATTTCAGGTTTTTACCTCCCTGTTATCACTTTATAGGTCATTTTGGAAACCCTGCTTCCATATTTTTCATATTTTTCCCAGAAAACGGGACTTAACATGTCATCTTAATCTTTTCGGAGACAGTTTGCATAAAATGTCAAATCCTGTTTTTTGGGGGAAAAAACATATCAAAATGTCGTCTGCTGAAAAACAATGCCCAGCCTGCAGGGCGTTAAAATACCATGAACTTTATGTGTCACTGCGAGGTTTATAGAATTTTTTTTTTTTTTTAACACACAAGAGCACAAGTTTCAATACATTACCATATTATAGTAAAAAGATACAAACAGACCGGTATACCTTTTTAAGCCGGAAACTGTGGAGCACTTTGCTATCATTCCAATATTGAGGGGCCGCTGATGAAGTCACACATAGAGTTATCTTCCTTGCTAAAGACACTCAGAATCTTCTAGCACAGTTTTATGTACTTTCCAGAATACAGAATTATTAGGTACAGAAATCTGCCTAGTGTCTCCACTGTACACTGCACTTGAACGGTTATAAAAGACCCATTAATCATTCCTTCACTTCCATTTTCGGTAAAGTAACTGACTCCGCAGCCCCTCAATTATCGATGACACCAGAGAGTGCCCATTACGAATTCACTTCTATTCAAATATTTTGAGAACTTTTTCATCAAACATATGAAACTTTTGCGATAAAAAATCCAACATTTTGCGCCCCGGCTCCAAACAAAGACCGCGCGGACCCGTTGGAACCGCCTTGGCGAGGCGGCTCCAACGAGAACCCATAATCCATGCCCCAGAGCCGAAATAAGAAAACAGTGAACACCCTCGCAAACCCCTGCACTACCAATAAAAGCGGGGTTCAAGGGGGTCAAAATTATACATACTTAATACCACATAAACCCTAAGAAGTATAGCTCGTAAGAAGACAATTGGCATATGATTCCTCTGCCTAATACCTTTTATCACGTTAACTATTCCGTGAAATGAAGACCCCCCCCCCCACACCCCACTTTATATAGAGAAAACTGGGGTCCACGGGGGTAAACATCACCCCTCCCATTTCTGCTCCAAGACATAGGTTGTGGGTACTCGTTAGAACCGCCTCAGTGAGGCGGTTCTAACGAGCGCCAACACCCCATGTTTTGAACATTTATAACAAAATTATCAAGGATTCTCATCAGAAAAGTAACTATTTTGGAGATGTGAAAAATGCACTATGTTGCACGGGTGTGTTATCGTAATGCTACCAACCAGAGCAGTTCCCGATCTCGAGACTTCTAGAATCGATAAACAGTCAAACATCAGTAACTCAAACACCATCGGGGTCCCGAAAGCCCGCCCGAAATACAACAGCCCGAGGCCCCGAGTGTCGAGCTAACAACCAGACCGGGAGACCGTATGCGTGTACTCATTAGAATCACCTCATCAGGGCGGTTCCAATGAGTTCACGCAACGAACAACCCAAAGACCAAACAGAGCAATTATTCACAAGTATCTATCGGTATTTGTAGTCCAGGTCTAGTCTTTATGGCATAGTTTGCCAAGTAGAAGTAAAACAAAGATCAGGAATCGATACAATTAGCTTACTCCACCCATCAACGACAGCAAAGGGAAATATCAGTATCCAAGAACCTCTGCAGTAGAACAATACAAAACAGTATACCGTAAACAATGTAGTTGTGCCACATTACTATTACTATGATGGATTTTAACATTTCAAATAACAAAAAGAACAACAAAAGGGACAAATTGTACAAAGTCAGGATGCATTTCTGAGAATGTCAATCATCAGACATCTTATCTTCCAAAGTTTAACAGTCATAAGCGACATTCCCTGTGCTTGCTTGGAGTGGGTGTTTACAGTTTTACATTTCCCTGTGAATTATTTTTGAAGTAGAATGAAAATGACAATCAAATTACCAGCAATGTTTTATATTTTTCCCATTCCTGTTCAAATTCAATATGTTTGTTGTTCAGTCTCGCAATATGCTTATCAACCTTGTAAAAGTTGGTGATATTATGTGCGAATCCACTATAGTCTGGTAGTCTGTCTTCCATTTTCTTTCTATATATAAATTTTTTAGCATAAATTAATAATACATTCAAAAGTTTGTCATAGGCTAAATTACCAAATATAACATCGACTACTGTAAAATTTACATTCAAACCACAATTATCTCTAAGTATCATCTTAAATGTATCCCAGAAATACTGAACATATTCACAGTCCCAAAACAGGTGTATCAATGTTTCAGTGTTCCTTTTACAAAATGTACACCTGTCATTGGACTTGAGTTTCATTTTAAAAAGACGATGATTTGTCCCTAGTGTCCTATGGTTAATTCTGGTTTGAAACCACCTAATAGCAGTGTCATTAGAAAGTCTAAATGGCATATTGAAAAGCCCCTTCCATACCAAATCCATATTTAAACCTAATTCGATTTGCCATTTAGTTAAAGATGTTGGGGTAGCATTATTTGCTACAAATGCATTATACATATGTCGACATCCTTTTTTATCTTTTATTATTAAGCTACAGTATATAGAGCAGATAGGTCCATTAATGAGGCTGTCACTTCCGTTATCTGTAAAACTATCTGAAATGAAGTTCCTTACACTTCTAATAAAACCTTCATACTGTAGAAAATTAGTTTGCAGCGAAAATTTTGTACAAAATGTTTCGAAAGCAAGGGGCTGACAATTTGGATCCAATACATCGTTTATAAAGATAATACCCTTATTTTCCCAGTCCCTGTAATATACCGTCGCGCCTCCGACCTTTATATTTACATTAAACCACACAGGAGTGGATAAAATTTCCATCATGTTGCTAGGTTTTACTATTTCTGTTAAGGATTTAAAACAATTCAAAACATCGCGCCAAAATGTATTATTAATACTATTAAGTTTTCTTTCGTTTATATATGCTCCTCCATATCTGAAGCACTTATTTATTTCCGGAAACATATTTATCACCGTCTCCAAATATTTATTTGATTTCGTCAGTATTCTTCGCATCCATGTCAACTTCATGGATCGCATAAATTTTTCTACGTTCACCATTTTTAGTCCACCATTTTCATATTTTTGCTCAATCACTACACGTTTTATTTTATCCGGTCCATTATTCCAAAGATAGTTATAACATAAAGATTGTATTTCTTTGATAATTTTGTTTGACGGAGTTGGAAGAGCTGAAATAAGATGGTTTATTTTAGGTAAAGCAAGACTTTTTATAACCGTTATTTTTCCTAGGGGGGTTAAGATCCGTTTTGACCAAGTCTGAAATAATTTTTCCATTTCCCCAATCTTTTTTCTATAATTTATTTCCACTATATTTGCCAAACTCTTTGGAAAAGTTATACCCAAAACAGTAAATTCTTCACTCTCCCAAGAAAGGTTATAATTCTCACAAAATCGTCTTTCACTAGCCTTTTCTGACCCTATCCAAACCACTTTTGTCTTTTCTAAATTTATACAAAGGCCGGAGGCGCTGGCATATAGTTTTAATATACTCAAGCAATTTTCTAATGATTTTTCACTTCCATCGAGTAGAATTGAGGTATCATCAGCATATTGCGAGATGACAAACACTGTGTTATTTATATTGATTCCTTTAATATTGTTATTGTTTCTTATAAGGACGGCAAGAATTTCAGCACATATAACAAATAGGTACGGAGACAAAGGGTCTCCCTGTCTACATCCACGTTCTAAATTAAACCAGTCTGACAAGTGACCATTCACTGCAACACACGATTGAATTTTATTATAAAACATTTTCACCCATTTTTGGTTTATAGAATTAGATTTGTTCACATGTTGATGCTTCTTGAGTTGAGTTTGTAAATGAAATTGGGATTATTAGAGTACCAGTGGGTGCACATTAGTATTTCAGACTTGTTGAAATAAGTAACACTTCTGGGTTATTTGTATGAATTTATGCATATTAATTTGCATTCTCTGTGTTGCAATAAGAACAACAAAGACAAGAGATAATTCCTGGAATCTCTACAGGTAGTCTAATGATGTTACCGAGAACGTCAATGTTCACAGCAACATTTTGTGTTCTACACTTGTTCTTCTTTATCTGTGTACCTTATCTAGCCACCATCGTGTCAAGATAAGGCTGCTTCAATAGATAATCTGTCGACACTATCACTAGATTCTGGTATGCGTATAAGATGAGGATTTACAACCAAAATGATTCGATCTAATAATGGAAATATAACTAGGAAAGTGATAAAACGGCGACATTTCCATTAACCCATTTGATACCAGAAACCCCAAAATGGGTAATTGGCAAACAGTGCAGGCCTCGATCAGACGCCGCAGAACGCGGCGTCTGATCAGGGCCTACACTGTTTGCAAAGAATTCAGCCATTTCCCAAATAAAACTTGAAGAAAACGCAACCCGAGAACCCTGAAATTTCGAAATGGACTCCTGTCATATGTAAGGTGGAAGATTGCATTTGGTACAAAATGGGTTAAAGAAAACCTTCACAGAGTTCTGTGTATTTTCAGTATCTGCAACTGCACTACATTGATAAGTGGGTATTTGTCACTATTTGATGATAATACAAATATCAGTTTTGGCTAGCTCGCCATGGAAAGCTTTGTTGTTGGGGTTTCTTTGAGGGCAAGGCAGTTCTTGTAGGATTTTTTGTTTTGAGTCGGTTCAAATGAATACCCACATAATAGGGTAAGAATACGGAGATATAAAGAAAAGTTGTCACCAAATAGTACCCAACATATCTGTCGCCATGTATATTATTATTCTGAAAATAAAGGTCAACTCACACTTTAGAATATTGTAAAAGCGTTCATAATCCTTCTTGTTTGTCACTACATACTTGCAATTAACCTTAAGACGTCAGTCACAACAATTGTCGCCTGCTTTCCTGTCTGTTAGTTACTTTAAAGATATTTGCTGCAAACAGTGTGGATCCAGCGTTCTGTGGCGACTGGTCTGGGTCTACATAGTATGCTAAACCCAACACCTGATTCCAGTCCACATATTCTATAGACAATTTGACCTCATAGCGCCGCCCCCGCCCATAGGGGCTTGAAGAAATATTTGGGCTGCATGATGCTTCCACGCAGAGCTGAATCCGGCCCGAACACTAGTACTGGTAAACCGCTTAGAGGATCTAAGCCTTTCCAGGAACCGCGGTGCGAGGCGGACCGTCCATGGTAATAAACCCTATTGGTTTCATTCGACAGGGCTTGAGATGTCATTTCATCTCAATGTCGGGTAAAAGTCCCTCATAATTGGAAGCAACGTCTCCAAAATGACCTTTACAGTCTTGGCGGGGACGTTAAACCTCAAATCAAACAAAAGAACAAAACCTCATAGCGATACAAGTGACCGGGATTTTATACAAATCAGTGGATAGTCGCATGGACATCAACAACGAATAACTACTGTGCTTGGTAGTTTTGGGTCGATTGACAAACAATCGATCCAAATAGCCAAAGGAACGACCGCACTGAAACGGTCAGTAGTAAAAAAATTTTTGTTTGTTGTTGTTGTTGTTGAAATCTCCGCTATTGGTGCAGATTCTATCCTTGCCGACAGTCACAGTGCAATATACATAATAACAATCACAAATTGTTCGGCATGGAGGTATCCTTGTTAGTATTGACAGCCACGTATTGATATCGTGTCTTTAAATCCTGATTGAGTCAAAACTAGTCATGCAGTCTGACTTTTCCTGATGTTTGATGGTTTATGCTTAAATGTTTCAGAAATGTGTGTGTAACCAAATCACCAAAAATACCGGGTTCGATATGCCTAGATGCAGAGCCATTCAACATGTCTGCTCTTCACCGCCCTTCTTGTGTTGATTGTTTGCTTATCGACCCAAAGTTCATAAGAACAATTGCTTCACATTGCTGACGCCAATGTTCCTATCACCGATTTGTTTGAAATGCACGTACGGTTATTTATTGCCGCGCTTTTGCTGTCGTTGTAACGTCAAATTATTGTAGAACTGTAAAATGTTGTTTCTGTCAACACAAGACAGCAGTCCAACGTTGGGCTGATATAAACGGCGTGTCGCTATCGGCTCGACGATGGTCCGGCATTCTTTGCTGGCTGGGGTCAGGCTCATGTGCTTGGATATTGGCAAGCAGTAAAGACCCAGATCAGATGCGGGAATGTAGGTGTTTCCATTTAGAACCATTTATTCGTGCAAACCAGACAAGGAAATCCGTGATCATACCCTAGGATAGAAATTTATGTTCTGACCCTGGTGTTCCGCGCGACCCGAAATCGAATATAATCGCGTATTTGATAAATGCACTGGTTGATTACAACCTCGTATGCACCGTCGTTAAGGTTGACGTCACAGCACGTTACGTGACGTCACTAAACATTCCTGCAGTGTCAACACAATATGGCGGACGTTGGTAACCGAAGTGACTGCAGCATTAAAAACCGCGCTAAGAAGTGGAAGGTATGCAAGAAAAAGAATCCAATATTGGTGTGAGGGGTGAATAGAAAAATCCGTCCCTCGGGATCACTGTCTGGCATCACTCGGCAAGCCTCGTGGTGCCGGACAGTGTCCCTCGGGACGGATTTTTCCATCCACCCCTCACACCCATATAAGATTCTTATATTCCAGCCTACTCTGAGAGACAATCGACCTACCAGTGCTAAATGTGCTTTGATTGTACCTCGCTTTCCATCTAACAGCTTCAAAGTATTAAAAACATTACACAAGCTATTAGGCTGGGTGAATCTTCTATCAAAATCGTTTATCTGTAATCAACAATAATCCATCATACAAGCACAACTCCTTTGCAGCATTATAAACATAATGTTAACATAAAGCACATGGCTCATTCACCTTTTAATATGATTTTTTTTTGTTATTGATTTACCGGTCTGAATGGGTGGATGTTTCACTGTATACAACCTTAATGCATAATCTCTTACAGCACTTTGCAAAAGGTATTATACACTGACACTACAGATGGCCCACTCTTTATCATTAAAATATATCTTTATTATGCTTCCAACGTCCAGTAAGTTCACTGACAGTCCACCCGTCTCAACGTCCGTACATATGTTATACATGTACTTCTTGTTAACCAATATCTCATGACGCACTTGGGCTGGGCTTATGAAATTTAACAAGCATTTTGGGACCACTTTGTGGATGACTTGCTTAACTTTCAGTGAAATTCCATATTCGCTCAAGCATGTGGCTTACAACACTGCTGTTCTGGTTATGTCGATGCGCTTAGGTCTAGTTCCAGTCACCATGTGCCCACTTATGGGAACACTTGAACTGACAAGATATATATGCAGACAAGCCTCACTTTATACTCATGTTTTGTTTATTTGATTTGATGTTGAACACTTGAGGTCATTTTGGAGATATTGCTTCCGATTTAATGAGACTTTTACCCGACATTGAGATGAAATGACTTCTCAAGCCCTGCCGCCCGCCTCAGACTCTATGACGCCTCCAGCATAAAGACTTACTTATATTTTCTAGGTAATGCCGGTTGATACCTGATGTCATGATGGTCGGGCCAATGGGAGCCAACTGTTGGTTTTACCTTGCTCCAGCATTTCAGTTATTTCTTGCTGTCGAGACCTAATCGTTGTTTAATCTCTGTAACCATTTGTTTTTCATGTTCTCGGACATGTTGCACTGATACTGAACAAATTTTCTAGGCCGCGACAGCACGAGGATTATTGTCGCGTGAAATTGATTCAAGCCCCACTCCCCCCCCCCCCCCCCACCCCCGCAGCCCAAATGAAATACTTTTTACTTACCGTTCCAAGGCGATTCTTTTGTCGCGGTTTATTATTGTTTGTCTTTGCATGTATGTATTGCTTATATCTTTTTTGTTTATATATTTTGGAGAGCCGTTTCACCATTTCGTGGAAAAGTATTTGTCCTTTTGGCTTTCCGCTTGTGATGTTTTCATTCGGGTTTAGTTACCGCAATGACTTCAGTACCCAATTTCGAAAAATCATTCATCGATATAAAAAGATTTGGTACAACATAAATATTATACGACAGATTGCATGCATGGTAGTTAACCCAATCACGGTTGACAACTTCGCTTCCCTCTTCAATTGCCCGCCTGAGATTCTATGACGGTTCCAGCGTAAAGGCATATGTTGGTTGATACCTGATGCTCTGTCTCTGGTCTGACCCAATCGGAGTCTAACTGTTGGTTTTGATCTGCTCCAGCATTTCAGTGGTTTCTTGCTGTCGAGTCCTCGCCGTTGTTTCATCTCCGCGTTTGTTTGATTTCTGTGTTCACGGAGATGTTGCACTGATGAGTTAGGTGGCCTTCATGCGAACTGAACAAATTATTTGTCTTAATCGCGACGGAAGGGCGAGGATTGTGGCTACGTAAAATAGATTTAAGCCGCCCCCCCCCCCCCCCCCCGTGGAAATGGAAATCGTTTTCGCTGACCGTTCCAAGGCGGTTCTTCTGTCGCGGTTTATTTTTGTTATGGTTTGTCTTTGGGTGTTTGTGTCGCTTATATTATTTTATTTTGGATAGCCTATTGGCCATTTTGTGGGAAATAGATGTAGAGGCTTTGATCAGGAATCGATACAATTAATCCACAGCTCCCATCAGAGACATCAAAGGGAAAGAAACACAAACATGAAGCAACAGACCCCAACGAAAACACCAACAGCGGAAAGCCAAAAGGACAGTTACTTTCCCACAAAATGGCCAAAAGGCTATCCAAAATAAAATAATATGAGCAACACAAACAACCAAAGACAAACCATAACAAGAATTAACCGCGACATACTGTCCTGTTGGCTTTCCGCTATTGATGTTTAGGGTCTGTTGTTTCATGTTTGTGTTTCTTTCCCTTTGGTGTCTCTGATGGGAGCTGTTGGTTAATTGTATCGATTCCTGATCATTGCCTCCACTTCTATTTTAGTTATTTCATTTCGTTCCCTTTGGTGTCTCTGATGGGAGGTTTGGGTAGTTGTATTGTTCCTGATCATTGCCTCCACTTCTATTTTAGTTATTTCATTTCGTTCCCTTTGGTGTCTCTGATGGGAGGTTTGGGTAGTTGTATTGTTCCTGATCATTGCCTCCACTTCTATTTTAGTTATTTCATTTCGTTCCCTTTGGTGTCTCTGATGGGAGGTTTGGGTTGTTGTATTGTTCCTGATCATTGCCTCCACTTCTATTTTAGTTATTTCATTTCGCGTCCTTTGTTGTCTCTGATGGGAGGTTTGGGTAGTTGTATCGATTCCTGATCATTGCCTCCACTTCTGTTTTTATAACCAAGCACGGTCCGACTCGCATCTGTCTAAGCGGTTTACCAGTACCCATCTTTGCTCGGTTTTAGCTCTGCGCAGAAACACTATTTCCCAAAGCCACAATAGGCGGAGCGACACTGTATACTCGTATTGGGTAAATTAGGGTTTGTAGGGGTAAACAAGCATATATTATGAAAGGGCTGTCTTTTGGATGATAAGATTACACCATAGAACTGAAACATATGAAGTGTACAGGTTTTTTTCGGGTCAGACTAGCTAGTCTTATGTCTGCTCATGGCCATAGATTGTAGCTGTCTCATTTAGGCTAGATCTAGGCGATAAAAGCTTTCTTTTTCACATGTTTTTTTGCCTGCCGACAATATTTGCATTTCACTGCATGTATATCTGACATTGTTTTTCTTTGACATGACCAGGAACACGTTTCGAATCAATGAACAGGGTTTTTCGTTGGACGGGAGATGTAAGGTCTGATCTTTGTCTTTTCCGATCTTTACCTGCACTTCTAATTTAGATAGGAATGAACCTACTATTGACAATTATGATCTTGTTAGCTGTGTTCAGTTCCTAAAGCAATGGCGCCTATCTATATTATTCTTTCTCCAATATATAGTTACCCAAAAGAGTATTTGATACTGTCAAAAGCGTTTGGTTTTCCATTTTTATAGCAATTATAAATTTTGGTCAATAAAATTCGAGGTTTGAAATAAATAAAAATCCAGACGTTTTCGTGACTTTAGTCTGTCTACTTACGATTTCCACGCTTTACACTACACGTCCTCATATTCTTATTAAAAAAAAACTTAATGATTTAATTGAATGGACATTCCATAGAGAAAATGCTCTCAATCTTGCATGTAATGAAAGAAATACCTTTTCACTTCTAAAGAGCATAAAAATTACGCACTAGTTGTTTGATTTTTATGTTCTCGGAGATGTAGCACTGATGAGTTAGAAAGCCTTCATACGTCATATAGTGTAGTTTATATTTTCTTGTCCTTTGGGATCATTGATTCCATTGTGGAATTTTGAAAATAACTGAGGCTCACGGATGAGGCCTAATTGGCCGATACTAGCTACTAGTCTGGCCCAGAAAACATGTACACTTCATATGTTCCAGTTCTGTGGTGTATTCGATAACCCCTCTATAGAACAGAAACAAATTTTATGTGTCAAACGATGACAGAACCAAGGAAGAGGAATATGGCAATGCGCATTACGTAAACACGCCTATACAAATACATTGCCAATTTTTTGGCCAAAAATTAGAAATTCTAAGATGAAAAGCTGTGATATTTTTCTTATATTTTTCTCAAAACATAGATTGCGGGGACTCGATAGAACCGCCGTCGAGGCGGTTCTATCGAATACCCACAATCTATGTTTTTGAGCAGATATAAGAAAAATAATGTATACCCCCTTAAACCCCAGTTTTACTATATAAAAGTGGGGTATGAAGGGGTCAAAATTATATAGGCGTGTTCTCGTAATGGATTTAAGCCCCCGTCCCCCATCCCCGCCCAAAAGTCGGTTCCTCTGTCGTGGTTTATTATTTGTTATAGTTTAATTGTCTTTGCGTGTGTGTATTGCTTATATCTTTTTTTTTATTTTGGATAGCTATTTGGCCATTTTGTTGGAAAGTAACTGTCCTTTCGGCTATGCTCTAGTGATGTTTTACTTAGGGTTTAGTTACTCTATTTTCGTGTTTCTTTCCCTTTGGTGTCTCTGGTGGGAGGTGTGATGTATGATCATTGCCTTCACTTTTATTTTTAAACAGTTATTTAACACAAATAGTGATAATTAGAGAATATAACATCAGAGTTTGCAAACTGTGCTCTAACACATCACGAAAACATACCTATATAATTTGGACCCCCTTGAACCACACTTTTATACAGTAAAACTGGGGTTTACAGGGATACACCTATTTTTTTCTTATTTCTGCTCTGAAATATAGGTTGTTGGTACTCCTTAGAGTTCTTACGAGTACCCACAATCTATATTCTGAGCAGAAAAAAAAAATCACAATTTTCATCTAAAAATCCGTTCTCTTTTTTTCGGGGGTAAAATTTACATAGTATTTGTACAGGCGTGTTTTCGTAATTTTATATTTTATTTTAACTTTATATTTTCAGGACCTCAGGGACCCAAAGGTGATAAAGGAGAAAGGGTAAGTGACGTAATCAGAATTATCTGTATAAAAATTAAAAACAAATTGTGAAAACGATTTTGTCTTGACAAGTGATTGTGGTGAATCAAAACTGCCGAAAGTAAGTTCTATCATCTCAAGCTACCTTTCTGCCATGTTACAGTTTGACGGTTAAGCTACTCGCTTCATACACAGACGTCGCGAGTTCGGTTTCGGGCATCTTCGGACGTTTGGTTTAGTCTTTAAACCGACGTCCCGTCTTCACATTATCTACCTTGCTACAGAGGCGTAAAATTCAAGTAAACATACAAAACTTAGCCCTTCTCTTGCTGAATATTCTGTTTAGCCACGCCCATTTCTGACTTTGAACCAATCAGATTACTTGATGTTATATATTCCTACAAATCCATAAACTGAATGTCAAACTGTGTAGATCATGATCAGATGGCTTCAGAAGCCATCTGATTTGGAGCTACACTGTTTCCAAAGATAGGGGTTGTCGTGAACAGCAGGAGAAGAGTTAACAAATCAAACGGCTATGATAAAAAAAAATTCAAATCTGTGGCTGCATTACATATTCATTATGTATCTATCTAGGTAATTTCGTTACGACATATGCTTATCATTCTTTTTTGTTTTGCATGAACCTATTCAAAATTCGCCTTGTTTAATTTGATCTATTTAGGCATAAATTAATGGAATCGTTATTGTTTCAATAGTTAGGGACAACCTTTATGTCTGGGTAAACATACAAGTGCTATGAAGCATTTGCTAGTAATTGCTATCGTACAAAGAATTATTATTTCGTAGTAAAATATGAACACATTAAGCTCTTAATTGTTTCTGAGTGTTCTACGGTACATGGTTATGGCAAGACACAGTGTTCAATCATTCTTTATTATCGTTTTATTAAAGGCCCTCTTGAGAGCAAGTGTGTTGACTGCTATATACGAGCTCGTAAATACAGGTTAGAGCACACCATCGGGATGTGTTATGGAATGACTGCAAAAGTAAACTTTCCATCACGAAAACACCTCTTTATAATTTTGACCCCTTTAAACCCCACTTTTATACAGTAAAACGGGGGTTTACATGGGTATACATTTTCTTCTTATTTCTGCTCAAAACATAGATTGTTGGTACTCGTTAGAACCGCCTCGCGCGAGACGGTTCTTACGAGTTCCCACAATCTATGTTTGGAGCAGAAATATGAAAAAAAAAATTTCAATATATCTGAATAGGCGTGTTTTCGTAATGCGAAGCCGCTTTAAAAATAAGACATATGTTCTTTGTATTTCACAGGGAACAAAAGGAGACACTGGTTTTCCGGTATATTTATATTCTTAAAACGTAACAGTTGATGACCATAACTAAGAAGCAATTTACTGAGTTTCTTCAACGCTATTTTATTCTTCTGATATACAGTGGCTCGTGGAAAATTTCTTTGAACTATATTATGGCGGTTTTCATAGTCATCAGTATTTCATTAATATTTTGAGTCGAAAGTGCTAAAGGCGCATGGCACTGCATGAAAACACAGAACAACTGCATCTGTTTGTAAGAAGCGTAGTGTTTAATAGTTTTAGTGTTTCAGTTATGATCATCAAATTTTATGCTGCTGTTACATTATCTTAATGCTTTCTAGTTTATGTTTTAAGCTACTCGTATTAGTCTGGCTTTTATTCCAGTAACTTGCTTCTAAACAGTTGAAGTGTATTTCGGTTTCGCTTTTGATTCTATATGCTGTATTTAAGTATATTGTTTTTGAAGAGATGATCAGAAGCTTCTTCAACTAGAATCTATATTTTCTTAATCATTACGAGTTTCAATGTCTCCAGTAACGTTAAATAATTTGGATGATCATTTTTATTTTGCAGCCCCATCATTATATTCTTTAACATTTATTGTATCCTATTTGTGTTCGAGGGCTAAATTTCAAAGTCGATAATATGTATCGAATCACCAAAAATATAAAGATATTTCAGTTGATGGAATAAAATGAAACTGACAGCCAGTTGTTGGTTTTCTGAGCGCTTCATGATCAACTCCCAAAAATACTATAATACTGGTCCTATGGTGTTGGTATATATCACTATACAGTTTTACTTAATCCTTTTATGCATATGTTGTTTTGTTTTTCTTTACAATATATTTATCAGTTAACACTAATATTACACTTTTGTTTCAATAGTTCTATCTGCGTCTGATGAATGTGGTGGGTTTTAAGGTGGCCTAGGCAGATCTGAGTAGCAGTCAACAGCCTGGCCCTATATTAAAGATAATCTCTAAGTTCAAATTTTCGTACAATTTATTTTCAGAAACGGGTCGTAAACACTGAAGGACATTCAGGAATTTCAAACATAGCAGCTTTATTGCAGCCGTTTGAATATCTATTTAGCCGACTCAGACATGAGTGCGCAGAGCAAATTCAATTTGCATATTTCGATAGAATGGTTTACCTGGCTTTCTCAGAACTGACAAAAACAAATGCAGCGTCAAATGTTTTCATATGTACTAATTCGTGCCTATGCGCATCTTGTTAGGACTTATCATGAATATTCTAAATGTAGAGACATTTTAAACGTTTTACGCATTTATATTGAGCCCCGTCAAGCGATTTTGGTACTTATCGCCTATGCGAGCAGCGAAGGTTCAGGCGAACCTGCGCATCCGCGCAGTCTCGCCAGAACCTTCGCTGCTCGCTCATACAAGCAAGGAATCAAGAGGAACCTTCAGACAGAAAGCCATATCCCTGGCCCCTCTGAAAGGCTGGGCATGCGCAGTTAAAATTTGTCATGACGGAATGCTCGAAGACACAAATTCGCTTGGCGGGGCTATATTCATATCGTTCTTATTTCCTGGTCCTGTGAAGTTTTTACCAGAAATTAAGGTTAGAAAAACAGGTATATGATATTTTGTTTTGCAATATTGCCTTTCACTACGGTAATCTAGATATTTAGATGCAGTAGATGGCATAAATATTTGCACTTTTCCTGGAAAATCCGACTGAAAAATCCGGCGTCATATAGAAAGAGAATTACACTGAAATTCTCAAGACTTATTCTTCTTTTTGAGCCATATTTAAAAGATGCCGTTTTTCTTTCTTCGTGTTGCCCTCTAGCAAGAGACCACATTTGGGACTCGACCCCCGCTCAGCGGGGCTTGAAGAAATAGATGGGCTGCATGATGCTTCCGCGCAGAGCTGAAACCGACCCACACACGAGTACTGGTAAACCGCTTAGATGATCTAAGTCTGCCAAGGTAAAGCGGTGCGAGTCGGTCCGTCCATGTTTATAAACCCTATTGGTTTCATTGGGCGACAGGGCTTGAGATGTCATTTCATCTCAATGTCGGGTAAAAGTCCCACAAAGTTGGAAGCAACGTCTCCAAAATGACCTTTACAGTGTTGACGGGGATGTTAAACCTCAAATCAAATAAACAAACAAAACCTTTGGGACTGTTCAAATGTGGTGCTAAAGATCACTTTTGAATAGTCCCAAAGGTGGACTTTATATAGGAATGGCACTGTAGTTTTGTTCATTTGAGATTTTATCATATCATCATGCTTATCATGCTTTCCAGGGTCTTCCAGGATATCGTGGATTTAAGGGACAAAAGGTAACTTAGGGAATGCTAATACATAAACATTTCACTGCCATTGTTTTCATTTCACTTGCTGATGTTTTTTTTCCTTTCCAATCAATCTTAGTTTCACAGTCCAAAAAGGTAAATGGATACATTCAAAGGGGGCCACACCCTTCCTTAATCCATTTAGTACCAGAAACCCCAAAACGGGTACCCTGGAAAACAGTGCAGGCCCAGATCAGACGCTGCAGAATGCGGCTTCTGATCAGAGCCTCCACTGTTTGCTAAAAGTTCAGTCATTTTGAAGAAAACACAGCCTGACACCCCTAAATTTTGAAATGGACTCCTGTTATATATAAGGAGGAAGATTCCATTTGGTACAAAAAGGGTTAAGAATTTTCCACCGTTTTCATAAATAGCTTGAAATTCAAGTAGTTAATATATCTGTGAGATTAAAGTTTCAAAGGCCATCGCGTTTAGATTCTGATCAGATGGCTTCTTGATCTACACTGTTTGCAAAGATAGGGGTTGTAGTGAACAGCAGGATAAGGATTAATAAAGGTGTACTCTATTTTCCCTATTCTTGCTCAAACGGATAGATTTTCGGTATTCGTTAGAACCATCAACAAGTAAGCAGACATTTTCCGACATGTAACAAGTAAACCAAACTTTGTGGCTTTCATTTTGCTTTCCTGTTCTCCGAGTGCATTTAAAATGGGATATATACACGCTTCAAGCGAAAACATTTGCTCACGAGAATGACCCATATTGATAAAAGAGACCAAAACTCTCTAGAAATGTTGCCTCTTCCTAAAGTTATCCATTTACCTTAAATAGCGCATGGGAACGAAATTAAAACGCATTTGAGCAAGCTAATAGGATGAGGTTACTTATCGCTTAGGGAACCATCAAAAGTGCGGCCGGAACCCTTTGCTGCTCATATATATGTAGTGGGATACCTGGATGCAGTTTCATGCATCACGAAAACACGCCTTAATAATTTTGACCCCCTTGAACCCCACTTTTATATAGTAAAATTGTGGTTTGCAGGAGTAAACCTTATTTTTCTTATTTCTGCTCTAAAACCACAATCTATATTTTAAGCAGAAATAAGAAAAATATCACAATTTTTCATCTGAAAATTTTCGTCTTTTTGGGCGGATAAGTTAACAATGTATTTGTATAGGCGTGTTTTCGTAATGCAAGACATCATGCGCGCATTGGAAGAACATATATCGGGCCTTTTCTCATATGCTGACCCATTTAAGAAACGAATGTTTAACTATAGGGGTTTTCCGTATATGCACTGAAAATGGAAATATTTAAGAAATGAAAGTAATTTAAGGGGAATGGGAACACCTTCAGGGGAGGCTACAAAAGTATTTTTATCTCCCATGTCAAAAGGGGTCAACTCCGGAGGAGCAAATTATTTCCTTTAAGAGTAGACCCCTTTTTCTGTGGGACAGGGCTTATAGAAAGGTGAACAGGAAGTCCCAAAAGTTGTCTCCCTTGGAACAATGGGGGAAAAATCTGCCAGGTGTTTCCATTCCCCTTGAATAACGTTCTTTGAGGTTTGAACATCATCGGATCACGAGCAAAATTTAAGTAAACCCCTTCGAATGTGGTTCATAATCCGATGAACGTGAATAAATTACCTTTATTACTTATATTTACATTACTTCCTATCCATCGTATGACAAAAAAAATGTTTAAGGGCAAAACTGAAAGGCGAATACAATTGCACGCAGTTTTCCTATTGACAACAGAACAGCGTCGTTGGCGCCATAACGTCGCCATCGTCCAATCATGTTGAAGATAAGCATTGCTTATTTCGACGTCACTGACACTGCGAGAGTCAAAGATGAACAACATTACTTTCCAGTAGTTAACTATAGGGGTTTTCCATAAATGCAATGAGCATGTAAATATTTTAAGTTAAGCTTCCAAGATCAGGAAAGATGTCATTTGTTTCGGGTTGAATGTTGTTTCGGTTTGAAGTTTCTCACCGACAAAGGTCAATTGCGAGCAAAACGAAATCAAACATTAAAAAAGAACTTTACCGATTTTAGGGTATACAGTAAAATCCTGACATTAAGACTTCTTTTGGGACTATTGAACAGGTGGTCTCTTCCTAGAGGTTGCCTGGTAGAGAAAACACAAGGAAAGAAAAACTGAAATATTTACGTATGCTTTAAAACAAGAATAAGTCTTCATTGAGTCGATGTTAACCCTTCTCTTGCTGAATATTAAGTTTAGCCACACCCATTTCTGACTTTGAACCAATCGGATTTCTTGATGTAATTTATTCCTACAAATTCATAAACTGAATGTCAAACGGTGTAGATCCTGATCAGATGGCTTCTTCAGAAGCCATCTGATCTGGATCTACACTGTTTGCAAAGAAAATGGTTGTCGTGAACAGCAGGATAAGAGTCAATAGTGAAATTTTGCTGCATTTGTGAAGATACACAATCTGTGTAAAACTGTTATAATGTAACAAAGCTATGGAACAAGGATGCATCACGTGTCTCGTTCTGATGCAGACCCTTTATTGTCTTCAAAGCAGTCACGTTATACCCTCAAGTGTTTATAATACCAAGAAGCTCGTCATAGTCTAATGTGCTCTGGGCAGTACTATATAATAAGTTCAATGATCCCAACGGTAAATAAATACAGTAAAATTCCGTTATTAAGACCACCTAAAATTAAATCTAAATCAGCTTTAATAAGATTATTGAGAGGTTTTCAGTTTTACAATCTTTGTTGTTTTCTTCATCCAGTCTCTCCTAATAAGAGACCACCTTTTGGACTGTTCAAAAGTCCCAAAGGTTGTCTTAATGTAGGAATTTTACTGTAATAAATTATCATATAACGCCGCTGTCATTTTGTGGACTACGTTATGTTATTTAAGAAATGGTTTTTATTTTTCTGCTGTTCATGAAAGTATGAACGCAGTGGGTCACGTGCAAAGTTAATGAACCCCAAAGGGGTTCATGTAATTCGGTGTTCATGTAAACTTTGCTAGGAACGTAAATGAGCCCGAAGGGGCTCTTCTTAACTTTGCTAGCGAGCCGCTGTCGATCCTAATTTCACGAATAGCACAAAAATTAAGTTCATTTTTTATATTTACGAGGGTAGGCTGAAAAGTTCTGAGCCTGACCAAAAGTCAATGGTTTGTCCATGCTGAAAGTGCCTTATTTTTCAACATAGTCTCTATTCCTGTCCACACACTTCCTCCAGCGATGCTGGATTCCTTGAATCCTAGTGGTATAGAAGGTCTCATCTTGGACCCTTGAAAAACTCCTCCACAGCAGCTGTCACCTCCTCGTCTGACCGATAATGCTGCCCAGCCAAGTGCTTTTTCATGTTTGGAAACAGAAAATAATCTGATGGAGCTAGATCAGGTGAACACGGAGGGTGATCGACAAGTGTGAAGCCACAGTCATGCACAGCAGCCATTGCGACAACGGATTTATGAGCAGGCGCACTGTCCTGATGGAACAAGACCCCTTTTGTCAATTTTCCGGGTCGTTTAGCCTTAATTGCTTTTCGCAATTGTTTTAGCAGATCTGCATAATACTCCCCATTAATTGTTCTGCCCTTTTAAAGGTAATCTATGAATATTATGCCCTTGGCATCACAGAACACTGATGTCATCACCTTCCCTGCAGAGGAGACGACCTTTGCCTTCTTTGGAGGGGGTGAGCCAGGGTGCTTCCATTGCATGGATTGTCTTTTGGTCTCTGGCTCAAAGTGATGAACCCAACATTCATCCTGTCAAGAAAACCATCTTGGTCTGCCTCAAAAATAGCCAAGTTGGCTAGTGACAGGTTTAGTCTGGTCAACTTTTGGTCAGGCGTCAAAAGCCGTGACACCCATCTGGCAGAAACCTTCGACATTCCTAATTCACTGTGTAGAATGTTCTCTACTGGTTCGCGGGAGATGCCAACAGTGTTAGCTAACTGATTCACAGTTAAACGCCTGTCATCCATCACGGCCCTGTGCACTTGGCTGATGGTTTCCTCAGTTGTTGCCGTTGTGGGTCGTCTACACCGGTCATCATCTTCAAGGCTGTCCTTGCCCATCTTAAAATTTGCTGCTCACCTTTTCACGGTTGCATACGAAGGAGCATCATACCCTAATGTAGCAACCATATCGGCATGAATGTCCTTAGGAGATAACCCCTTTTTATGGAGGTACTTGATGACACCACGATGCCAGATTGTGTCCATTTTCTCAAAAACGTGCTAGTATCAATTTTCAAAGTCTAGAATTTCTACGTTATTGCAGGTAAACTTGAACTCATTTGAGTCAAATCAAGTAATAAAGGTTTGGATTTAATGAATACAAAATTTCATGGCTCTTCGATGCCTGCTTCTTGGTCAGGCTCAGAACTTTTCAGCCTACCCTCGTACATCCGCTGCACCTCGTCGCTGGGCCAAAATACTTATAGGGCAAACTTTCAAAGCTGGAAAAACATTTACAAGCTGCTTTTCTACAAAAAGAGGAACAGCGTTGACGTCATCAACGCCAGTATAGAACCATGGTTTAGACTGGCGTCACTGAAAATCATGTGACTCTTATGCGTTCATGGAAGAATGAACTACATTGTTTCCTATAGGTTTTACATTGAAAATGTCAATCTAAAAATATGATCGCTCGTATAAAATAACACATGGCTACGAGTGCCTAACGTCATGCTGTTGTTCGTGACTACCTAATGTTTTCAGATTTCTTTTCAACTTCTACAACAAAAAATCGGATTTAAAATCGATATACATGTGATAAACAGAATCTTGCACTCGTGGTCTTTGATGAAACTCGCAAAAGTCAATTAAACCATTTAGTACCAGAAACCCCCAAAGGGGTACCCTGGCAAACAGTGCAGGCCCAGAACTGACGCCGCAGAACGCGGCGTCTGATCAGGGCCTTCACTGTTTGCAAAAAGTTCAGCCTTTTTCCTGATCAATTTTGAAGAAAGCAAAACCTGACACCCCTAAATTTTGAAATGAACTTGTGCTATATATAAGGTGGAAGATTCCATTTGGTACTAAAAGGGTTAAGAAATGTTGTTGTTTTTTTCTGTTCGTGAAAGTATGAACTCAGTGGGTCGCCTGTCAAGTGAAACTTTGCTAGCGACCCGCTGTTGTTCATACTTTCATGGTCAGCAGAAAAATAAGTTCATTTCTCATAGTTACATTCATTGCTCCTCATCAATGGGCGATAAAATGCTTAGAGGGCAAACCTTTAAAGCTGAGAAGCATTTACATACTGTTTTTCTACAAAGAGCGGAACAGCATTGACGTCGCCAACGCCGAATCAGATCGTAGATAACCATGGTTTAGACTGACGTCACTTTACGTCACTGAAAATCATGTGACACGATGCGTTCATGGGAGTATGCATTGCATTGTTTTATATATGTTTACATTAGGCTTTACACGGGACATGTAAATACAGTGAATTGACCAGTCGTGTAAGATGCTCTACAGAAACTGCACTATATGATGTAAAATATAAGAAGAAACGTTCTACCCAACACCAGGGCACTTTTTACCAATTGCAGTGAAATATAGGTTATAAAGGGTGGAACACGCATTTTGTAAGACCGTTTCGTACATTTTACTCATATCTGAACTAAGACCATGCCCATGTCGTCATCACCTAGCCGGAATGAAACTTCAATGCATCACGAAAACACGCCTATATAATTTTGATCCCCTTTTTATTTAGTAAAACTGTGGTTTATAGGGGTAAACTTTATTCTTCTTATTTCTGCTCTAAAATATAGATTGTGGGTACTGTATAGAACCGCCTCGATGAGGCGTTTCTAACGAGTATCCACAATTTATATTTTGAGTAGAAATAAGAAAACCATCACAATTTTCAGCTTAAAATGCCTGTTTTCTCGGCTGTAAAGTTTACAACGTATTTGTATAGGCGCGTTTTCGTAATGGACTAGTACATTAATGGTTCATTTACCATAGTTGATTCAAACCTTTTCCTGAGTCCGCATTGTTATCCCTTCAGTCTACCTTGGTAGATCATATGCAAGGCTTTAGGTTTGGGAGAGTATCATAAATGTCAGATAAAACATTTATCAGAAAATTTTCTACCAAAGCTATATATTGCCCCTGTTTGATTATGGGTGTAACACATGGGGAACAACAGCTAGTGCCAATATTGAAAGACTTTTAAAATTACAGAAACGAGCTGCCCGTATTATTTTACAAGCAGAGTTCGGAACACCATCTGCCCCAATGTTCCATGAGCTGGGTTGGCTCTCTATTCCAAAAAGACTTAATTATAACAAAGCTATATTCACGTACAAAGCACTTAATAATATGACGCCAGCATACATTACCAACTTACTTAAACCAATGTCAGTCGCCCATAATCGTTCATTGAGATCATCGTCCAACGGCCTCCTATCCGTTCCAAGATCAAGAACTGCGCTATACGATCGCTCATTCTCGCACTCAGCCTCCAGATTATGGAACTCATTACCGACATCGCTAAGGACAAAAACATCCCTAAATGAATTTAAAACATCCTTAAAGCAGCATCTCTAGTATTTTATGTAACTTCTCTTAACTTTAGAAAACATTATGTGTGCAATACTTAATTTAACGGTGCTGATTACATGTAGAATGATTATAAATTAGTTGTTCTTAACATGTTTTAATGTTCCTCCTCGCATTTTAACATTTTACTGATATTATTTAAAATATCAATTTTAGGTAAGAGTTCGAAGCTCAATGTATTTTATTATCACATTGCAAATATAGCTACTAATTAATTTCCGTCCAATTGCATCCTGTTCAAAAGAAAAGACAGTTCTTACCACTATACCACATGTGTATGTTCTATGTCAAATGTGTATATAATGATTTTGTTTTATGCTTTTTATGTTTAGTTTGCATGTTTTATTATAGAGGGCCACTTGGTAGAATGGCTGTCTTAGCTAAAAGTGTTACCCTCTTAAAACATTGTATAAATAAATAAATAAATAAATAAAACCACCGAGAGTTTGCAATTCTTTTTACTGTAAGAACATTGTTCTATAGCTCCGGCACAAAACAATACGTTGTCAAGACCGACGGAAAACGTTTCAAGACATTGCTTAACCTATTGTATTCTAGTGGATTCTTCCATTCCTATATGTTGGACAAGTCCTTTTGTCATAGATGTGGTGACAGGCCTATTGTAAACTTTTTTTTGGGGGATGGTGATGTTCCACGTACGCCATCCTATGGCGTTTATATTTCACAATTAATTCGATTTGCCAGAGTGTGTAGTCATGTAACTGACTTCAACACTCGTAATAAATTGTTAACGGCTAAATTTCTTAATCAGGGTTATCGGTACCATAAACTACGCAAAGCCTTTTCAAAATTTTGTAGACGTCATTCTGATTTAATTTCAAAATTCAATATTGGACTTAAATCTCTTCAGCAACAAGGTCTATCGGAACTCGAATTTTATGGTGACTTAGTATATAAATTTAGAAAAATTTATAACCGCAATGACTTCAGCACCCAGTTTCGTAAAGCATTCTTCGATATAAAAAGATTGGGTACAACATAAATGTTATACGACAGACTGCATGCATGGTAGTTAACCCAATCACGGTTGACAACTTTGCTTCCCTCTATAATTGCACGCCGGTGGGTCAGGCCTCAGATTCTATGACGGTTCCAACGTAAAGGTTTATGTTGGTTGGTACCTGATGCTCTGTCTCTGGTCGGGCCAATTGGAGTCCAACTGTTGGTTTTCTTTTGCTCCAGCATTTCTGTTGTTTCTTGCTGTCGAGACCTCGCCGTTGTTTCATCTCTGTGGTTGTTTGATCTTTGTGTTCACGGAGATGTTGCACTGATGAGTTGGGAGGCCTTCATGCGGACTGAACAAATTATTTGTCTTATTCGGAAGTAAGGGCGAGGACTGTGGCCACGTAGAATCGATTTAAGCCCCCAGTGGAATTCGTTTCCGCTGACCTTCCAAGGCAGTTCTTCTGTTGCGGTTTATTTTTGTTATTGTTTGTCTTTGGGTGTTTGTGTCGCTAATATTGTTTTATTTTGGATAGCCTTTTGTCCATTTTTTGGGGAAAGAAACTGTCCTTTTGGCTTTCCGCCGTTGGTGTTTCCGTTGGGGTCCGCTGCTTCATGTTTGTGTTTCTTTCCCTTTGGTGTCTCTGATGGGAGCTGTGGGTTAATTGTATCAATTCCTGCTTATTACCTCTACTTCTATTTTTTATCTTATTTTCGACGGAAATTCTGTTAGCAAAAAGTACAGGGCCTGGTCAGACGCCGCAATCTGCGGCGCCTGATGCTCTGTCTCAGGTTGGGCCCATCGGTGTGTAACTGTTGGTTTTCTTTTGCTCCTGCATTTCAGTGGTTTCTCACCGTTGTTTCAAAACTGAGGTTGTTTTTTTTTGTGTTCTCGAAGATGTGGCACTGATGAGTGAGGAGGCCTTCATGCAGTCTGAACAAATTATTTGTCCAAATCGAGACAGAAGTAAGGGCGAGGAATTCGGCCGCGTAAAATCGATTTAAGCCCCGCAGTGGAATTCGTTTCACTGACCGTTCCAAGGCGGTTCTTCTGTCGTGGTTTATTTTGTTATGGTTTGTCTTTGAGTGTGTGAATTGCTTATATTTTCTTGTTTTGGATAGCCAGTTGGCCATTTTGTGGGACAGTGACTGTCCTTTTGGCTTTCCGCCATTAGTGTTTCCATTAGGGTCTAGTTATTTCATGTTTGTGTTTCTTTCTCTTTGGTGTCTCTGATAGGAGCTGTGGGTTGATTTATCGATTCCTGATCATTGCCCTCACTTCAATATTTTATTATACACTCTCTGACAGCTGCGTTAGGGAGTCGGTTAGAGCACTGGACTTTCACACGAACGGACCGTGTTCGAATATCACCATAGGCGGGATTTTGCTTAAGCTGTGCTTCTTTCCTTTGTTACGGCTTTCATGTCGCAAGAATATGGAATGTTTTCTTTAACTCCAGATATCAACATATTAAAGATTATACATCTTTCAATATATTGTGCGTACTCATTAGAATATAAGTGAATGCAATGCGAATATAAGTGAATGCAATGCTCAGGAATGGATACAGTTACCTTCCATCCATTACACCAAATGGAAAGAAGAACCGACATGAAACAACTTCACCATAATTAAAGCGCCACAAGCGGAAAGGACAGTTTCTTTCCTACAGGGTTGCCAAGTGGCTATCGAAAGTAAAATGATATTAGCGGTACATAAATGTCAAGACAAATTATAACAATAACAGCCCACAACAGAAGAACGTTTTGTAAAACATTTTACAGGTTTGTGGGGTGTTAATTGATTTACGTTACCACAATCCTCGCCATTGGTTCTGTATTGGTTTAGACAACAAACTTGAATGATTTCTAACTCTTCAGTGCAACATCTCCGAGAACCTTAAAAATCAAACGACTTCAGAGATGAAACAACTGTGCGACTCGACAGCATGAAGTTACTGAAATTCCGAACTAAAGAAAACCAACAGTAAGACTCTGGTGGGCCTCAGGCACCAACACACATTATCTAAATTCATGCCGGAGACATAGAGTCTGAGGCTCCACCCACCGGGTAATGCGATCAATGCAAGCATGTTTTTTTTCCTCAATTTACCATAAAATTCAGGTTCCGATAGGTCTTGTTGATTGCATCGATATGTCGAAATAAAAAATGAGTACCGTAATGATCCTTAACATTGGGACAAACATGCCTAAGCAATGAGTACAGACCTATACCCCGCATTACGCAATTTCATGTTTTTCAGGCTGTTATTGATGCTTTGTACAACCCTCTGTTTCCATCTGTGTCGCCTAATAATATCAGATCTATTTAAATGAAACTGCAAGCATGGACAAATGCGACATCATTAAACATTAGACCGTCGGTGATATCACATGCCTGAAAGTAACATATTTAATCGAAAAGTATTTGAAAGCGGATAACCATTAAGAAGCTTGACAAACGTTACTCTTTTCGACACATAATTATTTTGTTTTAATTTGACTTGATTGTAAACGATGCTCATATTTACTGTAGGGCACACGTGGTAAGACGATAATCAATGAGATAACGAGGATAGAAGGACCACCGGGACCCCCTGGACCGGTTGTATGTTGATTCTCTTTTTATATAAACAAACAAAATAAGAGAAATTATTTTATGTATACGCCGTTATTTTGGGTTTTTTAAAATATATTTTATGCAAACACGAACCACTGTAAGAGCTATCTAACTCTTACATACATGTATATATCAGACGCAAATATTAATCGTTACCTTTTCATACACAATTTTTGGTCAGTTTGTCTTAAGTTTTGCATCGCTTATATACATTTTAATTGTGTTAGATAACGTGTTCAGAATACTTTTTAATGTGCTCTGTTACACTTGATTTTGATTTTCATGCTGTTTGTGCATTCATTTCACTAAAACAGAAAGAAAAATAAACTAATTGAGGTCAAATAAAGAAATTACTACATTCTAGAAATGTGTACTTATTGGTCTAGATTACAGTAGAACTTCGATGGCTCGAACACCGATGGCTCGTTTACCATGGATGCGTCGAACCCATTCTTGAGCCCCTAGCGAAATCCTCTACATAAGAAATAGTGGGGGATAATTCAGGAGATTTTAGTCTGTTATCTTGCAAATGTATGCTGTGTACTCATTAGAATCGCCTCCATGAGGCGATTCTAATGAGTACACACAGCATACGTTTTCATTATAGAATACCGAAAAGATGTATAAAAGTACCTCGTTATGAGTTATGACTCCTAACAGTAACCTCAGTGGCTCGAACTACCCCTGTCTCGAACAGATTTTCGAGGTCCCAAAGGTGTTCGAGCCATTAAAGTTTGACTGTACATAAGTGGGTTCCGTCTGCTTTGGCAGCAAAATAGAAAAAAAGTCATTTGCAACTTACAACTGCGCTACTAGCAGTTTAGCAATACGACATCTCTCGCCGGGTCATTAAAGTAAAAATATTTCAAAACTCAATTCCACGCTGAACAAGAATATACGTCAAAAATGACATGTTTGTCAAAAGTACTAAGAAATTGTAATCCATATTTAGCATACTGAATTAATGTATACCGCTTCTAACAGAAAGTAGGGTGGAGTTTAGCGATTGTCCAAAAAAAATCAATACCACTGAAATCCCGCTCTCTGTAGATTTGCGCTGCATAATCAAAAATGTTTTTTGTCTGAAAATTTCGGTCAATCAACTGCGAAGAACTAGCTGCGCAATCGTAAGTCTTCTCTAACACTTGTTCAGAAGCACATGCTAGAAAGTTCACGCGTCAAAACGTTAGGCGTCAAAGCTTTCGGCACGTGTTTCATTTTCGTTACAAACAGCATCAAACGAAAATGAAACACGTCCCGAAAGCTTGATGCTGTTTGCAACAAGAATGAAACACGCGCCGAACGCTTTCACGCACCGTGTTGAACTTTCTCCCGACTGATAACGTCGGCGGAACGGAAATCTTATTGTTGGTTGCGTGGTTGTCGTAGTTTCCCGTTATTATGGTTAGCACTCGATAACGCAAGGTAAGGTTTCAATAACTTGAGCACGGTTATCTGGTAACCTTATTAAGTTATATAAATAAATGAATTGATAAATAGCATAGTTGCTTTTGACATTTCTGTCACAGAATGAAGATATATGCCACAAGAAAATTCTATCATTTCTTATATCAACTGCGCTTTATAGTTTTCTTAACAATGCGACTCGTTGTATTCTGTCACTATTATTTTCTATTTCTTTCATTCCACGGACTACAGGGACCTAAAGGAGAACGTGGTTTTCCAGGATTCCCGGTTGGTGTTTGAATGTGTGTGCAAATTATGTGTTCACCCGTCTTTCATACTTGCAGTAATGTTCTTATCGACACAACCTTTATATCAAATAGTCCTTTTTTGGGTCGAATGTTTATCAATCGACCCAAAGTTACTAACTACAGAAGCTTCTCGCATTTTATTGTCCATGTGAGTATCGCTGACCATATATAAAGGCCATGGCCGAGTCCCTGTGACGTCAGACTGATGTATAAAAAATTACATATGGATTGGGCTGGTGTAATTTTGAGTTTCCTACCAGATAAATGTTAATTTTATCGCGACAAATTTGACATTATCATTTCGCTTTTTTCGTGACACTGCCCGGTAACTAGATAACGTTCGTGATAGTATATCAAATTTTATCGCGAAAGCTCACAAGTTTCCTGAAAACAGTATCGCAATAATTTGAATTGTTATCACGGTATTTCGCCATTTATATTTTGATATCTATAAATATATGTAGATCATCTGCCAAAAAGTGAACGACTATGAAAAATAGCGATACCGCACCGTAACCTAAATGGTAATCCAAGACGTTCACACTGGCCGTTTCCGTTTCGCCTCTATTTCTAGTCCCGAGACCCTAGTCGTTTCGCCCCAAACCATCCTCTTTCGGGTAGTGACGGGACAAAAAACCAGACGATTTGTGCGAACTCTCTCTCTCTCTCTCTCTCTCTCTCTCTCTCTCTCTCTCTCTCTCTCTCTCTGGTGTAGTTTAACGCATATATGTATACAGTATCCACAAAATTTAGAATTCTATTTATAATGCTGGCGGAAATATCAAGAAATAGTTTAAGTTATCGCCATAATATTTCCAGGAAAATACAAAATATCTAGAAAATTTTTTCAGTTTTCCAGATATTTTTATACGCCCGTTTTGAACTAAACACACACACACACACACACACACACACACACACACACACACACACACACACACACACACACACACACACACACACACACACACACACAAAGGTTTTATGTTATGGGGTCGCCGTCCGTCCGTAAACTGCTTCTTTTCCGGATAACTCCTCCTACAGTTTTCATCCGATCAAGCTGAAACTTGGTGGATAATAAGACTATGATCTAGAGATGGGCGGTATAGTTTCGAGGTTAACCATCTACCAAATATTAACAGAGTTATGGTTTTTGAAAATTTATGAACTATTTCCTGGAACTTCTCCTACACTTTTTATCCGATCAAGCTGAAACTCGGTAGATAGTAAGACTATGATGTGGAGATGTGCGTAGAGTTTTAAGGTTAATCGTCCTCCGAATATTAACAGAGTTACGACCCTTTGAAAAGTTCGGTAAACAATTTCATTTCCGGATAACTCCTCCAACAGTTTTCATCCGATCAAACTGAAACTTGGAAAATAGTACGACTTTGATGTGGAGATGTGCGTAAACTTTCTAGGTTAACTGTCCACCAAATATTTTCAGAGTTATACCCTTTGAATATTTCTATAAACATTCGGTTGCGGCTAACGCCCTGAAACTTTATGTCTATTAAGATCATGATGTGGAGCAACACATATCGTTAGGGCTCCACGCTGGTCATAACTGCATTGCTTTTTTCCACGTGTTTGTCACGTCTTAACCCAAAACTCGGTCAGAACTTAAAAAGTATTTGACCTACTCTCATGAGAACTGCCTTCACAATGCCTATACTTTGACAAAGGGCCATAGCTACATTGATTTTTGTCTGTGTGTTTGTCATGTCTTAACAAAAACACTTAACCTTGGTAATAACTTCAAAAGTATTTGCCCTATTCTCATGCAACTTCACATATATACTTATCATCGCAAGACCCTCGTTCTGCCTTAACCACAAAGTCTAACCTCAGTCATACAGTATACCACTTTGAAATTTTCTGTTTGGCTAACTCCTACAATATAGATCAAGCTGAAACTTGAAATATAGTTGGAACATGAGATGGAGCAGTACATATTATTTCGAGATTGCAGACCAAAAAATATTAACTTCATCTACATGAAATATAATACCCCGCTGGTGGGGCACTTGTTAATTCTCGCCGTCTCGTGACAGCTCTGGACTGGGCACTATCACAAAAGCGAAATAATAATATTAAATTATCGCGACAAAATTTTCAGTTATCTGGCAGGAAACTCAAAATTATCGCGACAGCTATATAGCTGTCTCGTGGCAGAAATATGCCAACATAAGAATCCTAGTGGAATTAGGGAACTGAATTCATCTGGCATATTTCCGCCATGTTTCACAAGACATTACGAAAATACGCGTATACAAATACATTGTAAAACGAAGATTTTAAGATGAAAACTTGCGGCCCCGCCCATCGGGGCTTTAAGAAATAGATGGGCTGCATGATATTTCCACGCAGAGCTGAAACCGACCCGCACACGAGTACTGGTAAACGGCTTTGAGGATCTAAGTCGGCCCAGGCAAAGAGATGTGAGTCGACCCATCCATGTTTATAAACCCTTTTGGTTTCATTGGGTGGCAGGGCTTGCGATGTCATTCTCAATGTCTGGTAAAAGTCCCACAAAATTGGAAGCAACTTCTCCAAAATGAGCTCTACAGTGTTGACAGGGAAGTTAAACCTCAAATCAAACAAACAAATCAAATCAAAAGATGAATTATTTGCCTCCCGAAATGTTATTCATTCTCCTTGATAGCTACAATTTCCTATGTCGATTGTGACCTTACTGTTGGTGTTGTTGTTGTCACTGTACGAACTTTTTACCGTGTTATTTCTTCGTGTTGTCATTGAGTGAGGCATTTAACCTGTGCCTACTATGCTCATTTTATACATTCATGGAGGCGCAGAAAGATGTTTCATTTGATATGTCTGTATGTATACTACTCGAATAAACACATATTTATGATGTATACTGCCCCAATGTACACGCCTATTTATGACAGACATCCATATCCAGATGGTTGGCATGAAAGTAGCAAAGACATATGAAGGGGAATGGACGCACCTGGTATATTTATACTTTTCAGGTCGATTGTTTGTCAGTCGACAAACTAAACATAAAAGCTCTTCAGTGATAAAGTCAACGTGACTTTCGCTGACACTTGTCGGAATAATGGCTTATTTATAGAAAATAGCCTCTGTGAGGTAGAGGGTTATCTATAGAATCTGGACTGGATTGGCAAACAGTGATCAGGGTATACATTGTTTGCTGTTCTGCGGCGTCTGTTCAGGGCCTTCACTGTTTGCTTAAAACGGAGTTGAAGGGTTAAACGAAACAGTTTAAATCTCAGTCTAGGACTATTTTCCCAGCCTACTCTCAGTGCTGTGATTTTTTTTAACAAGGGAGGCAGCTTTCTGGACCTCCTGTCAGCTTTTCCACAAATGAAACCCTCCTAAAAGGGGTTACCCTTATTAAAGAAAAAAAAATACTACTCAGGGACATTGTTTTCCTTTTAGAGTGAACACTATTGATAACGGAGAAAAATGATTTGAAAGGGTTGCCCCCCCCCCCCCTCCCCGCTCCCCAAGGTGAATCCATTTCCCTTAATTTAATGTATGTGTCCTTCTTAACATTTTGCCTCTAATACTAACGTGTACTACTCATTTGTGTTTTTGTGGCCTAAATTACATTTTTTAAAGCAGTTGATGACATTTATTTTGTTCTGGAAAGTTATACATGTATAGTGAAGACTATATTTCAGTATGCTCTGACTGAAATAAATGTTCAACCTTGGGATAAAATCATATTTATCAGCTATTTTTCAAAACGGTAGGGTATATACACTTGCCCATCACGAAATCACGCCTATTTAAGTTTGACCCCCTTGAACCCCACTTTTATATGGTTAAACTGGGGTTTGCAGGGGTACATTTTATTTTTAGCTCACCTGTCACGTAGTGACGAGGTGAGCTTTTGGGATCACTTTTTGTCCGTTGTCCGTCGTGCGTGCGTGCGTCCGTCCGTCCGTCCGTCCGTAAACAATTTCAAATAAGTATATCTCTAATAACCCACGGCCAATCTTGATCAAATTTCATGTGAAGCATCGTCAGGTAGGGGTAAAGGCTGCATAAGGTTTTTGGGCTGATCAGATTGGAATTCTGAAATCACAGGGCCCAGAGCTTAGATATTTAGCATGCAGCAAGGACAAGTGGTCAACTACATAATTCCTGCCAGTCATGCCCCTGGGTTCCAAATGGGCCACGCCCGGGGCCCCTTCGCTCCAATAGACTCATAATGGAAAAAAAGCTTCAAAAATCTTCTTCTCTGAAACCACAGGGCCCAGAGCTTAGATATTTAGCATGTAGCAATGGCAAGTGGTCACCTACATAATTCCTGCAAATTATGCCCCTGGGTTCCAAATGGGCCACGCCCCGGGGCCCCTTCGCTGCCATTGACTCATAACGGAAAAAAGGATAAAAAATCTTCTTCTCTGAAACCACAGGGCCCAGAGTTTACATATTTAGCATGTAGTAACGGCAAGTGGTCACCTACATAATTCCTGCCATTCATGCCCCTGGGGTCCAAACGGACAACGCCCCGGGGCCCCTTCGCTCTTGAAGACTCATAATGGAAAAAAAGCTTCAAAAATATTCTTCTCTGAAACCACAGGGTCCAGATCTTAGATATTTAGCATGTAGCAAGGGCAAGTGCTCACCTACATAATTCCTGCCAATCATGCCCCTGGGGTCCAAACGGACCACACCCCGTGGCCCTTAGCTCCTATAGACTCATAATGGAAAAAAGCTTCAAAAATCTTCTTCTCTGAAACAACAGGGCCAACAGCTTAGATATTTAGCATGTAGCAAAGGCAAGTGGTCACCTACATAATTCCTGCCAATCATGCCCCTGGGTTCCAAATGGGCAACACCCCGGTGCCCCTTCACTCCAATAGACTCATAATAGAAAAAAAGTTTCAAAAATCTTCTTCTCTGAAGCCACAGGGCCCACAGCTTAGATATTTAGCATGCAGCAAGGGCAAGTGGTCAACTACATAATTCCTGCCAACTGTGCCCCTGGGTTCCAAATGGGCCACGCACCGGGGCCCCTTCGCTCCCATAGACTCATAATGGAAAAAGTTTCAAAAATCTTCTAACCTGAAACCATAGGGCCCATAGCTTAGATATTTAGCATGTAGCAATGGCAAGTGGTAACCTACATAATTCCTGCCAATCATGCCCCTGGGGTCCAAAATTGCCACACCCCGGGGCCCCTTAGCTCCTATATACTCATAATGGAAAAAAAAGGTTAAAAAATCTTCTTCTCTGAAACCACAGGGCCCAGAGCTTAGATATTTAGCATGTAGCAACGGCAGGTAGTCACCTACATTGACCCTCTTTCAAAATTGCCTAAATCGTTCTGCTTCGGTAAACAAAATGGCCGCCAGAGCTAAAAATAGAAAACCTTTTAATGACATCTCCTCCTAGGCAAATGGCCCGATTTGAAAAGAATTTCAAAGGAATGTTCCTAGAGTGACCCTCTTACAAAATTGCCTAAATCGTTCTGCTCCGTTAAACAAAATGGCCGCCTTAGCTAAAAATAGAAAAACCTTTCAATGACATCTCCTCCTAGACAAATGGCCCGATTTGAAAATAATTTCACAGGAATGTTCCTCTATCAAAATTGCCTAAATAGTTAAATAAAATGGCCACCAGAGCTAAAAATAGTAAATCCTTTAAATGACATTTCCTCCTAGGCAAATTGTCCTATTTGAAAATAATATCACAGAAATGTTCCTTGAGTGACCCTCTTTCAAAATTGTTTAAATTGTTCTGCTCCGTTAAATAAAATGGCTACCAGAGCTAAAAATAGAAAACCTTTCAAAGACATCTCCTCCTAGGCAATTGGCCAAATTTGAAAATAATTTCACAGGAATGTTCCTTGTGTGACGCTCTTTCAAAATTGCCTTAATCGTTACGCTCCGTTAAATAAAATGGCCACCAGAGCTAAAAAAAAACAACAAAAAAACCTTTAAATGACATCTCAGGAAAATCACAGGAATGTTCCTTGAGTGACCCTCTTTTATAATTGCCTAAATCGTTCCACTCCGTTAAACAAAATGGCCGCCAGAGCTAAAAATAGAAAAACCTTTAAATGACATTTCCTCCTAGGCAAATGGCCCGATATGAAAATAATTTCCCAAGAATGTTCCTTAAGTGACCCTCTTTCAAAATTGCCTGAACTGTTCCGCTCTGTTAAACAAAATGAACACACGAGCTAAAAATAGAAAAATAGCCTCCAAAGATAAGTCTTTGGTCCACATCTTCTTAAAGCAGAGAATCCCTCATTTCCATAAGCTTTGAAACATCTTGGATTCAGGTGAGCGATTCAGGGCAATCACGGCCCTCTTGTTCTTATTTCTGCTCTAAAATATAGATTGCGGGTACTCGTTGAGGCGGTTCACAATCTATATTTGGAGTAGAAATAAGAAATATATTACAATTTTTCATCTAAGAATTTTCATTTTTTCTCTAATAAAGGTTACAATGTATTTATATAGGCGTTTTTTCGTATTGAAAAGGGCTCATTCTCCTGCACTGAAGCTTCAGCTCCTCTTTTCGCGGATTTGCTTTTAAACTTTGTAACAGATATGGAGGATACTTGGTGATACTTAATATATTTTGTTAATTCTCCTTAATATAAATCCTGTGTTGTGGGAATACCGACAACATAGGATTTTTATGGGGAATAAGGTACGCCATCAACTTCACCGCTGCCTGGAATGGGAACACCTGGCAGATTTGTCCGCCATTTTTCAAAGGGAAACAACTTTCGAGACCCTGTGTTCGCTTTTCAATAAGCTCTGTCCCACGGAAAAAGGGGTCCACTCTTAAAGAAAAGAATTTGCTCCTTAGGAGCAAATTCTTTACTTTAACAGTTGATCCCTAATGACATGGGAGAGAAAAATGCATTTGTAGGTGTTGCCTCCCCTGAAGGTGTTCCCATACCCCTTAAGATGCCGAGAAAATGTCGCCTGTTTATGTCGTCTGCTGTATCTACTTGCAAACTTTTTAGAAATATTTTGCATACAGGCAAACAGTGTGGACCCAGACTAAACTGCTTCTAGATGAGCAGTCTGATCTAGCTCCACACTCTTTGCAACAATGACTATTAAAGTATCTGGCAGACGGCAAAGCAGACGACAGTTGTCGTGATTGGCATTTTGTGGGTTAAGAGGTATATCCATTTTCCTTACTTTCAGCTATCATTTGTTGAAAATATTCTTTGTCCGAAGAAGCATGCAAGTAGCATGGGCGTTAGTGGACATGTCGTAATTTTAGAAGCATACTAATAGTTGGCCATCCAAACCACAAAAAAAAAAAAAAAAAAAAAAAACTTTTGATGGCAAAATTGAGTAGAGTATGGCATCCATGCTAATTGTGTTCTTTAGTGTGTTACAAAAGTGATAGGGGTGAATGCCACTTCTGAAAATGCCCTTGAGCCTCAGAATTAGGTCAAAGGTCAAATGAGTGCAAAAATACAATAAAATTTGTACACACTAGCATTTGTACCCTCTCTCTATCTAAGCAGACCAAATGAAGTTAATTAAAACACCAGCAATGTACTTAGGACATATTATTTTTGCATCATATGTGAGAAAAAAAGGTGTACCGTAGATTTGACCAAGATCAAAGGTCATTTAAGTACAAATTTTCTTTAAATATGCATCAATATTTACTGTACAAAGAGATATCTAGTAAGTCAACTGAAACAAAGTCAAATGAGTTGCCATTTCCTTATCTAGGAAGCAGAAAACCCACACATTTTACTAACAGCATAATGGCCAACTTAATCAGCCTTAGGTCAAAGGTCATTTAAGTACTTATTTGGCAAAATATGGTTTAGTTTGCAAAATGCGTTGATTATTCACATGTCATCCATTATTATAAGTAACATTCCAAATCGTCAGAGTCCTTATTAATCGCCACAGTGATATATCAAGGGCATAGTGTATGATGAAGATATATCTAATAATAACACAAGTGGGTCATCATCAAAGGTCATGTGCAGCTACTGTAAAACACATATTTTGGCGGTCATTTTATTTTGACGCTATTTGCCGTCAAGGAAAAAAACACCAAAATAAAAATCCGCCAATAAAGCTCAAAGCGTGCGAGAGAAGAAACTTTATTCTGCACATCACAATTATGTGTCAATCGGTGATAGGCATCATCGGCGACAAACGAAATCGTGTATTTACTTCTTTAGAAGTCGAAATAAAGAAAGACAACATTCTAGTCATAAGGCAGCTCAAAACGGCTGAATGAAAACAAACACACCTTGAGAGTTATTGTGAAAATTGTGGATATAATTGGTAATTGATCGATGGCTTTAACCGTGAGCTCAATAGGATGGGTAAACCAATCAGATAAGAGGAAAGTGACACCCCTCCAGACAGGCATTTGGATTATCAAGGCAGCACATTGGGTTAATCATGCAGTGAACACAAAATATTTAACTAATTACTGCAGTTTCCACATGACGCTGTTGATGATCAACTCGGATGAATTTTTTGTCATCTTACACGGCTTTGGAGATTCCACCGATTTCTTTTCTTTGGAAATCGAAAATCCGCCAAAATATAAATCAGTGAAAAGGGCTAATTATAAAAACTGCCAAAATTTGCTGCCGCTAAATTTAAGTGTTTAACAGTATTCAAAGTTTGTATTTTACAAGAAAGAGCCAGTCAGATCACTATAATGTACAGGGTAACAGCTAATTGTGACAATGCATATCATATGTATTCGTGTTTGTGCCCATATGATTAATGATTTTACTTTAACATTGACACGTCTATGCAATGCAAACCAAATAGGGGTTTCTCCGATATCATTGATACCAGATTTCCTCGCATTATCTGAAATGATAGACAATGTCACATATAAATAGCAAGCCATTTCAACTTCACTGTATGCACAAGCTTTCAGTGGCTACTGGATGCATTAAATAGTACAAAAAAGTGGGTAACTCTAATTGCTAGTCAAATGGATTACTAGAATGCATGAACATGTAATAATCTGGCAGCCATCTTGGATGTCATCTTCAACAGTTTTATTGTATCTCAATACATTTTTTAGGTAAGCACAAGTTAGCAATTTTCCAAAATGTGTTTATCATGCAAATTGTTGAAGATATATCTGAATTTACGTTCAGGGCATTCCATAGCAGTTATTTGCCATTCAGCCACCAAGTTGCTGTATGTGTTCCGGAAGGCCAAGACAGACTTCCTACGTTTTATTGGATATCTAAACTTCATAAAAGACCGTACAAAGCAGGGTTTATTACAAATTCAAGCTCTTGTACCACTAATGAACTTTCCAAATTATTAACTTCATGTTTTACTGCCATTCAAAACGTATGATTAAATATTATTTGAAAGATCAGGGAGACATCTGTTTTGATGTATAAAAATCTAATGAAGGTTTAAATAAATTGAAATCCAGATGTTTTCGTGCTTCAAGTCTGTCTACTTATGATTTTGCCACCCTTTACACAACACTTTCTCATAATCTTATAAAAGAAAAACTTAATGATTTAATTGAATGGACATTTTATTAGGACGTCTCCCTCTATCTTGCATGTAGTGTAAGAAATGCTGTTTTCACTTCTGAAGAGCATAAAATTATACTTTATGGTCATGTCAGAAAGTGTGTGAAGCTCTCACATTTCTTCTTGACAATATTTACATTAGATTGGTACTAAGTTATTAAGACAAGTTGTAGGTATTGCGATGAGTACCCGAACCCCTTGTGGCAGATCTCTTCTTGTTTTTGTTTTCTTTTATGAAAGAGACTTCATGATGTCTCTATTGAAAACCAATCTGAAATCATTGAAGCGTTTAGCTCGACTTCTATATATTTGTATACTTTATTAAATATTGACAATACCTATATACCTATTTCGACGGTTTGATCAGTCAAATTTAACCCCCCCCCCCCCCAGTTCTTCAGTTAAATAAAGCAAATTCTTCTGATACTGAGGCACCAATTTCGGATTTACATCTGTCTATTATAGATAGGTTTGTTTCCTGCAAAATTTATGATAAACGTGATGATTTTGATTTTGAGATTGTAAATTTTCCTTTCTTGGATGGTGATGTTCATCGTGCGGCATCCTATGGCGTTTATATCTCGCAAATTAATTTGATTTGTCAGAGTGCCTAGTCATGTAACTGACTACAACACTCGTAATAAATTGTTAACTGCTACACTTCTTTATCAGGGTTATCGGTATCAAAAACTACGTTAAGCCTTTTCAAAATTTTATAGACGTCATTCCGATTTAATTTCAAAATTCAGTTATGGGCTTAAATCTCTTCTGCAACAAGGTCTATCGGAATCCGCATTTTATGAAGACATAGTATATAAATTCAGAAAAATATATAATTGCAATCACTTCAGCACGCAATTCCGTAAAATCGTTCTTCGACATGAAAAGATTGGGTACAACATAAATGTTATACGAGAGACTACATGCATGGTAGTTAACCAAATCACGGTTAACAACTTTGCTTCCCTCTTTAATTGCACACCAGTGGGTCATGTCAGCCTCAGATTCTCTGACTGTTCCAGCGTAAAGGCTTTTGATACATTAGAGAGAATTTAATTTATGTAGTGTTGGTTTGTGCTTGATGCTCTGTATCTGGTCGGTCCATCGGGGTCTAACTGTTGGTTTTCTTTTGCTCCGGTTTCTTGATGTCAAGTCCTCACCGTTTCATCTGTGTGAATGTTTGACTATTGTGTTCTCGGAGATGTTGCACTGATGTGTGAGGAGGACTTATGCGGACTGAACAAATTATTTGTCTAAATCGCGATGGAAGTGAGAGCGAGGATTGCAGCTGCGTAAAATCAATTAAGCCCCACCCCAACCCTCCCCCACACCCAATGGAATTCGTTTCACTGACCGTTCAAAAGCAGTTCTTCTGTCGCGGTTTATTTTTGTTGTGGTTGGTCTTTGAGTGTGTGTATCGCTTAAATTATTTTGTTTTGGATAGCCAATTAGCCATTTTGTGGGAAAGTAATTGTCCTTTTTGCTTTCTGCTATTGATGTTTCCATTCGGGTCTAGTTTTTTCATGTTTGTGTTTGTTTTCCTTTGCTGTCACTGATGGGAGCTGTGGGTTAATTGTATCGATCCCTGATCATTGCCTTCTCTTCTGTTTTTATACTAGAAGGCAATAACTGTCTGACAGCCCTCTTGGATGCCAACTTAAGGAATTTAAATCTGTCTTTGACAATCAAATACTTGTAACAAATGTATTTTAAATATTTTGATAATAAATACTGGTCATCAACACATCCTTATGCTAAATATGACAAAATTTGAGTGAAAAAAACATCCATTTTTCAAGAGTTTTGTACTTAAATGACCCCTGACCTATAAGATTGACATACTTAGAGGGTACAATTAAAATAAATTTCCATTGGTCACTGCACCTGAGTAGTTTTATGGTGATATTAAGCAAGCAATTTCCCCAATTTTTTGTTAAAAGAGAGTTATGAGTAGTTTCATGTTTATTTTGACATTTGACCTTTGACCTACTTCTGAGTCTCAGACGCATTTCCAGACGTGGCATCCATCCCTATGTTTGTTGACACACATCAATGATTACATTTAGCATGGATGCCATACTCTACTCAATTTTGCCATCAAAAGTAAAAATATCAATCTTTTTGGGGATTGGATGGCCAACTAAATATTTCGTCATTAGCTACAAGACAGTTTTGTTGGGCCGAATTAAATGATTTCATTCTAATTTGCTTAAATACGTTTTATTTGCTGTTAGATATAGATTTTAAAATAAGTTCTTCTTGATTTGAATAATGCTTATGGGATTCCTCAGTATTAGTGTCCATTTGTTGAAAGTTGGCAAATATCTTCTGAAGCGTTCTTTTGTTGAAACATTGCACGTATGTTTTCAATCAACACGAAAACACGTCTATACAATTTCGACCCCCTCTAACCCCGATTTTATATAAAAAATGGGGTTTATAGGAGTAAATCTTATTTTACTTATTTCTGCTATAAATCTATATTTTAGAGCAAAAATAAGCAAAATATCACAATTTTTCATCTTATTTTTTTATATTTTTTCGCCGATAAAGGTTGCAATGTATTTGTATAGGCGTGTTTTCGTAATGAATGATGGAAGTTTATTCATTTTTTCCCATATTTTTCAGGGATCGATAGGTATCAAAGGGCAAATGGTAAGTTGGAGAACATACTTTGATAATATCATTTTATAAAAATAGAACATTTCTGGGACCGATTTTTTTTATTCGTTTGTATGTTTGTTTCCTGTGCAGTTTTAAAGCACATAGCTGGCCGACTGACAGTGATTTTATATGAAACACGTCTCATAATCAAAGCACTGCACTGCGAAAACACGCCTGTTCAAACATTTTGAAAAACTTACCTCTCCCCCACCCCCATCCCACCCCCCCCCCCACCCCCCCAAAAAAAAAAATAAATAAATAAAAAATAAAAATAAAAAAATGAACATTTTCAAATAAAAAAACTCTGACATTTTACATATTTCTGCTCCAAACATAGATTGTGGGAACTCCTAAGAACCACCTCATACACTGAATATGCCATTAAGCTATTTTTAGTAACCTCGATTCTATGGAGTTTGCTGAGATTGTGGTATATAGTATTTGCAATCAGCTGAATTGAAGTTTTCCAATTCCAAAGGCCAAGGTCATTAAAAAAAAAAAAAACATTTGTCCATGATGACCCAGTTTCAGTATTTTTATCTTCTCCACTAAAACTGCTGGGCTGACGGAAACCTCTAAGGGATGAGGCAATGAAAATTTATTCATGGGATTTGAGTCACAAAACCAAAATGGTCGCCGTGCCCATATATGGTGTATTCGAGTTTTACGTTCCACCAGCAGTTAAGGTCATACGGAGACAGGACCTCAGTTTAAAGACTCATCCGAAACTCTGGAGAGGCCCTGGATCGAACCCACGACCCCTGGTTGATGAGGGCTTCTGTCCTTTGGAAATCTTCTTCTTCTCCGGAAAAGCTTGGTATGCAACATTGGGGACTCGGGTCTTACCAAGTTTATTTAAATGGTAACCTTCGGTTGACCTTGACCTATTTTACGCCAGGGTCAACTTTGGTCACTTAGGCTTTTTATATGGGAAAAAGGCAAAACAATTGATTTTTCTGATTCTGTTGTGGCCTATGACATCAGAATTTAATTAATGGAACTTTATCAATTCCAAAGCTCTATGTAATATACTCACCTTTGTGCTGGATGGCTCAGATTCAGTACTTTTTTTATCTTCTTCTCCACTAAACCTTCTGGGTTCATTGTGGTAATGATTTAGTCTTGGAATTGGAGTTATATAACCAAGGTGGCTGCCATGCCCATATATTGTAAAAATTCATTGGAAATCATCTTCTCAGGAACCAAATGGCTGATGACCTTGGAACTTGGTATGCCGTATTTGGGACTCGGGTCCTACCAAGTCGGATAAAAAATGACATTTGGTTGACCTGGACCTATTATACGTCAATATCAACTTTATTCACTTAGCATTTGTATGGAGAAAGGCAAAAAATGGATATTTCTGATTCAGTTGCAGCCTATCGCATCAGAATATATATTTGGAGTCAGCTGACTGAAAGTTTGTCAATACCAAAGGTCAAGGTCATTTACTGATCTTTGTCCTGGATGGCTCAGAGTTAGTATTTTTAATCTTCTACTCCGATAAATGGGCCTGGGCTGATTTAAACCAAATCAAATGTGGAGCCTCTACGCGATGAGTCAATGAAAATTTAGTCTTGGGATTGGAGTCACATAACCAAGCTGGCTACCATACCCATATATGGTAAAACCCTTTGGAAATCTTCCCAGGAACCAAACGGTTGATGACCTTGAAACTTGGTATTTAGCAATTATGACTTGGGGTCCTAATATAGTTTGTTCAAATGGTGACCTTCGGTTGACCCTGACTATTATACAACAAGGTCAATTTTGATCACTCAGACCTTTGTATAGGAAAGAGGTAAAACAGTAGATTTTGCTTACTCTGTCATAGCCGTGGCATCAGAATTCATTTTTCATAGCGTTTAAATGGTATACTTTGGTTGAACTTGACCTATATTATGTCAAGGTCGTATTTGGCCACTTGGGCATTTCTGATGGGAAAAATGCAAAACGGCCGATTTTTCGGATTCGCCTCTAGCCTAAGTTCTATGCCATCAGAATTGATATCTGTAGTCAGCTAAATGAACGCTGATAATTATGGCCAAGGTGGCTACCACGCCAATTTACGGTAAAATGGAACGAAACACTGAAAGTCCAGATTTTTCAAGCCGCCATGGTTTGTTGGCCGGGGCAAGTTTTTCACACTTGACCTCTGGTGTGCGTAAGGGCTCGCGGGCCTCTTGTTATTTCATTTTTCTTTCTAGTCTTTCATAGAACACTAAAACAATGCTCGTGGATCCTAATTTCGAGCTTTGTCAAGGCTTCCTCTGTTAGACCGTTTCATTTTAACTCTTATCCTGCTGTTCACGACAAACTCTACCTTTGCAAACAGTGTAAATCCAGATCAGATGGCTTCTGAAGAAGCCATCTGATCAGCATCTACACTGTTTGCCGTTCAGTTTGTGAACTGTAACAAAAACATTATATCCTGTAATCTGATTGGCTGATAGTCAGAAATGGGTGTGACTAATTAAAATGTTCAGCAGGATAAGGTTAAACATGTTGCAATACTTTTTCAGGGATCTCCAGGGCCAAAGGGGAGCACAGGTGAAAAGGTATATATTTACTTTGTAGAACATAATACATGCTGCCGTTTCCATTTTATTTTAACCCATATCTGCCCAGAGTCCCATTTTTTAGGAGTTGGTGAGCAGAAACCAATAACACACTGGTTAAGGCAAGCGCATAGGGTAAGGAACAAACGCACAGGATAAGGAAATATTTCCGCTCAGGATAAGGAAGAAAATGGCGGAATCGGCATCACATGTGCAGGTTTGTTCTTGTTCTAGATCTCGTGTTATGGTTACTAATCAATACGGCTGCTCACATTAGCTTCACGGAAGACACATATTATTCACAAATTTATCTTCAATGGTCCGAATTGGACAGTTACAGCCAATCAAACAGAGAACCGGACACAGTGGAGCTACTCAATCACGAAATCTCATTATTTTAAATGAAACGCTCTTCTGGGAAGATGGCATGCACTTTTTCGTTGGTTGTAGACATACTCATGACAAAGTGGACCGTTGCAAATACGATTTAAGGAAAATTTGAAACTGGAAGGCCCACAGTGAGAAATCCTAGTTCCATTTCCAGTACTGGTAAACCTTTTAAAACCAAGAAAAAGTGGTGCAAATCGGACCGATCATGCATATAAACCCTATTGGTTTTAGTTGGCGGCTGGGCTTGAGATGTCATTTAATCTCATTGTCGGGCAAAAGTCAAAATAGGAAGCAGCGTATCCAAAATGACCTACATAGTGTTGACAGGGACGTTAAACCTCAAATCAATCAATCAAATAAACACAACTTCTTTACGTATGTATTTTATAAATTTGGATAGTGAGAATCTTACACGAGTGGTCATATGAAATTTACGAAACGAGCCTTTGAATTGTATTTTAATTTGGATTGTATTGTCTTTAGCTTTGCAATTTGTCCAGCAACACAGACATCGCCATGTCATTACTGTTTCCCGCCAAAGCGTTATAACACGTGTTGGAATTCTATTTTATGACACGACGTTATCCACTGAATATAAAGACGTCAAATGATTTAATTTCTCATGTTCTAGGGACGCTTTTGTGTAAACATTGTAAACGTAAAAGTAACAGACACGCCTGCCAGAAAAAAATAACCGAGTCGTTTAAGGTCCGCTCTCACTTTCCAGTATTAAGAACCTTCCTACGCGAATAGTTTTGTGTCAAACAATAAATTATTTTCTTGCCAGCAATATTATGACCGCTTTGGGGAAGTAAATGAATTTTCTTGCGACAGATCGATCGAAGTGGCTCCATTCGTTGCATTGCACACTTTGACACACACAGGGAATCTCTAACCTGGGTAAAAAGTATGCCCCAGCGCATAAAAGAGAGAACTTGCAGAAACGGTGATAATCCTTTGTTCTGTTTCGTTGCCGAGTGAGTGAGTGAGTGTTTGAGTTTTCAGTCCCACCAACAGCTAAGGTCATACGGAGACGGGACCTCGGTTTAAAGACTCAATCGAAAGTCTGGAGAAGCCCGGGATCGATCCTGCGACCCCTGGTTTACAAGGCGAGTAGCGTAACCACTACACCACGGAGGCTTCTGTGTTTCGTTGCCGAATATACTGCTTTGCTCTATTTCGTGGCCGAATCAAATATATACAGTGTTGTAGCCTAATTCTGCGCACTTAAGACTTTGAGCTTTTGTTTCATCCATTCCAGGGATCCAAAACCTATTTTGCAGCACTATGCTATACAGTTGTCTTAGCTTGTTAAAAGACAATAGCAACCATTAATTTCTCTGGTGCAGGTATGTTGTGGTCTGTCTTTAAAAAGACACACCCCCATGTTAAGACGCCATCAATTTTGTCTGCTAATTCCGCGCACCCGAACAATAACATCCAATCAAGATACAATACCTTAGACAAGGAAAACTGTTTTGTTGTTATACTTGATTTGTCATGCATTTATTAAAAGCTGATGGACAAGTTGGTTGAAAAAAATTAATGTCTGTAAAAAAAAATCAAAATTAATTAAGGGCCTGTGGCGCTCATTAAGCCCGATTCAGGTAAAAACAAAAAATGCATTTCTTTCGCCCAGTTTACTGCCCAAGTCTCATCCAAAATAATATTTGAAGCTTTGTTTTGATACCTGTAAAGAAAAATGAAAACTTTTAATCTGGTTCATTTAATTTTGAAATAATCCCAATGCGCCGAATTGGCAGATGCGCAGAATTAGCCTACATGACTGTAGTGTACATGAGGTCAGAAGTGATACCGGCCCCATATTACCGATTTGGCAGTTTGTATCTTTGTGTCGCCTGACAACGCTCCCTTTTCCGCGTATTCGGTGTCTTCTTAAGCAAATCAAAGCCCGAAGGTTTGCCATTGTTTTGTTTTTTTACATTCATGTGCCAAGGTCAAATCTTAACAGTTATTTACCTACTGAGTACCTAGGGTACCTTAAATATTTAAGTATTTTCTAAGGTTAAGTCACGACTTAACAGAAAGACTTTTTTGATGTTCAGTTTATATGACAGTTAAGTAAATACTTATATTAAGTATGTACTTAAAATTTAAGTACGCATTGTAATCATGGGCCCTGGTTACCTAATAGTCCCAAAGCAGAACTCGTCCGAGCAAGATTCGAACACATTACGGTGAAATATCTAGAATGTAATATACATAACCACAGGCCACGGAGACGGCCCCGCCCATAGGGGCTTGAAGAAATATATGGGCTGCATGATGCTTCCACGCAGAGCTGAATCCGGCCCGCACACTAGTACTGGTAAACCGCTTAGAGGATCTAAGCCTGTCCAGGAACCGCGGTGCGAGGCGGACCGTCCATGCTAATAAACCCTATTGGTTACATTGGGCGACAGGGCTTGAGATGTCATTTCATCTCAATGTCGGGTAAAAGTCCCACAAAATTGGAAGCAACGTCTCCAAATTGACCTTTACAGTGTTGACGGGGACGTTAAACCTCAAATCAAACAAACAAACAAACAGGCCACGGAGAACCATGCAAGACAAAAATCTCCAGATGAATGATATTCTTACACTCCGTTATTGCGGTAGGTTCCTTCATCTGGCATAGGCATATTGCACGCCGTATGCTACGTAATCATAATTATGTCCACTATAATTATACTTTATTAGATAATCTTAAAAGAGATCTTTTCGAAATATATCACTCACTTTAGTGAAAAAGCAGCCTCAGCTCTATTGAGATTGTTTGAGAGAGAATGATTGATGCGCCAATTCGCTCGCTACTGAGCACCTAAAGGTACGAGAAAGACATTTGCAACCAATGTTTGCTTTATTTTCTGTTATTGCAGGGTTCAAAGGCTAAAGGAGAAAAGGGGGAACCAGGCCTTCCTGGTTATGATGGGTATGATGGTAAAGGAATAAAGGTAAGACAAGGACGAATTAGAAGGAGCATGTGTAAAGAAGACATTTGTCGCAGATGCAAACAGATGCAAGCAAATGCTAAAACCCATCACAACTTGATTTGACAGACTTCCTTGTTTTAAGAATTTCGTCTGGCCGTTTTGACAATAGATAGGCCCTCGTGAGTACCCGCTTTTCGCTTTTGCGATAAGAATGTTTTTTCACATGGCTCGGTCCAAGCATATAATCAGACACTAAACCCTCTAATTTTTACGTGGTTTTGGGGTTGAACAGTATCCTAAAATACCATATTATGTAATATGATTATACAATATATCAATATAAGCGACAGCAAAAATACGTTCAACTGAACTTCGCGCTTTTGCACAATTGTCATGAAGTATACAAAAAAAGGAAACTTGTCGTAAATCACAAGATTTTCTTTTCATTTTTTTCCTGTTAATATGCTAACAGAATACTGTTTTCAATATGACTTCGATCAGGTATGAACAGTCAGAGGTATTTCAGTACTAAATGATAACCAAACACGCAAACAGCTCATCACGTGAACAAGTCCGTGAGGTAAAGACCCCCCTAAACCCCACTTTATACAGAGAAAACTGGGGTTTACGAGGGTATTCATTATTTTCCTTATTTCTTCTCCAAGACATAGGTTGTGGGTACTCGTTAGAACCGCCTCATTGAGGTGGTTCTAACGAGCACCCAAAACCTATGTTTGGTGTATAAATTAGAAAAGTGTCAAAAATTTTCATCCGAAAAATTGCCCTTTTTGAGGTTTTAAAAATGTATTATATATGCACGGAAATGTAATCGTAATGTATATTCGAACTAATTTTGGAATCTGACAGTGCGATTTAGGTGTAGCGTCTATCCAGTACAGTCCGATTTGTGTTAAGCAACCACCTGAGAGAGATTAAATATCGGCTTCCTTAAGACAGGTACTTGCTAAATGCAGACGAGCTTTAATGCATTTGCCTTTTTCGGTAAAATAATGCTTTAAAGATATTGCTTTCCTAATAGTGGTGGCCACTGTAACATGTTTACTGTTTATTATAGGGATCAACCATGTTTTTTCATGCATTAACATTTGCCGGATCCCGAGGAAGCTGTTTGAACATGAGGCCGCTAGGCCGAATGTTCAACTATCTTCCGAGGGATCCGGCAAATGTTAATGCAATGAAATAACCATGGATGATCGTTGTTCTTGCATAACTTACGAATCCGACAGCAAATTTTAAAGAAAACGCCCAAAAGCTCCATATAAACTCCATATAAACTCTTCAAATGCGATTGGCAAACCAAAATGGCGGCCAGTTCAGAATGTTGTTTACAATGACATTGTCATGCAGTGACGTCATCATAGAACTCTAAAACGCTACGTTCAGGGCGATAACATTACGTCGCTTAACGTAACGTATACAAAGCAGGGCCCGCCTTGTGATACCAAAAGCTAAAAATCTATGTTCAAACAGCACGCGAAATTCATGATTTGAACATGGTTTTGGCTGTTTGAGCACGGCTTTCGGTCCATTTGACAATGGCTTCAAACAGTCATGCGCATAGGTATTTATGCAAGAATATATTTTTTATCCTTAAGAGCATAGTGATAAATCATTGTGAGTTACTGTTTTAAATGTATAAAATGATAAACCATAACAAACCCTGCTGAATGAAAGTTATATGCCACCAATATTCATGTTCTAGCTATGCTTTCTTTGTGTTTTCTGCATACAGTATCCTCTAGTCAGAAACAAGCTTTTTGATTGTTTTTAAAGACCACTTTTAAACAGTTCCAAAGGTTGTCTTAATATGGGTAATTCACTGTAACTAATGCTACACCAAGCTATTTTATCATTGTCAGTGTTGAAAAATTATCAAAATCATGTTCTTTCATGATATTTATCCCTTTTCAGCACGAAAACACGCCTATATTTATGACCCCCTTGAAACCCAACTTTTATATAGTAAAACTGGGCTATGCAGGTACAAACCTTATTTTCTTATTTCTGCTCTAAACTATAGACTATGAGTACTCGATAGAACCGTCTCGATGAGTCGGTTCTAGCGAGTACCTACAGTCTATATTTTGAGCAGAAATAAGAAAAATATCACAATTTTTCATCTTAAAAATTTAGTTTTTTTCGGCGGTAAAGTTTATAATGTATTTGTATAGGCGTGTTTTCGTAATGTAACCGTGCAAACTAATTGATGGCAGGAGGTGTCACAAAGCCTTTATTATCGATATTATTCAGCTACATGTATGATTCTTCCAGCTTTATTAACCTATATGCATGTTAACCCATTTTAATTTAAACTGAACAGAACTTTCCTCACTGTTTGTAGTAGAAGTCTTTGTCGATTTAGGGTGTCAGGTTCAATTGTTTATAGAACGTATCTACATTAATTATTCTTGCACACCAGATATGCAAATCCATGGTTTTAGACTAGTAATGACCAAGTATGACCATAGATAGATAGACTGGAATAGAAATTATGTTCTTAGCCTTGTGTTCTTACACAGGCGAAAAAAAAAACGATTAAGTAAAATAAAAATTTTGGGTGGTGTTTTGCAAGAAAAAGACTAACATGAGGCTCTGTTGTAAATGGGCGTTTCCAACCCGAGGAATAACCGTGCTGAGCTGAACCATCCCGAGGGTTGGAAACGCCCATCTCTACAACAGAACTCCGTATCAGATTCTTTTAAACGTTTGACCAACCATTGAAGATCCTGATCAGACGCCGCGTTCTGTGGCGACTGAACTGGGCCTGAATTGTTTGCCAATGACTATTGCTGGGGTTTCCTGTTTAACCCAATGTATGCGCGTAACACCTAAAGGGGTACCTTGGCAAATAGTGCAGGCCCAGAACGCGGGGTCCGATCAGGGTCTGCACTATTTGCTAACAGATTTTCCATCAGAAATGGAATAAAAACGAAAACTATAGGCCTGACACCCCTTATATGTCCTATATATAGCAATGGAACAGTCCACTAGAATACAATGAGTTAAAATGGGTTAACTATATGTTTCTATTCTGTAGACAGGATTAAAGAGATCAATACAACTGTCCAAAAATGATGGTGATCTGAGTTTAGTTACTCTACAGGTAATTGTTTTATTTAAACATAAATGAATGGTTTCCCTTCATTGTCAAATCAACAAAACTGGGTATTAATGCCTTGTAAAAATTAATAATGGTTTCAGAAATTTATCTTTTGTCAAAGAATTAAAGATGCAAAAACAAGCACAGGCGCTTGAAGTTTGGTCCAACAAACGTTTTGAAAATGTTCACAAATATAAAATTCAAAGAACTAGCTTATTGTCATTTTTGATTTTGGGCATTATGAAACTCAAGCTCCAGTGCTGCAAGGCAACGCAAAATTGCATGCTTTCTTTTGCCAGTTTATATATTTTAACTTTAAAGAATCACGAAGTATTGCTTTCAATCTTTTTAATTATTGGTACAATGTATGTTTAATATTAATGCTTAGAATAACGGATTAGATTCCCTGACGTTTAAGAAGAATAATATGAGCAAATCTGGTATCACGATTTTCTTTAATATCTTGTCCTTCCAACCTTGGCCTCAGCGGAAACTCAGTGGTCCGTATTGTTTTCGGCTGTCTCTGCAGGAAGAGGGTGCTACTTTTGTGGCTTTTACATTTTTAAAAGAGGTTGTAACTACAGTAAATACTCAAAACGGTCATGAAAATCAAATGATATGCATCCATATTCTTCATGGCTAATAAATGCAAAACAATGTCAAGCAACATCGGCACCGGTACAAGAGCCCAGTAACAAGGATGAAGCGCGCTGTATACGTTCAAAAACCTAAGAAACAATCGTTGTATAGTTTATGACGCCAATTCAAACGGTATAGCATCATTTGCCCATACAATAATTATGGAATCTTTCTACAGATTTGCCATGGCATTTTATTGTTTTCTTTGAAAATATGAATTCACCTCTAAAAAGAAATTTATCAGCATTTGTGGCTGACTCAATTTATAGTTTCGTAAAATGTTTATTAATAATTTGTTTTCCTTTTTGTTTTCGTTAATGGATTAATTTTGTGTTAAGCACAAAATTGCTTTTTAAAGACAAAATAGTTTTACGAATTTGAAATTTTAAAATAAAAATAATGTAACAGATGAAATAGTACTAAACAGAAGTAGAGGCAATGATCTGTAATCGATACAATTAACCCACAGCTCCCACAAGAGACACCAAAGGGAAAGAAACACAAGCACGAAGCAACATACCCCAACGGAAACACCAACAGCGGAAAGCCAAAAGGACAGTTACTTTCCCACAAAATGGCCAAAAGGCTATCCAAAATAAAATAATACATAAGCGACACAAACACCCAAAGACAAACCATAACAAAAATAAACCGCGACAGAAGAACCGCATTGGAACGGTCAGCGGAAACGAAACCCAACGGGGGGCTTAAATCGATTTAACGTGGCCACAATCCTCGCCCTTACTTCCGTCACGATTAAGACAAATCATTTGTTCAGTCCACATGAAGGCCTCCTTACTCATCAGTGCAACATCTCCGTGCACACAAAAATCAAACAACCACAGAGGTACTCAAGGAGTTCTAATGAACAAATGGGTTATTTACTGTGGGAATCAAATTTAATAAGGGAACAAAATGCTGATCACTTTGGCCCGGCCAGGAATTGAGCTCTGGCCACCGAATGGATAAGCAATTACTCTACCACGTCGCAATAACAGCTGTTTTGTAGCTCCAGGGAGGACGAGCGTGCTATATACAGTACAAGTGTGCCATATAACTTATACCCGGTTGGCAATCAGATTTTAATACAGTTTTGTGTATTTCCTTAGATCACGTGGTTTGGCCCATCGGGGCTTAGAGAAATAGATTCGGCTTCAAGGTGCTTCCATGCAGAGCTGAAACCGACCGCACCTGAATACTGGTAAACCGCTAGAAGATCTGAGCCAGCCCAGTCACAGTGGTGCGTGTCGGACCATCCATGCATATAAAACCTATACCGTTGGTTTGGGCGGTAGGGCTTGAGATGTCTTTTTATCTCAATGTCGGGTAAAAACCCACAAGATTGGAAGCAACATTTAAAGGTCCAGGGAATGTCAATAGACTGGCAACGAGGTTATAACACATTTTTTATGCGCAACTCACTCGATCATGTAGGTTGGAATGCTCATTGTTATAAAAATACATACAATTGAGGAAATTTGTCTGCTCAGTTGTCTGCTCAGATAAGCAAAGAATGCTGTTTGGCCTGCTTATAAATTTTAAAATGTTGGCATTTTAAAATTTATAAGCAGGACAAATTTCATGCTCAAGTGAGTTTAGCATGAACATAATTATAGCCTCTGGACCTGATTACTTGTCGTAATTTGTTGCATCTTTTGTGTGTATTTTGATACCATATTTGCTTGAAATCGTCAGTACGTATTTTATATACTTCTAATTTTGTTAATCTGTATACTGATTATTAACATACTAACTAATACAGGTGGTATATTTTCAGAATCGAGAAGTTGAAGTTATTACTATAAAGGTTTGAAGCATGAAGCAGCAGTATCTGTGATATACTTTGTGTGTTTTAACGTTGTTTTCTTTATCAATTACTTAAAGCCAATTTTGTTAGGTTGAGCATGAACCATGCATGAACTAAACCCATACCTGAGTGCACCAGACGCAAAGAAACGGTCAAAATGGATGGAATATGCAGTATGTTGCCTTAAAGAATATCGTACTGAAATATGAAATAATCCTGCATGTAGTTTAGTTTAGTTTAGGGAGCCGAAACCCTAAAGTAGATAGGACAAGAGGTATTGCATGGTGCCGTGTTCTTTTTGTCTAGTTTTTATGCAACAAACTTAGTGTGTCAAAATCTATAAAAATGATAATTTTCAGCTCCCCCATTTTACAAATTGATTACAACGCCTAACAGATTATGAAATATACAAAGAACTTCGGGTCGAACCTTTACCATAAAACACTTAGATGTATATACCTGTTTACAGGCTTTAAAGGACTAAACGAACTATAATTTAAAATTAAGATTTGTGCAACTGGCACAATTTTTTCAGAACCTTTGACAGCAGCCATTACGCAATCACACCTATACAAATACATTGCCACCTTTATTGCCGAAAAAATGAAAATTTTAAGATGAAAAATTGTGATATTTTTCTTATTTCTGCTCAAAATATAGATTATGGGAATCAAAATATTGATTATGGGAACTCGTTAGAACCGCTTAGGCGATTCAAACGAGTACCCACAATCTATATTTCAGAGCAGAAATAAGAAAAAAATGGTATACCCCCGGAAACCCCAGTTTTACTGTATAAAAGTGGGGTTCAAGGGGGTCAAAATTATATAGGGGTGTTTTCGTGATGGAAGATCGAGGGTAGGTCAGATGTCATCTGATCAAAATCTACACTGTTTCTCATTCAGTATGAGAATTCACAGGAATAAACTGCATCAAGTATTTCGCCGATAGTCAGAAATGCGTGTGGTAATTATACTTTTTCAATAGGATAAGGGCTAATTGCTTAACTGTTTCGTTTTTGAATATTTTATGGTATGCAGTACAATTCCTACATTAAGACCATCTTTAGGACTGTTCAAAAGTGGCCGAGACCCCTTTTGAACAGTCCCTCTTGCTAGAGGTTGCTGAGAGCAGAAAAAAGCTGAAACATTTAAGTATGTTTTAAAACATCAGTATGTTTTCATTTTAATGGGTTTGATAGTGGAATTTTACTGAATCTTTGAAGTTACAGAATCATAGTTAAACTGCTATAATGTAACACAGCTATGAAGGATCCCTTAGGAAAAGGTGTCTCGGCTTTATGATCAGTACTGTTGTCTTCAAGGCAGTCACGTTATGCCATCTAGTGTGCATAGCTTTATACTGACGCGTACGTTCGTATTAAACTGTTTTGTGCATATACCGTATTTACCCCAAATATCTTAACTCCTTACCATACTCTTTCTAAATTTTGAACAGGCACAATTTACTACTCGAAGTGGTGTCTCAAAAGTAGCTAAATGATGGCAAACAGTTTAGCTCCTGATGAAGCATGGTTTTACATTTTTTGCTCAGGTTAATCTGACCAAATACATACGGTAAAGACGTTGGGTACAAAACATAGCTTTTCATTTAAAGAAACCTTGAACTGGCCATGTCTTATTCCCGTTTGACACATATACTCTTATAACATTGTCAAGTCAGCTTTGAAATTGTCAATTTAATGTGCATCATGACCTTATAGTAGTCGCAGATAAAATCGACTAGGCGGAGCTATTCAGGTATTGTCAATATATGTCAAATTCGCTGAGTCCTCGAGGAAATTCAGTAGAGTGCCTTTCGCACGCTTTCTGCAGGCTGACCGAATGGCCATACACGCCACAGCTTTGTTCGTTTTTGTTAATAGAACATTCCAAATGTAGGTTTTAACGATAGTTCCGCCTAGTCAATCTTATCTGCGACTACTATACCAATTTCACAGTCTTTAAGACTTAAGACATTTTTTTTCAAGTCGGACTGTAAACAATATAGCATTAGCTATGAATAGCTATATAGCGACTTTGTCATATATCGGAATATTTATAAGACAGTACCAAAATAGAAGTGAAGACAATGATCAGGAATCGATACAATTACCTTACACCTTCCATCCGAGACGCTAAAAGGTAGGAAGGACTAACACAAAACAAGGACACCGTACTTAACCCATTGTATATTGGCGGACTCTTCAATTGCTATATGTTGGACAAGTCCATTAGTCATTTAAGGGGTGTCCGGCCTATTGTTTTCAGTTTTATTCCATTTTTGACAGCAAATCCTGTTAGCAAACAGTGTAGACATCTGATATGGTTCTGCGTTGTTTGCCAGGCTACCCTTTTAGGGGTGCCCCCCTTAGAACGGGTTAAAACAATACAAATAGAAGGCCAAAATGTCACCCCACCCCAAAAAAACCTATTCAAAATAAAAGACATAAGCAGTACATACATGTGTACATGCAGACAAGCAAAGACAATAATAAACCACAACAGAAGTGCCGCATTGGAACGGCCAGTAAAACGTTTATTGGGGGCGGGGAGAGGTGGGCACGGGAGCTTCAATTGATGTTAACGTGGTCACATGTCGGGTAAGCGCTGAGCGCTGTACATCAGTCATCTATGAAAATAGTGAAAACCCAAACAGTTTTACTTAACAGTAAGAAAATTAAAGAGTTGTGAATAACTGGCTCCCCCCTCATATCTTAACAAGCTGTGAACTCTAAAAGAGGAATCCGAGTCTTGAAAAAGCCCTCAATAGAAACCTCGTCAATATTTTTCATGATCGAGCATGTTTGCGTTGGTAAATTTTATTCTTTTTAGCAATCCCTGTATAACGAAGGACAGGTTGAATTTGTGGGAATGTTATGAATTATATGAGCCGGGGCACAGCATTTGCTACAATTTACATGTGCGCCCAGCGAAAACTCAGATCAGCCTGCGCATTCGCCCAGTCTGATCAGAGTCTTCGTTGTGCGTTCTAAGGATAGCTCAGAGCCAAATGCTCCTTCATGCACAAAGATAAGTCTCTGGTCAGACTAGATGCGCACGCTGATCTGATTCTTCGCTGGGCTCACATCACGGTAAACTGTAGGAAATGCTGTGCCCCGGTTCGTATCAATATGTTATGCATTATGCTTGAATTTTCTTGAGCTGTCGAATGTGTTAATGTTAATATGAATGTGTTCTGAATGAGTATGCCATGTCTTTCTTTTTTGCATGTTGTCAGGGCGACCGTGGTCCACCGGGTTTGGCAGGCTACTTGGACCCAGTAGAGTGGGAGGGCAAGCTTATAGAAGTAAAGGTACCGGCAACATAGTTTTCCACATAGTCATTGGTTTGTTATAGGTGTTTACGGGTCCATCAGTCTCGATATGTTGATAAAGTTGAAATTGACGTTTTCGTCCCCGGCAGACTATTTGATACCTGCAAAATAAAGGGATGCATTTTTAGAATAAAAGTACGAGGGCTGTTCCAAAATAAGACACTTTCACTGTTTCTCCCTTACTGCAATTGTTAAAATCTTTTTGATTTGCTCTGCCTTTCGAAATACCATCCATCTATCTGAATACAACATTTTAGCCGGTCAATCTACTTTTGGAACCAGTTTTATACGATTTAAAATGGACACCCATCAGATACTGATAAAATGAACATCAAAGGGCATTTCTCGGATTGTTTCTGATATAAGAAAATAGTCACATGGATCCAGGTCTGGCAAAATGGATGATGCGGTAGGACGATGACCTCCTCCGTCTCCACAAACTCGGTCACAAGGTGTGCCTTGTGAGGGGGTTCATTATCACACAAGAGTTAGGGGTGCCTAAGTCCTGTTTTGGGGTCGCGGGTTTCCGTGTACTTCTTCAAGTTTCGTAGTGCAACATTTTTATAGAACTTTGCTGTGACTGTTCTGTTTTTGGCATCAGAATTCGCATGATTGGACCATCATCACGAAAACACTCCTATATAATTTCGACCCCCCTTGAACCACACTTTTATATAGTAAAACTGGGGTTTACAGGGATAAACCTTTTTTTTCTTCTGCTCTAAAATATAGATTGTGGGTACTCGTTAGAACCGCCTCGCTGAGGCGGTTCTAACGGGTACCCACAGTGTGTATTTTGAGCAGAAATAAGAAAAATATCGCAAATTTTCATCTTACAAAAATATCTCTTTTTGTCGGTGATAAAGGTTACACTGTATTTTTCTATAGGCGTATTTTCGAAATGGGCACCGGAATTGCATGATTGTACCCCCGTGTTAATGAAAATATTACACACAAAACCTTCCTTGCCGTTCGTGTTCGTTTGGCAATAATATGACATCTCGCATTTTTGGTGGCCAAAATTCGGTTGTTCAAAATAGTACACCCAGGTCTCATTACCAGCGACTAAATTATCGAAAGCCCGTTGATACACTTTCAAAAGTATTTTGCATTGGTTGTTCGGTTCCTTTGTTAACAAATAGGATTTGTGTCTGGTATTTATTTTCCTAAGTTATAAATGCCTGTTTAAATTACTATGAACTCGTGGTAACGGAAAGTTTGTCAACCGGGCTAATTGTTTCACTGTGAATCCGACATTTTTTTCAGGATATTTTGAACTTTTTGCCTTTGTTTCTTTTAGTATTTATTGTGGCAGGGCGACCTGTGTGAGCAGAATCGTTTAGTTCCTGCTGCCCCTCCTAAATTTAGCTGCCCACCTGCAAGTCGTCCTGTAAGACATTTAGTCCTCCTGAATCCCCATATATATCTCCTAGTCCACGGCGGATTTGTTCGTTTATATTGGTGTTAATCGGCCCAGTCAACACTATTTAGTTCATTTTTGAGTCGGTCAGTTTACCTATCCACACATTCCTGGGCAGTATGAACAGTGCACATTCTTTCGCCAGAAACTGACAACTGCCCTTCTTCAATCAGCGGGAGAGGTTGACCATAGAAAAGATTGTATGACCAATCTCCACGAAAGAATGTTGCCGACCCCGGCAGGTATGGAACCCGCGACCTCCTGACCACCAGTCAGACGCGCATCCGAGTAAGCTTCCGAGGCCGGCTACTCCACGGTGGATGTCAACTCGTTTTATACTAAATTGCGACCTACCTATTATATAGGCCTTAATTTCAAGCACGTTGTCAGCTCTTTTCTCAATCATAATAATGGATACGCTGTAAAGAAAGGTACACTGTACAAAGGTCAGTTATTGAAGCTGTCAAAACAAAAACTATGAAAACAAGTCAGAAATATACTTTTGAAAAAACTGTGAAAAACTCTGTAAAAGTCAGAATAGTTTATGCAACTGTTGAATGTCATGGCTTCAGTGAACAGTCCACATAGACCTCTTAATGGCACTGTTCATTATAAAACAGATTTGGATAAAATGGTTTAAAGATGGATCAACAAAATTAATATTGATACAATATATAGAAAATTAACCGTTTGTTTGTTTGTTTGATTTGAGGTTCAACATCCCCGTCAACACTGTAAAGGTCATTTTGGAGACGTTGCTTCCAATTTTGTTGGACTTTTACCCAACATTGAGATAAAATGACATCTCAAGCCCTGTCGCCCAATGAAACCAATAGGGTTTATTAGCATGGACAGTCCACCTCGCACCGCGGTTCCTGGACAGGCTTAGATCCTCTAAGCGGTTTACCAGTACTTGTGTGCGGGCTGGATTCAGCTCTGCGTGGAAGCATCATGCAGCCCATATATTTCTTCAAGCCCCAGAAAATTAACCGTGCAACGTAAATGATTATTTTTCTATATACACGTTGTGTATATTTTGCGTTGTCTGTTTTTCAATCGACCAGAAGTTATGAAGGACACAATTTGAATTAGTGCTGTTGACCACTTTCACTGATTTTGGGAAAACAAGAAGGTTATGGTTATTAAAAGAAAATGGTCACGCTATTTTTATCGATGTTACATGTTGGTACCTCTTTTACTTTTATTGCTCACTCTACGACACGAAGTGGTTTTGAGCTCACATTGCGCGACTGGTGTAAAACACACACACACACACACACACACACACACACACACACACACACACACACACACACACACACACACACACACACATTGACATCATTTTTGGAACAGCCCTCGTATTTGTACAACACAATGCTATCCATTTTAGACCGCCTAGAAATTATTTTCAAGTACAAGTGAGTGATATTTTACCGCTGCAAACTTAAACTATACCTGTATGTTAAAATTAAGCATCACGAAAACACGCCTATATGATTTTGACCCCCTTGAACCACAGTTTTATATAGTAAAACATGGGTTTACAGGGGTATACCTTATTTTTCTTATTTCTGCTCTAAAATATAGATATTTCTGCTCTGAAATATAGATTGTGGGTACTCGTTAGAACCGCCTGAATGAGGCGGTTCTAACGGGTACCCACAATCTATATTTTGAGCAGAAATAAGAAAAATATCACCATTTTTCATCTTAAAATTTTCCTTTTTTCGGCGATAAAGTTTACAATGTATTTGTATAGGCGTGTTTTCGAAATGACCGCCCTAGGCCCAGTTGTTCAAAGCATCGTTAGCTTAACGAGCTTGTTAATGGTCATATTGTTAACTGTTCTAGCAAGTACAATGTCTAATATAGTTTTATTTTTGCTGAAAAAAAAATGAGAGTAGCTTCTGTTCACATGTTGTCAGCAAAAATATTATGAAAGGACAAAAGTTGTAACGATTCCTTAACTAACGATGTCGTTAGTTTTGAACATCGGCCCCTGATGTGCAGTAACTGGCTATATTTATCATAGGTAAACCTTTTCTTAACCTTAATTGGACCAGACAAATTTTATTCATACATTTTATATGTCTGACTGCAAGTATGTCGCATGATTTGCATGGCATGATTAAGCTTCCATTTTGCCATTTTAGTTGAGTAGCCTCTTCCCCGTTGGCGTTTGTGCATGTGGTTTGACGGCAATGTTACATGAAGCATGTAGCTTAATTAACAGTTGTGTGTTTGCAGGTATAAATCTTGGTTGCTTAGTTTCTGAAAAGGAAACATAACTTATAACATTTTAGCTACGTCTCTAGCCTGTGACGCTACCAGTCAAGAAGAAAATTAATTATAAAATGGCACGTTGCCGAAGTAATTATTATATATTGAACGTTGGTTCTTAAAAGTATTTCTTTCAGTACTTGTTGGCAGGACAAGTAACAGAAGAGAGGTGATTTTATCAGAAACCCACAGCGTATGATTTGCTTGTCGCACGTGCCAAAATGCACCTTTTTGTTTACGATGACTATCAAGGGTTCGTCGATTTATTAGCTCAAACTTCTATCCAGTGACCAGTTTAGTTTTAAACCTACGATGTCGTTGGTTAACATGACCTTAATGTTCCTCCCCCAATGTTTGCGTCGGCGTCGGCGTTTGTATCGTAGTTTGCACTGAATCACTATGTCTCCTGAACCGATATTCTTACCAAACTTGCATGATAGGAAAATTAGTGATTATATTTTGATGGTCTTGACTTTATTTTCAAGGACACAGACTCTCTATAAATATGTCAAATCGGGACCCAAAATAACTTTCCTGTATTCTTGCTGCTTAACAACTTACGAATTTTAGTCAAACTTGGTACAATATTTTATTGCAACCTACCAAAGATTTGTTTGGATTCTGGTGATATTGGCCTTATTTTCAAGGTCACAGTCTTCCGAAGACTTCAAAATTAGACCCGAAGTAGCTTGTCTGCACCATGTCGCTTGTACGTATTGAAGAATTTTAGTTAAACTTGGTACAATATATATCCACAATGAACGAAATACCTTATTAGATTTTGGTGCCATTTACCTCATTTTCAAGGTCATGGTCTTACAAGCACTATCAAATTTTGTCAAAGAATAGTTTGTCTGCATCCTTTTTTTCTGAACAAGTACGTAAGATTTATTCAAACTCAGTTCAATATTTTTGCGACCCATAAAAGACTTTATTAGCTTTCGGTGACCTTGACCTTATTTACAAGGCCGACATCTCTCACAAAATCGTCAGATTTACTCTAGAATAACTTGTATCCTGTTTCGAGAAGTCATGAATTGTAACCAAGCTTGGTACAATATATAATTGCAGCCTACCAAAGTCTTTTTTAGATTTTTGTGACAGTGACCTCATTTGCAAGGTTTACCGTCTCCGAAGGACTGTAAATATGGGCAAAACATTGCTTGCCTGCACCTTTTTTTCTGAACAATTTCATGAATTGTTGTAGTACTTTGTATACTATATTGTTGCACTCTACAAAAGAATTGTGTTCATTTTGTTGACTTTAGCCTTACTTTCAAGGTCACATGCTTTAAAAAATTGTCAAACTGTCATATTTGGGCCTTCAGCATCCGGTCACCTGAATCAATGTTTGTATTGTGGTGAGACTCGGTACAATATATCGTTGCAAAGTACCAATGATTTGGTTAGGTTTTTGTGACCCTGACTTAGTTTTTAAGGTCACGTGAGGGCATAGACTGTCAAATTTTACAATGACTGTACTATGTCTCTTGTGCCAATTGATGAATTCCAACCTTTTTTTTTGGCATGATATATTAATTCAACATACTGAAGTTTTTCATATTAATATTATGGTGACCATACCTTCATTTTCAAGGTCAGAAAATTTATTTGGTCATAATTAAGGTGGGGTTTCGTAAAAATAAATCTAGTTTAATATGGCAAATAGAGAAATATACTTATTTTTTTCTGAAAATATATGAGTAGCATTCAGATTTTCTTTTCAGTAAAAATACCAGTCTCTGTTTCTGTACTAACTAGTACAGTTAACATTTTGACCAATAACGAGCGAGCAAAGTAGAAGTAAAACAAAGATCAGGAATTGATACAATTAACTTACTCCACCCATAAAAGACACCAAAGGGAAAGAAATACAAACATTAAGTGACCAGACCATAATGGAAACCTAAACAAAGGAAGGCCATAAGGACAGTTACTTTCCCACAAAATGGCCATATGGTCATCCGAAACTAAAAGACACAAGTGATACACACAGTAAGTAACAAACAACAACATAAATTAAATCGCCACAGAAGAGCCGCCTTGGAACGGTCAGTGGAAGATTTCCACTGGGGGGCTTAAATCGATTTTACGTGGCCACAATCCTCGCCCTTACTTCCGTCGCGATTTAGACAAATAATTTGTTCAGTCCGCATGAAGGCCTCCTAACTCATCAGTGCAACATCTCCGTGAACACAAAAATCAAAGAACCACAGAGGTGAGACAACGGTGAGGACTCGACAGCAAGAAACCACTACAAAGCTATCAATGCTTAAACATTCTTATTAATGTTTCAAATGTAGGTTGCAAGTGCTGGAAGGACACCCCCATTAATGCTATTCAAACGTCTATCGAGCACGCGCAATCTATGTTTTGAAGCAAACTAAAATATATTTAGTACATATCACAAATGAAACACTTTTTTTCATAGGCTAGACGTGCAAGTCGCTAATATACAGTAGATGCAAAGTGGGCACTATAACATTTGAATCGGTCCGGTCCAAGTAAAGTCTTTTAGTGCACGCTACAGAGATAATCTGCCTGCGGCTCAGGCCTATCAATCCGGCGATCCAGGCCCTGGCTCACGGGCAGGCCATAAACCTTGATAGTTCCCTCAGCTTAGGTTACTAATGCTTAAATCTTATATAAGCCGCGGCGAGCGCATGGACGCCCGCCCTCGAGCATGTGCGTCCCATGCTGTCTGGTGCGAGTCTATGGTATGCACTATATGAATAGCCACTGACCAAAAGCGTTTTCATACAGACAACCCAGCAGGCACACGACGTAATTGTAGGCTAATATTGAAGTCGAAACATCGTCATGACGTTAATGCAACGTCCAATCTACGTCGCCTGCTGGGAAAGAAGATTATATTCTGAGTAACTTTATCTACAGACTGATTTAAGACTAAACATCGCTTCAAAGTTCATAAACCATCTTCTACATAAAACATATTTGTTCTGTTGTTTTAAGTTGCAAAAAGCAAACTTTCACGTATAAGTAAATACCTTCGTTTGCCTAATTCCAGGGCGAGCCAGGCGAGCAAGGACCACGAGGACCTCCGGGTCCTCAAGGAAGCCCAGGATTGCCAGGCTTCGATGGTTATGATGGAAAAGGTGGTCCTCCTGGACCAGCGGTAAGTAGAAGTATATGTCAAATGCACCTGCGAATCAAATACGACGATTGATTGTTAAGGCCCGTTTCTCACTGGGATGCGACAACTGGTGACTATTTTGAGACACATATTTGCGACAGAAAACGTGACATTGCGACCATTTTCACATTCCGGTCACATTGAATGGGTGATTAAGACGTATTTGAGACAGTCGCACGAATGTTGAACGATTTGGCACGAATCATGTTCGAGTTCGCCACGAGCCTAACACTTGTTGCACGACATTCGCGCGACAGTCGCGCGATATTCGCGAGACACTTGCACGATCTTCGCACAATGAAATTGCGAACATTTATCACCAACGACCGTCGCACAGTCGCACGAATGTCGTACGATTATCGCATGAATCATGTTCGAGTTCGCCACGAGTTTGCATACATGATGCAAGCCATTCGCGCGGCAGTCGCGCGATATTCGCGCGATATTCGCGAAACACTCGCACGATGTTCGCACAATGAAATTGCGAACATTTATCACCAACGACCGTCGCTGGATGTTCTTGCGATTTCGCACGAATCATGTTCGAGTTCGCCACGAGCCTAACACTTGTTGCAAGACATTCGCGCGACAATCGCGCGATATTCGCGAGACACTTGCACGATCTTTGCACAATGAAATTGCGAACATTTATCACCAACGACCGTCGCACGACGTTCTTGCGAACGTCGTGCGATTGTCGCTCGAAGGTCGCACAATAGTCGAGAAAATGATAAACCAAGCAATATAAACATTCTAGCAATTATATAGTCTTCGAAACTATGCAAGGCCAGTATCTCACTGGGATGCGACAACTGGCGACTATTTCAGACAGATTTTTGCGACAGAAAACGCGACATAGCGACCATTTTCACATTCCGGTCACACTGAATGGGTGATTGAGACGTATTTGCGACAGTCGCACGAATGTCGTACGATTATCGCATGAATCATGTTCGAGTTCGCCACGAGTTTGCATACATGCATGTGGGACAATTGTAATCCGCCTATTACCTGTGTCCGATTTAAACCGCGCGACAAAGTGTATAGAAATTAATAGGGCATGTGAATCTAAGACATAATTGAAAAAATACTAGGCTAGATAGCGAAAATGTGATTGAAAATTATAAAAATTCAATCTTTTATCTTAATTTTGATTATAATTTTATATTTTTTAAATAAAATTTAAACTGGTCAATTTTGAAATGAAAATAGGACCCTTCGTCTCGTGAACCTCTCGTTTACTTCAATAGAAAATTAGCAAAAACTTACGAGGGTGTCTGTTTTTATACTGTAATTATTAAATTATAAAATACGTTGTTAAAAATGTGACTTTAGATTCTTGAAGAAAAATGATTTTTCTTTCCAACAGTATTAAATAATTGAAGATCAAATAAAAACAAAGTTGATCATTTTCAGGTTGTTTTCTTGCCATTTTCAGTACTTTTAGCCGTCTCTCCTCATTGTATCTATTTATAGCTATCGGTTCTCATATTACGCGATCATCGGATTAAATCGGAAATTTCCGGGTTTTAGCTGGTTCAAGACGAATGTCAAAGTGAGCTGCTGAAAACATTTTTGTTAATGACATTTAATGCTGAAATAAATTATTTTTTATTTCGTCTTATTTATATATTTACTGTTTTTGATTTTTTTTTTTTTTTTTTTTTCTTGTTTCATATATTTTTTTCTGCATGTGATGCGCAGTTATCAAAGACTTCATATTGTTTACAAAAGAAGTAGAAGAAAGAAAAAAAAAACATATTGATTTTTTTTTGACTAGCGAAAATATATTGATTTCGGTGATTTTTTTTTTTTTTTTTTTTTTTGATTTTTTTTATTATTTTTTTATTTTTTTGGGTACTTCACACACATGCTTAATTGGCAATTGTTGCTAATTACTGCCAATCATGCCGGTTGTGGGAATACTACTTAAAACCCTTAGGTACTTTTTCTGATCAGAGCCTACGTTATGCGAAAGATCCAATGCTTCTTCATGCAGCAAGAGAAGTCTAGGATGCGCACGCTGATGTGATTCTTTGCTGGGCACACGTAAATTGTAGGGAGTGCTGTGCCCTGGTTCAAATATTATTTTCTGGGATAAATTGCATGTATTTACACATAGAAAAATAATCATCACGAAAACACGCCTATATAATTTTGAACCCTTGAACCCCACTTTTATATAATAAAACTGGGTTTTACAGAGGTAAACCTTGTTTCTTATTTCTACTCTGTATATAGATTGTGGGTACTCGTTACAAAGTCTATATTTTGAGCAACAGAAAATTTCACAATTTTTCATCTTAAAATTTTCTCTTTTTCGGCAATAAAATTTACAGTGTAGTTGTACAGGCATGTTTTGTAATGTGTTGTCAGGGTTGCAAATCAAAATATAGTTTAATGCTAAACAGTATTCAACAAAGTATCGATTAATAGGCATCAATTAATACATGCATAGAATTTAAGAGTTGACACGCGCTGTGTGTATATTCAAACTAATCGCTTTATGGCCCGGAAGCCTTAACTGTTGACATGATATCGACAAACTTATGTTAGGTAATCTTTAGACAAACGTTCTCTGTAGTTAATGGACTCGGTCCAGTTAACGCTTTCCCTTTCACCCCTAAGCTTCTGTTAATTAGAATTGAGCCAACCCCGCCCCCCCCCCCCCCAAAAAAAAAAAAAAAAAACGAAAGAAAAAAGGTTGAGCACAATTCAAGTCTTTCTATTATAACGAAATATATCCATATAACGCACAATGAACACTCTGATCAGATTGTGCAGATGCCAGGTTGGTCTGGGGTTTGTCATATAATCTTATTCGCTAGTTATCAAGTATCCTATTTTCTTCTCCAAGATATATCTCTTACAGCGGTCCTAACGAGTACCCACAATCGATGTTTTGGAGCAAGAATTAACACACTCGCGCGTCAACGTGCATTTTTTTCATATCTCCAAAATAGCTATTTTTCTGATGAAAATCCGTGATAATTTTCTTATTTATACTGCAAAAATAGGTTATGGGTGTTCGTTAGAACCGCTTCAATGAGCGCAAAATAGTGTATACCCCGTAAACCCAAGTTTTCCCCTATACAAAGTGGGGTTTATGGGGTGTTCATTTCACGGACTTGTTAAACTAATGTATGTTTTTACTTTTTTTAGGTAAATACCAAAAATATAATTTCATCGATTGTATTGAAAACATAAAACTTTTCACTCGTGCAAAAAAAAGCAACTTTTCTAACGTGTGCGTTGAAAATGTCATAGTTTTCACGAGTGTTTCAGATATGCAAATATTTCACTGCTAATAGTGATTAACCCATTTCAGACTGGAAACCCCTAAACGGGTACCGTGGCAAACAGTGCAGGCCCAGATCAGTCAGCCTAGATCAGACTGATCTGGGCCTACACTGTTTTACAAAAATTCAACCATTTTCCAAATAGGTTTTGAAGAAAATACAACCTGCCACCCCTAAATTTTGAAATGCACTCCTGCTATAGGAGGAAGATTCCACTTGGTACAAAAAGGGTTAAGTGATGTTATGCCAGAATGGGTTCAAGGGATTAAAAACCGATTAGTTGTCAAATGAAATGATTAAAAATGAAACAGTTTGCTTACTGTGTTCCCCTTTATTGCTTAACGAGGCCAACAGAGCTTTTGTTTGTATTGGAATTTAGCGGTCCATTCAACACTATTTTTTGTCATTGAGCCGGTCAGTTTACCTATCCACTCTTTTCCTGGACAGGCTTATACGTAAGCGGTTAACCAGTACATTGCACATGCTTTCGCTCTCTGACGTGCGGCTTAAAATAGCCGTTTCCCATCACGTAAAGCAAGTCCTTGAAGAACCCCTCAAAAACACGCTCTGTATTAACAGGGGCATACATTATTTTGCTCTTTCTGGTCCAAGACATAGATTGTGGGTACTCGTTAGAGCAGTCTCAATGATGGGTTTCAAACAGACCAGTGAAAGGCACGTGGAAATCAACAGTGCAAAGCAACTGTACTCAGTAGCGTTTGTCAATCGGTCTCAAAACTATCAAAACTTTAACATTGAGTCAACTACGTTCTACTTAACACACATTGATCATCAAGGCAAAGTTGTTCAAAGCAGCGTAAGTTAACCCTTTTTGTACTAAATGGAATCTTCCACATTATATACAGCAGGACTCCATTTCAAAATTTAGGGATGCCAGGTTGTGTTTTCATCAAAATCTATTTGGAAAATGACTGAACTTTAAGCAAACAGTGCAGGCCCTGATCAGACGCCGCATTCTGTGGCATCTGATCTGGGCCTGCACTGTTTGCCAATGTACCCCTTTAGGTGTTTCTGGTATACTGAATGGGTTAATGTACTCGTTAATGGTCAAAACGTTAACTATTCAATAGGTACCTAATACTCTTGTATTTCTACTGGAAAATGTGAGGAGCTTTTTTGCAAATTTGATGCGAACCCTATTCGCCCTTTTTTTTGTTGTACAAAATGATAAAAAATTTAACGACTCGTTAACTAACGACTTCGCAAAAAAAATAAATAAATAAATAAAATAAAATAAATAAATAAAATAAATAAATAAAAGTGGCATTAGGTTGTTTTATAAATGCGGCATAAAACAAACACTTTCCCTTACAATACTATAATATTTGAAAAGCAATTTAATCCGTATTATATATGGACCAATAAATCATCATATTTAGGTCAAACAAATATGCCACTGTAATACCCTTAAGCAATTGTCTTAGACAAGGATTAACGGTCACAACCGATATTCATCGAAAACTGCCGACTATAGCCGAATTGCTTAAAACAGGTGTCAAGTAGCGTAATTCTGGAAGCTACCTGGAAAAACTGCCAGTACAGGTTCGTTCCCTTGATTTCCCTTGATTTCATATGGCCGAACTTTTCCCGTATGATGCACGCCATTCGCGCGGCAGTCGCGCGATATTCGCGCGACTGTCGCGCGATATTCGCGAGACACTCGCACGATGTTCGCACGATGTTCGCACAATGAAATTGCGAACATTTATCACCAACGACCGTCGCTGGATGTTCTTGCGAACGTCGTGGGATTATCGCCCGAATGTCGTACAATAGTCGCAGGCTGGTTCTTCGAGGAAATGATTAGCCAAGAACAAATAAACATTCTAACAATTATATAGTCTCCGAAACTGTGGAATCTTTGTTCATCAGAGACAGCAGGAGCATGGTTTGTTTGTTTGTATTGGAGTTTAACGTCCCAGTCAACAGTATTTATGTCATTTTAGCCGGTCGGTTTACCTATCCACACTTTTCTTTGGCAAGCTTATACATAAGCGGTTTACCAGTACAGATCACATTTTTTCGCCAGAAACTGACAACTGCCCTTCTTGAAGCAGCGGAAGGGAAAGACTGCCATAGAAAAGATTTCATGATCAATCTCCACGAGGAATGTTGTCGACCCCGGCAGGTATCGAACCCTCGTCCTTCTGATAACCATTCAGACGCGCATCCGACTGAGCTACCGAGGCCGGCAGGCAGGAGCATGGACGGATTCTGTTGGTTGGGGTCAGGTGCAGCGGCAACCCTACCCAAACCGTCCCCTTTCTTTTGTTTTGCTGGCATGGTAAAACTATCAATGTGAGCAAACTGTTTTAAGACATACTATCATATTTAACCGGATCACATGGGACAAAACACGAACCATTCACAACACAATTTCGAGTGATTTAAGACATTCGCACGATAATCGGGACATATTTGTGGGATTGTCTGACGTCGTTCGCCCGAACGTCGGTTAGTTTTATTTAATCGCAATTTAGTCACGAAGTGTCTTATTTATGTCGCAATTGGTTCGCAATTTAGTCTAATTTATTTCGCAAATCTGACGTGTTCCAAGCCTTTTACGACTGCTTGAAACTAAACTGCGAAAAGTCCGCGACGAAGTCGCGACGTGTTTGAGACACCCGCGAATCCTTTGCGACTATTTAGCTAGGAATTTTGTCGCATTTTTCGACTCTTTGCGACACAAGCGAGGAAATTGTGAATCACTGCGACTGTTTCAAGACCGCTTTGAGTCTCACTCGCGAATGTAAGTCGCAAGCTGTCGCACACAGTCGCAGTGAGATAAGGACCTAAAGTTAACAATTTGCGATGGTATTTCCTTCGATATACTGTCGGAAACCCGACGTCTCCATATAACGCCGCTTTTGTGCTTTTCATTGGCTAAAATTCTGTTTCATGCAGCTGGCAGTTGTTGATGTTATGGGAAATATACTATTTTAAACCTCACAAACCAATAAATGGATTAGAATTGATTTACAGTCGCCTAAGTCCTTTTACGGCCCCGGTGACTCGTCGTCATAAAACGAAATCATCACGAAAACCCGCCTTTATAATTCTGATCCCTTGAATCCCACTTTTATATAGTAAAAACTGGGGTTTACGGGCGTAAACCTTATTGTTTTCTTATTTCTGCTCTAAAATATAGACTGTAGGGACTCGTTAGAACCACCTACTTGAGGCGGTTCTAACGAGTTCCCACAATCTTAATTTTGAGCAGAAATAAGAAAAAATATCACAATTTTTCGCATGAAAATTGTCATTTTTTTGCGGTAAAAATTACAATGTATTGGTAAAGGCGTGTTTTCGTAATGTTTCGAACCATAAAATCGCCGGTAATTCCAAAATAAGTTATCCCCTGTATTCTAGCATGAAAACGGCAACTATACGTTCCGGTTCGTTTGTTTGTGTTAAAGTTTTACGTCACCGTCAAAACTATTTAGGTCGTTTTGGAGACCTTGCTTCCGATTTTGTCGGACATTTGCCCCACACTGGGTTGAAATGACATCTCAAACCCTACCACCCACAGTTAAAGGGGTTTAAGGAGCGGCCCGACTTGCACCACATTTCCTGGACACTGGACAGGCTAGCGCGTCCAAACAGTTTACCAGTTCTCAAGTTCGGTCGGTTTAACCTCTGACGGAAGCACTATGCAGACCAGTCTAACTCTCCAAGCCCCCATTGGCGGGGTGCATAGATACTGTTTTAGAGCATTTATCTAAAGCAAAATAAAAACAAAACAAATACAGTTGTTACTCGTTGTTTCCTATGGGGTATTTCTATGGTTTGATTTGGAGTTTAACGGTCCTATCAACACCATTGAGGTGATATCGAGCAGGTTAGTTTACCTAATCACAATTTATACAGTAAAATTTGCTATTGAGACCTGCCAAAATGTAGACTAAATCTGTTTTTTTTTTTTAAATACATATTTATAATGTTTCAGCTCTTCTTTCTCTGCACCCATCGGCCCCTAATCTTCTTTCTCTGCACCCATCGGCCCCTAATAAGAGTCTTAAATATGGCCTTAAAAACCGCTATTGAATGGTACCAACGATTGTCTGAATATAGGAATTTTACTTACATAAGTGGTTAACCAGTACAGTGCATATTCTTTTTCCAGAAACTATTCTGTTTGTGCATTGCGTTAGTAAAAACAAACATCAGGATTTATAAATGATCTCTGCCTTCATTGATTGTATTAAATATGGCTGTGTCTTTTGTGAAATCATTTAGAAATATAACCCACTGTACAATATATTAAATAGACAATCATTTAATTTGGAATGAATGTTTCCCAAGCAGTGTTGTCACACTGTCGTGTTTGAGTCCATGCGGCATTTTAATGCCCATACATAATGCATTTTATCGAGTGGATGTCATGTTTACTTTTCCTATAGTAATATACATGTACAAGGAGTAAAAAAAATGGATTTTAATCTTGTTTGTTTTCAGGGACCACCAGGCCCTCCAGGACCACCGGTAAGGTCATTTAATAACACTTTTAGCTCACCTGAGCCAAAGGCTCACAAGATGAGCTTATAGTAAAGGCAGGCTTCCGACGTCCGTCCGTCGTCCACACTTTTGAATAGAAATAACTCAGTAACTAGTTTTATCAAAGTGGAATATCTCAGTAACGAGCTTTATCAAAAGACAAGGATAATATCTCAAATCAGTTCGAATTTGCCTTGAATCTGACATCCTGTGCTATTTCTCAGGTGAGCGATCGTTACCCGCTGGGCGACTTGTATTTAAGAACCCATGTTCGACGACAACCACAATAAGGGACACTAACAGTGCAAGCCTAGACTGCAGTGTTTGTGCCGGTACTCAATGAAAAATTGGAGTGCAAAATTAAAACCACGAGATTGATTATTCAATTCGAAGTCACTGTAAAATGCGAGGCCGATTTTTCTCTTCATGCTGCATGTATTATAAGAATCTTACATGGGTGTGAGGGTCGGATAGAGAACTCTGTCGCGAGTGTCACTGTCCGGCATCACGAGGCCGGACAGTGCTCCTCAGGGACGTATTTTTCTGTCCACCCCTCACACCCATGTAGGATTTTTTCTTGCATACCTTCCATTTCTGAGCGTGACGTTTAATACTGCAGTCACTGTTGCCGACGTCCGCCTTATTGTGATGACACTGCAGTGGTGTTTAGTGACGTCACGTAACGTGCTGTGACGTCAACGTAACCGACGGTGCATATGCGGTCGTATATTCAACCAGTGCATTTATCAAACACGCGCGAATATTGGGTAAGGACACACACCAGGGTTAGAACAGAATTTCTGTTCCAAGCTAAAACAATGGATTCCCTTATCTGGTGTGCCAGAAACAGTTATATCACTGCCTGGTCCGAGTTGGTCCACAGGACTGAAGAGGAATACTCAGACCGCTCGGTCACCTTACCTCACAGGGTAAAAAACATTGGTCAAGTTGTTCGCAGCAGAAGAGAAGATCAAAACATTTACATAACGCCTTCCGTCCATTACACCAAAGGGAAAGAAATTAGACCAACTTAACCCATTGTATACTAGTGAGCTCTTCCATTGCTAAATGTTGGACAAGTCCATTTCTCATAAAAGGGATGCCATGCCTATTTTTTTCATTTTTATCCACATATTTTTGAAGCAAACAGTGCAGACCCTGATCAGACACCATGTTCTGCGGCGTCTGATCTGGGTTTGCGCTGTTTGCCAAAGTACCACTTTAGGGGTTTCCCGCATGCAATGGGTTAAACAGCAGTATTATGATTTAAACATTACAAGCTGAAAGCCAAATGGACAGTTTCTTTTAAAACAAAAGGCCAAACGGCTCTCTAAAATGAAAACATATTACCAAAACATACGTGCAAAGTCATAGAAGCCTCCGTGGTGTAGTGGTTACGCTACTCGCCTTGTAAACCAGGGGTCGCAGGAGCGATCCCGGGCCTCTCCAGACTTTCGGATGAGTCTTTAAACCGAGGTCCCGTCTCTGTATGACCTTAGCTGTTGGTGGGACGTATAACTCAAACACTCCCTCACTCACGTGCAAAGTCATACAGCGACAATAACGTCCCTGCACATCGGGGCTTGGAGGAATAGATTGGGCTGCATGGTGCTTCCACGCAGAGATGATCCTGGCCGCAGATGAGTTCTGGTAAACATCTTAGAAGGACTATGATTGCCTAGGCAAATTATGCGAGTTGGACTATCTATGAATATGAAACCCAGAGCTTGAGATGTCATTTCATTTCAATGTCAGGTAAAAGTCCTACCAAATTGGAAGCAACGCCTTCAAATTACTTAAATAGTGTTGAGGGGGACGTAAAACCTCAATTCTAACAAACAAATAATGACAATAATAACAGAAGCACCGCCTTGGAAAATCTGAAAAATATTTTTACTGGGGCTTGGGCTAGCCGTTATAGTGTCTCTCTGCCCCACCCGCTGGTGCGCAATTATAGAGGGAAGCAAATTTGTCCTCAGCGATTTGGGTAGCCGCCATGCATGTTATCTGTCGTATAACATCTGTGTTGTGCCAAACGTATACCGAAGAATGATTTTTCGAAACTTTATAATAAAATCAATCCATGCATATATTTTCTGAATTTAAATACTAAATCACCATACAATTCATCGATGGCATAATGAGCTCGTTAGTGGTCAACATCTTACAAGTTCTGGCAAATACACATCTTATACCCTGGTTTTTTTTTAGCATTAATGTATAGTTTAAGGTTCTCACTTTTTCAGCAAAAATAAAAGCATAAAATCGATTAAAGAGCAAAGTAAATTTTTATTGGCCGTTACAAGGCGGTTTATTACTGTAATTGTTTGTCTTTACATGTCTGTACTGCTGATAATTTCTTTATTTTGGACAGCCGTTTGGCCATTTTGTGGGAAAGATAGTGCCCCTTTGGCGTTCTGCTTGCGATGTTTTACATCACGTGAACAAGTCCGTTAAATGAAGACCCACCCCCCTAAACCCCACTTTATACAGAGGAAAATGGGGTTTACGGGGGTAAACATTATTTTTCTTATTTCTGTTCCAAGACATTGGTTGCGGGTACTCGTTAGAACCGCCTCAATGAGGCGGTTCTAACGAGCACCCTCAGCCTATGTTTTGAACATTTATAACAAAAATATAAAAGATTTTCATCAGAAAAGTAGCCATTTTGGAGATGTGAAAAATGCACTATGTCACACGGATGAGTTATCGCAATGACTTGCAATGATTTCAATACCGAATTTCGTTAAACCATTCTTCGATATAAAAAAAATATGGCACTACGATAACACACCCGTGCGACATAGTGCGTTTTTTTCACATCTCCAAAATGCCCACTTTTCTGATGAAAATCCGTGATAAGTTTCTAATAAATACTGCAAACATAGGTTGTGGGTGCTCGTTAGAACCGCCTCAATAATTGAGGCGGTTCTAACGAGTACCCACAACCTATGTCTTGGAACAAAAATAAGAAAAATAATTTTGACCCTGTAAACCCTAGTTTTCTCTATATAAAGTGGGGAATAGGGGGGTCTTCATTTCACGGACTTGTTCACGTGATGGTACAACATAAATGTTATACGACAGACTGCATGAATGGCCGTTAACCTAATAAGATAACTTTGGTTCCCTCTTTGATTGCACGCCGGCGGGTCGGGCCTCAGACTCTATGACGGCTCCGGCCTAAAGAGTAACTTAATCTTTTTAAGTAATTTCGTTTTGCGCCTGATGCTCTTTCTCTGGTCGGGCTTGTTAGATTCTTACTGTTGGTTTTCGTTTGCTCCAGCATTTTATTTAGTTCATGCTGTCGAGTCCTCATCATTGTTCCATCATTGTATTTCGTTTGATTTTTTGTTCTCAGAGATGTTGCTCTGATGACCTGGAAATTCAGCGGACTGAACAAATTATTTCATAACCAAGGGTGATCATTACGGCCACGTAAAATCGATTTAATTCCCCTCTCCCAATAAAAGTTTTTATGTATCTGTTCTATCATTTACTTTGTGGCAATATTTTATCACATGCGTTTTGATGACAGTTAAACATGAAGTTAATAATTCAGAAAGTTCAGTAGTAGTACAAGAACTTGAATTTACAATAAACCGTGCTTTGTATAGTCATTTGTGGAGTTTAGGTTACCAATATATCACAGGAAGCCTAGCTTGAGCCTGTCCAGGCAAAGAGGCGCGAGTCCATGCTTATAAACCCTTTTGGTTTCATTGGGCGACAGGATTTGAGATGTATCAATGTTATCTCAATTTTGGGTAAAAGTCCCACAAAATTGGAAGCAACGTCTCCAAACTGACCTGTACAGTGCTGATGGGGACGTTAAACCTCAAACAAAAAAACCTAACTTGGCCTCCTTTAACATATACAGCAGACTTGGATTTCTCTTCAGCCAAATAGACTGTAATACTGAAAGAGATGTACTTCGTAAATTTACCGGAGATACTAACTTGATTGTCATGAGAATTGTGTTTTTTTATATCTTAAGAACGAATTTCTGTTTTATATATCAAATTTCACAAGGTAGGGATTGAATATTCCATGTAAAGAATTATCAGAACCTAACATACGTAGTGCATCTGATGCATGGCCAAAGGCTAATCCTTCTATAGGACATACTAAAAGACAACAGCAGTAGCTAGGTATCAAAGGTAACAACCGGAGTCTGCGATGCCTGTATGTCGAAAAGAAAACAAAAAAAAATAAATATAGAAAGAAAAAAATAATTAGGAAAAGCACAGTCGCAGAAGACGAGACACTAATCAGACATCACGGTAGCTGATTTCACACAATATTTCCAATTATTGAAATACATGTAATTATAGCAAATACACGAAGTGTTTGCTTTATTGTAGAGGGGCTGAAACAACATACTTAGGCACCCAAGTATCGCCTCGAATCTCGTTCAATTTCTTGCGATAATCCGCCATCTTTACGGAGTTCATGAGAATTGTATTCACATCCAAAAATGCTTCTCAAAACCAAAAGGAGTGAAGTCCCATTTCTAAAGAAATACAAAAAGCGTCGAAATAATTTTTAAAAGCTTTTATTGAAGACCGTTGCATCAAACGCTGAAGTTTCGAAACTATGTAACGCGCACTGAACCGAAAAAGGTTAGGCGGTAAAACCCAGCACCGCGCTTGGACCAACTAGTTATCGGAGCATTTAACGAAGCATTTACCGGAGCATTCTGCAGGTTGGAAAGCGCTTCTCGTCTGGCCAAGCAATTAAAACTTTTCACAAACTATTGCCCAGGGACATAAAATAAAGCCATGGGAATAGTAATATTTGGCTACCTGCGGATTTCTACCTTCGAGAGACCGTTTCATCAAGCCCCTATGATCAAACGCTGAAATTTGGTCGCGGGAAAGTTTCGAAACTACGTCACGCACTGAGCCGAAACAGTTTGCCGCTAACATTCAGCACCGCGATTGGTCCCACGAGGTACCGGAGCATTTAACGGAGCTTTCGGTTGGGAGGAAAGCGCATCTCGTCCGGCCAAGCATTTAAAACGTTTCACAAACACTCAGGGGTGTAGAAGAAAGCCCTGGGAATAGCAAAGAGACACACTGTGCTATCTGGCTACCGGTGGATTTCTACCTTCCCAAAGATTTACAAAATGATGATGAGCCCCAAATCCATAGCGTAACGCTAGTGCTTCAGGGTACTTAAGTGTCCATGCTGCAAACTTACTGGGTCACCCAATCTAATTTTATTCCCACGAAGTGCACACGGGGCCAACACTGGAGCATCGTCATACTAAGATAATGTGCATAGCGGCGGTGAAGCTCAAACAATACTTTTGGGTTCAATGACACGTCAAACCTGATGGGTCATTTGGAGTCGTCTCCAAGAGAAAGGGACTAAAGAAGTAGGGGAGGTAGTAGATGAGAAGGGAGGTGGTGGGAAAGGGGAAAATGAATAAAAGTGTACAAACAGAAGAAGTAACAACGCTCCCCCTCTACCCCCAGCTACTGCAAGGACAGCAGGACTTGCCCAACTGTAAGTCAATATCAGTTGGACTCCCGTCACCTCACAACAGAACATATCAAAAACTTTTAAAAACAGTTTTTATGTTTTATGTTAAAAAGTAGTTCTGAGAGGATCCCCTTTGAAGCCCTCGAGGATCCCAGAAGTGACAATATTCTGTGGAAGTTGGCCCTTAAGTCTGATGCCCCTGACGACGAAGGAGTGTGACAGAATATGTCGGTCCATATACTCCGGGGATTCTCCCCTGCTGTTCGCCGCTTTCGGGTCGGAGAACCTGTAAGCATGGATATCCACTTACCCCAGAGATATATGTAGATCATGCCCAGCATTGACAACTTGATGTCAGTGCTGTTTAGTTTGCCGGCCAAGGTGCTGTTTCACTTGGGAGGTAATGCAGGTTGTGTGGTAGTCATCTCTGGCAAACCAAGCTGCTCGTTGTTGCAGCGTCTCGAGCTGCTGGATACTATATGTGGGTCCCATACTGATGGGCATTCTCCAGGATAAGTCTAATCATGGTCTCTACAATCATGCTTCAACATCTTCAGACCAGCTGGTTATCTCCCTTCCAAAGAAACGCCAGGCTGCTGTTTGCCTTTTTACAAGTGCATCAAAATGGATTCCCTTGACATGTTTCTGAAATAAATGATGTACTTTAATGTCTTTAAGATTGACAGTCCATGACTGTGTATCTTTCACATTAAGTTGCTGCAAATTTTCGACCAGGTTTTCTGATCATTGCCTTCACTTATAACCTGCAGAGGGAATGATTCTTTCTGCTCAGGGAGTCTCCAGTTAATGATCCGAGACGAAGGACGGTGCACTTTGTGGCATTCATCCATACAAATGATGCCATTGGACATGTTCGGATACCAAACTTTATTTCACTGCCTGGAATCGAACCGAGGGTCTCTAGCATCAGAGGCAGGTGTACAAACCACTGAGCTGTCATGCTAGCACTACTGGCATTTTTGATGATCTACACCAATATTAACTACCTAAGTCCTCCATAAGATACACTCTGATACAGTGTCTCTCTATAAAGATAAATACTCGACCCCTGTAACAGATTCAACTAAAACAAGGGCATCAAAAGTAAATTACACACAATGCCTTAGGTACCAGGCCTATAGTGATGCCCTAAAGCATCCTTCTCCCCAGAACTATTTATCAGTGGAATAGTATTACCTCGTCTGCGGTTGATGCCAATACCTCATATGAGTTCAAAGACCGTACAGTATTGATTTGGACTCAAAGGTATGCGTTTTAGTATACCTGTTAATCAGATTGTAGATAATTTTAAGGACTCATCCAACGACTCCCCCACCTCCACTTCCCTTTTTAGCCAAATATGGCCGACTCAGTATATGATGATAGATAGGGATGTAAATGAGTGTGTTTGCTAGAAAGGCAGTGCCTTTATTTTATATTATACATACGTATTTGAATATGCACTTGTATGTTGTTTTAAAAACAATGTTTACATAAATAATGCAAAATAATTCTATGTTCTAGGGTCGAGATGGTATGCCAGGAGAGCCGGTGAGTAGAGTTTTTCTGGTATATATTGTATGCCTGATGTTGTTGACTTGCAGTGCCTTTTATCTGTAAGGTTGTATATGTGTGTAGAGGTTTGTCCGTGATAATTCGATGTTTGTACTGAGTAGAGGTTTATGGATAATGCACACATTTGCATTGGTTTTGTTTGATAATTCAACACCAATGGGAAAAGTTACACAAAGACGTATTTTGGCTATTCCTGAAACGTTTGTCATTTTTTTTGCTTTATATCTCAAAAGTTCGCGCACCTCAATTTATAAAATAATCTGAGAATAAATACTTATAAAACGTTTTATTTTTATAATTTATCCGAATATATAATCCAATCGAAATCGAAATTATGATGGATGTCAAATCGCCTGACACAAATGATATTTTTGAATTCACACCAAAATTATGTTAGGCCCCTGCCCATCGGGGCTTGGAGAAATAGATTTGGCTGCAGAGTGCTTCCACACAGAGCTGAAACAGAGCGAACATTTGAATACTGATAAACCGCTTAGAAGGTTTAAGTCTGCCCTGGAAAAGTGGTGCGTCGGACTGTCCCTGAACCCCTACCTGTTTCTTCGGGCGGTGTAGCTTGTGATTTCATTTCATCTCAATGCCGGGTAAAAGTCTCCCAAATTCGGACGCAACTTCTCCGAAAAAAAAAATCTAAATAGTGTTGACGGGGACATAAAATCTTAACACAAAAAAAAACAACACCAACGTAAGTTTTTGAATAAACCTAACATCAGTTGTCTAAGGAATGCATACCCTCACCAGTCTACAAAATTCAAATTGTCTTTACATGAATATAGAAGCTAGCTGGGTATATATCATTGTGGTATTTCTTGAGGGTTGGGTCACATATGACACTCAGCTATAATATTTGCTAGAATCAAAGATGGCTATCAGTGCAGATGATGTTGCTTAAACAAAATAATATTCTCAAGCTCCATGGTTTTGAATGACTTTAAATTTTGGAAATGCCTTAAGGGACACCCTACCAAAATGGCGCAAATCAATAGGGTTGGGTCCCATCTGACATCTTTTGAACTAAGTAGTTTTGTAAACAAGAAAATATATGACACAAATAGCCATATCAAGTGACTCGATTGTGATCGCTTTATACTATTTTTGAAAAAAAGAGACAATGCTATATCATCATTAAAACTGTTCAGTAATAAACTTATAACCTTGAATAATTTGACGACATGAACACTGATTTTGCAGTATCAAAAGCAGCAAGACCGGTTGTCTTATTTTGTCTCTTTTTGGTCTTGATGAGTCATTTTATTTTAATATCGAGAAAAAGAAAAGTCCAAGAAGATTGGAAGCAACGTCTCCAAAATGACTTAAAAAGTGTTGACGGAAACGTAAAACCTCAATTCAAACAAACAAAATTATTATAATCGTTTTGTCATTAAATTATTATCAATATTGTAAGTCGAATGAGGAGATGTAGTAGTAGTAATAGTAGTACCCGTGGTAGTGTGTTTGTTTGAATCTCCTTCAACATTGTTTAGCTGATTTTTGAGATGTTTCTTCAAATGTTTGGGGACTTTTACGCCATATTCAGATGATATGACAACTCAAGCCCTGCTACCCGAACAAACCAAAATGACTTATATAAAGGGACGGGCCGACTGGCACCTTTTGCATTTACTTAGACCCTCATAGCGGTTTCAGCTCTGTGTTGAAACATTATGCAGCCCATTTTTTTTCTCCAAACCCCGATGGGCAGGACTACATGGTTTAATTATCATCATCATCGTTTCCATTATTGACATTTTTATCAGTGGTATAAGTAGTTGTAATAGGAGTAGTCGTAGTGATATTATTATTATTATTTATGTAAATTCCTACAAACAATATTGGCCAGTGTTTATCGAATTTTATTTTCATCACATTAACATGCTCTTGTAATGCCCTTATACAGTTATGAAACAGCATTGTGAATTTTAAATATGATTTCTGTCCTTTTCAATAAACTGTTATAAACTTAATTTGAAACAAATATATGAGAAACATAATAGAACGATATGTTGTGGACAGAATTATATTAATTTTTGAGACTAAAGTGCTTATAACAATTATACATCTTCTAAGTTTACACATTGACTGTGTATTGCTTCCAAGATCAGGGCACGGCAAAATGCACAAGTTGGCAAGTTTGAAGCACAACTCCCCATACAAACAGTCCACTACGTTCCTTAAGCGCCCTTATAATATCCGTAAAATGATCTTTTAATATTGTATCAGAGCCAATCTTACGTTTTCCACAAAATCTGAAAGGGTCTATGCAAAACATTGAAATGCTCTCAATCCTTTTCTTGCTGAACTGCTACTCGTAGAGAAGAAAAATAAACAATTTTATTTATTGGTCATGTAAACACTTGTAAGAATTGCTTTGTGTAATTGAATTCAATTTAAGTGACTATGAATAGTTAGGTCAGTGAGAAAGCTGGAGTCACAAAAAATCACACACATGTTTATATGACAATTTACATTGACATATATGATCAATCAAGACACAGTTGAAAGAAATGATCATGAACTTTACTGAAAATTGTCACGGGCATAAGGTTTTGATAACCATATAATATCCAATAATGTTGTTTGTTAGCCCTTCACAGTCGAGTAAAGTATGGGTAGGAAATGTTGAACAAATTTTAGAAGTTAAGGGACTGTAACGGCCGTTAAGAGTCTCTTGACCTTCATACGTTATATTTACATGTTCTATAGGTTCTTGTAAATACATGTTCTAGTAAATTAGTATACTACCAGCGTATTTCTCATTGTGCTGACTGAAAACATATTGCTTAGACGACTATTTAGTTGCGAATTCTTTGCAGAATAACAATATTGTCTCTCGATATAACTTAGCCAGTATCGTGATGTTAGACATGTAAAATCTAAACGCCCAGTTGTTCTGCCTTGTAAACAATTCACATCCATTAAAGCTTTTCTTTGCTGCTATTAGGGGGATACGGGTCTTCCCGGACTACCAGGTTTTTCTACTGGTCAAGTCAGCTCCAGTGTTGTTAATCCCAATGAGAATTACCCTGCTGGGTTTCTTCTCGGGCCACCGGGACCTCCAGGACCTAGAGGTCCAAGGGGAAGGATGGTAGGAGTCCTATCTACAGTAGAACTTCGATGGCTCGAACACCGATGGCTCGTTTACCATGGATGAGTCGAACCCATTCTTGAGCCCCTAGCGAAATCCTCTACATAAGAACTAGTGGGGGATAATTAAGGAGATTTTAGTCTTTTATCTTACAAATGTATGCTGTGTGTACTCATTAGAATCGCCTCGACGAGGCAATTCTAATGAGTACACACAGCATACATATTCATTATGGAACACCGAAAAGATGTCTAAAAGTATCTCGTTATGCCTCCTGGCAGTAACACTCCGTGGCTCGAACTCCCCCTGTCTCGAACAGATTTTCGAGGTCCCAAAGGTGTTCGAGCCATTGAAGTCCGACTGTATATATTTATAAGACATAAATCTCTTCTTTCGAAATTGACTTTTCACTAACCTGTTGCAGTCACCCAGTTTCAAAATTTTCTTTGAATGCATTTTTCTTGCCTGTGTTTGAAATATTGAATAACATAGATACAAAAGCCTGAACTGGCACGTTTTGTGAATATGATTCATATCTGTTCTGTATTTATAGAGCCATTAAGTGCATTTATTTGACAGTCAAAACAATAGTTGTCGACTCTTAGTTGACTGCAACATTTTATTGTGACTGCAGCAAGTTTCTATCCTCGTGTTTAAATATCGATTCACTACTATGTCCTTAAATAAAATATCCAGGCGGAGAGCAGGGAAAAAACACGGCGACGCTGCCGCCTGGAAGTGATTCCACGAAGAGAGCATAAGAAACGTAAGAAAGGATCATCATTGAAGAATGGAGGCGAAGATGAATCTGAGGCTGAAGCCCCAGACGGTACAGAGGAAATGTTCGAGGTTGACGGTGGAACGGAATATCAAGAGATTCCTGTGATACCAGAATCAGCTTTGCCTGAGCCCACGGGTGTACCTTCACAACACATTGACCCCGTAGTGAAACGAAAACGGCGAAAAAAGCGCAAAAATAAGAAAAAGAAACACACAGTTTGCCCTCCTGAAGAAGCAGACGACACAGAAGATTTATTAATGAGAGTTCCGCGTCATCTTGTAGTTGGGCCTCCGGTAACTCAAACTATAATCGGATGAATATATTGCTGCAGTCACAAAATGCTTTTCTGTCAGTTAATCTCGCCTAACATATCTTGTCATTTGCAGTCTCGCCGCACATAGCCACTATATCTAAGAGAACAGTGGCCATTTTGAGTAAAGACAGTTGCTCATGATAGTGATGATATTTGATCAACGGACGCTGCAGATGTACACAAATATATACATGTACTAACCTAAAAGGAAACGTTTTGACCATCTCAATTGATTTTAACAATATAATTCTGAATTGGGTCACGATATTTAGATTGGACTTTCATTAAATTTACAAGTGTTTGGATAAATCTACATCTACTACATCCACGCAGTATCATTCCTCGTCAAAGGATAAACTCTAACAAAAAAATACATGTTTTATTTGTGGTTGGTGTTTTTAGCAAAAGTGGGACGTTACTCCTAATGGTGTGAGTTTGATTTATTTTTTCCTTTCGGAGTGGCGCAGTATGATTCTAAAGTTTTAAAATATACTTTGTTTTTGTTTGTTTCATTCGGGGTTTAACATCCCCGTCAACACTGTATTGGTCATTTTGGAGACGTTGTTTCCAATTTTGTTGGACTTCTACTCGACCTTGGAATGAAATGACATCTCAAGTCCCACCGCCCAATGAAACCAATAGGGTTTAAATGCATGGACGGCCCGACTCGCAGCACCTTTCCTGGGTAGGCTATGAACCGCTGGAGCGCCCCCGCCCATAGGGGCTTGAAGAAATATGTGGGCTGCATGATGCTTCCACGCAGAGCTGATTCTGGCCCGCACACTAGTACTGGTAAACAGCTTAGAGGATCTAAGCCTGTCCAGGAACCGCGGTGCGAGGCGGACCGTCCATGCTAATAAACCCTATTGGTTTCATTGGGCGACAGGGCTTGAGATGTCATTTCATCTCAATGTCGGGTAAAAGTCCCACAAAATTGGAAGCAACGTCTCCAAAATGACCTTTACAGTGTTGACGGGGACGTTAAACCTCAAATCAAACAAACAAAACCTCTTAGCGGTTTACCAGTACTCATGTGCGGTCGGTTTCAGCTCTGCGTGGAAGCATCATGCAGCACAATCTATTTCTTCAAGCCCCTATGGGCGGGGGCCGTTAAAATATACTTCACAAAAATCACATGCTTGGGATGTATACAGGTATTCTTGGTAGAGATGAACTAATTCAAACGTGTCCTTTTATAACATGCCACGTATATATATAGTATATATAACGAACTACAGGTGAAGGGAAACAAAAACATCTTATTTATCCAGTACAGCAATCTAACCATTTGTAGCTTAGCAATATGTGTTACAGGCAACTAACCTTTCACTGGTCAAATTGTCAATGTTTGGTTGTAAGTGATACTGCTTTTAGATCGATGTTGACATTTTCTGTCAAAATAAAATGGTTATACAAAAACGTTTATTTTCCGACCACCAAATCAAAACACTGTCACTTTTAAAATATATATATTACATTAAATTGGAATTATAATATGTAAAATTAAGCAGAAATATATCATTTCATATTTTATTTATAACTTAAACATTCTGTATATATTTTATTCACCAGGAAATAGGTTGACCATTAGCTTGACAGTGTAAATATACACTGTCCCCTTTGACAATTGATTTTGAAGTTTCATCTCAATGTCGGGTAAAAATTCCACAAAATTGGAAGCAACGTCTCCAAAATGACCTATACAGTGTTGACGAGGACTTGAAACCTCAAATCAAACAAAAACCTTATAGCACCAGGTTTGATGATATTTCTAGGAGCAAATAGAATGAAATGACAAAATATGTACGCATATATCTTTAAATAATATTGACAAATGCTTTTGGCAACAAAAGGAATGTTTAAAGCATAACTATTCAATACATTTAGCAAGTGATTTGTGTTTGGGTATAATGTAAGTCTTTATCGTTTAAGTTTTTAGATTTTAACTTTAGTGATCATATACCATTTTTGTACGAAATGGAATCTTCCTCCTTATATATAGCAGGAGTCCATTTCAAACTTTAGGGGTGTCAGGTTATGTTTTCTTCAAAAACTATTTGGAACTGTCTGAAAATTTTATAAACAGTGTAGGCCCTGATCAGACGCGTCTGATCTGGGCCTGCACTGTTTGCCCACTACCCGTTTTGCGGTTTCCAGTACAAAATGGGTTAAAAGTAAACTTAAATATTAGAATCGAAACAAACAACCTCCTTGTTTGAAGCTAGGCTTAATGGGTCGATTCCAAATGCGGCTTTGTCTCGCTTTTCATTGGAATCCCGCCATGAAAGAATCATGATTGAACACTCAGTATACGAGTACAATCAGAAGCTCACCTACTAGAGAGTGCCTCAATCAAATGACGAAAATGACATCTCAGAATATTGATCGAACCGTCTTGACTTTCTGTCACAACCGTCTTGGGCGGCGAAAAGCTGTAAATCATGTATCTTTGTTTTTTATTATTATTATTATTATTTCAGTAAGCTAACAATTATATAAATGCGTAGGGTCACATCGTTTTGACTGTAACATATATTTGTTTCACTAGTGTGTATTTTATCAACCAGAGACAATAATCAGACGATACCACCCAGTTAGCGCAAAAACAATCAATGAAATGAAACTAGCATAACGTTAATCAATCAGTTAAAACAAAACCCTGGACAAAAGCTGTTGGTGCTCGTTAGAACCGCTTTATTGAGGGGCTCTTGCAAGCACAACCAATTAACCTAGAGTACAATATAACATTACGAAAACGCGCCTATACAAATACATTGTAATTTTTCCGCCGAAACAATAAAGATTTTAAGATGAAAAATTGTGTATTGTTCTTAATTTTGCTCAAATTTTAGTCTTTGGGTTCTAACGAGTACCCACAATCTATATGTTAGAGCAAAAATAAGATAAGTAAGGTTTACCCCTTTAAACCGCAGTTTAAACATATAAAAATGGGGTTAAATGGGGTCAAAAATATATAGGCATGTTTTCGTAATGACTGTACGTTTTTTTTTTTTTCTAAACTGTCTAGCTAGAACACACAATTATCACAGCCATAGTGAATGTTGTTTTTGCGCTGAACGGACCTTTGCTGTGTTTACTCTGTATTATTCCGTCTGTATATGTAACCTATCACTATTAAATCAGCCCCGCCAAGCGAATTTGTTTCTTCGAGCATTCCGTCATGACAAATTTTTACTGCGCATGCCCAGCCTTTCAGAGGGACCAGGGATATGGCTTTCTGTTTGAAGGTTCCTCTTGATTCACTGCTTGTATGAGCGAGCAGCGAAGGTTCTGGCGAGACTTTGCGGATGCGCAGGCTCGCCTGAACCTTCGCTACTCGCATAGGCGATAAGTACCAAAATCGCTTGACGGGGCCAATATAAACAAATTCTTCACTATTCCGCGAATGCCAACTGAAACAAGATCACTACTTAAATCTAAGTTTTAAGTTGACGTTAAGAGATGTGTCAAATGTTGTAAAGATGCCGGCATGTGTAGATTTCACACCATACAGATATTATCATTCTGGTTTATAAGTCTGAAAGTTCACCTCCCATTTTATTCATGGATAACTAATTTGTACAGGGACCAGAAGGAGATATCGGTTTACCTGGGCCAGAAGGACCAGTGGGACCTCAAGGGCCGAAGGGAGATCCGGGTCTACAAGGAGCTAAAGGCATAAGGGGACCTCGCGGTAAGAAGGTAATCGAATTTGCATCTGTGCTGTAGGGCTTTGGATTGAGATTGCTTCTGGCAACGAGGTTATAAACTAAAAAAAATACAAACTTCTTGTTCATATCTGAATGGCATTTAAAATATGCCATGCTCATAAATGATCCGGAGCACACCAGAACCTACAGTAGGTTCGATAAAATGGTTATCTGTTGAAAGCAAGGAATACACGACAGAAAAATATAGAGAGTACAAACTTTTGTTGCACACCAGATATGGAAATCCTGGACGTCTCGTACGCCGTCGTTAGGTTTGACGTCACTGCAAGTACTATGACCTCAAAAACGCCGCATTATTTTCATCAGAATTTGAGGGGGATCGACAATCGAAGGGACTGCATTATAAAAATCCTTTCTCAAAAATGAAAGGTTTGCATGGGTGTGAAGGGCAGGTAGAAAAATCGGTGCCTCAGGATCACTGCTTCGTGATGCCTGACAGTGTATCTCGGGACGGATTTTTCTCTACGCAATTACATCCATATAAGATTCTTAAATTCTGGGCCTAGTTTCTACCAAGTACGCCTCATCAGAGACCTCCAAATATTTTCAAAATTCCACAATAGAACCAGTGATTCCAAAGGACTGTAAAGAATGTGATGAAGGACATGTAGACGTTTTACGACCGTCACAAATTCCCTTAATACCAGCGGTTGTGACATTAAATGTGTTCAGTGGAATTCTTATCCGCCGGAATCAAGTAATACACCACGGAACTGAAATGTATGGAGTGCAAAAGCTTTTCTTGCCAGACTAGCCAGTTTATGCCAGCCGGGCCATATCAGTGACACTCAAATATTTTCCAAATTTCTCACTGGAATCAATGATCCCGAAGGACTGGCAAATATAATTCAGTTCTGATCAGTGGCTTCGCTGTTCGCTTGAATCTTTTGTAGCCACTGGACTTCTCACGTTAGACAACTTTGCTTCCCACTTTAATTGCACACAGGTGGGTCATGCCTCAGATTCTATGCCGGTTCCAGCGTAAAGGCTTACTGAGAAATAGAGAGTATCTAATTTTATGTAATGTTATTTGGTGCCTGATGCTCTATCTCTGGTCGGGCCAATTGGAATCTAACTGCTGGTCTTCTTTTGCTCCAGCATTTCAGTGGTTTCTTGCTGTCGAGTCTTCACCGTTGTTTCATCTCTGTGGTTGTTTGATTTTTGTGTTCACGGAGATGTTGCCCGGATGAGTTAGGAGGCCTTCATGCGGACTGAACAGATTATTTGTCTAAATTGTGACGGAAGTAAGGGCGAGAATTGTAGCCACGTAAAATCGATTTAGGCCACCCCCGGTGGAATTCGTTTCACTGACCGTTCCAATGCGGTTCTTCTGTCGCGATTTATTTTGGTTATTGTTTGTCTTTGTGTGTGTGTGTGTGTGTGTGTGTGTGTGTGTGTGTGTGTGTTTGTCGCTTATATTATTTTGTTTTGGATAGCCAATTGGACATTTTGTGGGAAAGTAACTGTCCTTTTGGTTTTCCGCTATTGATGTTTCCATTAGGGTTTAATTGTTTAATGTTTGTGCTTCTTTCCTTTTGGTGTGTGTCTCTGATGGGAGCTGTGGGTTAATTGTATCGATTCCTGATTATTGCCTTCACTTCTTTTTCAACAGAACCAAGAGTTTGGCTACACGTGCATAATGTACAGCCTATTCTGAGTCTTCGCATAGATTGTCTTTGAAGGCTTTATCGTGCGCCGGTTCAAATCTTAAAATGCCAACAACTGTTGGAATTTTAATATTTATGAGTAAGACAAAATTCATGCTCATTTACAATGAGAATGAAAACGTTTCATAACCTCGTGGTCTAGCATTACATATAGTTTTATTAACAATTTTAAAGTTAATATCATCACGTTGATTAAGATCTATGTATTTTACAATCTCGGTAATCAATAAGCTGCTTGTTATAACTGTGATAATGATACACATAGTTTGAGCTACAAGAAGTTTTAATATGTGAGAAGTTTTATAATTAATCAATGTCATATTAGATTTAAACTTGTATTATTTATCAAACTTCATTTGTCTTAAAGACGCAATAACTACGAAATAATTTGAAAACGAAAAGAAGCCTAGTCTAGGAACAGAGAAATCACACCTATGTGGAGTAATACTGTGATTCATGGTTCTTCAAAAAGACACCTGTCATGATAGAATTTTTGATATATTTTCATATCGAACACGTTTGGTGGTTTGACAGAACTAAAAATAATTATAGCATTAAAGAATGAATTTCCCCTATACAAATTGGAATTTCAATGGATTTTCACCTTAACTTGTGTATATGAAATTTAACCCTTTTAAATGTGTAGACTTATGCAAGCATTGTAGATTTGGATGATCAGCGACCTTATCTGCATCTACTATGTTTGCCATTCTGTGAATTGTTTTCGCTTCACCTGAATGTCAAAGAACGGACATATCAAGATTCAAAGATGGAAGAAACTCAGGGATGAAAGGGTTAACAGAATAAATAAAACTTTGAGTGATTTAACCAATATATGCAAAGTATATCATAAAAGGCAAGGGGGGTAGCCTCAGATCACACGCCACAGAATGCGGCGCATAATCTGGGTGTACCCTGTTTGCTCGAAGTACGAGAAGTTTCAAAACTGACAATATATAGAATGACAGACATCTTTTAATTACAAATGGATTTATTCCGAACTATTAATCTGGAAGGTTATTTTAGTCATATATGGGTTAAATAACGTACGCCTCATTTCTGTTCTAGAAACACGAATCTAGGCGTCAAAGTAAATGTAGAAATGAGTATGGTGTTAATAGAGTATATTTTTATTTGCCTGTAATTTTACTTTACATATATGATATTTAACAGGGTAAATGTAAAAAGAAGAAAGGTCGAAAGGGGCCTCCAGGTTTGCCTGGACCGATAGGACCCCATGGAGAAATAGGCCCACCTGGCCCCGAGGTATGACTAATATTAAAATGTGTGCATTGTCTTGAACTAGTTCAATGTGCTTTGAATGATATGTTTTGCATGTGTTTCGTTCTTAAGAAGTCGTTTTTTTATTATTTTTGAGAAATTTAAGCATTTGTAAAATGAACCGTGCCAAGCCAGAAGGGGTTTTCAAGGATTTGCGCCGAGCAAAGAATCAGATCAGCCTGTGCATCCACGAAGCCTGATCAGTCTTCAGTGTGCACTACATGGATGTCCTTCAAAACACGTTTCTTCTGACAGTACGAGGCGGCTGGAGTGGGTGCGCAGGCTGATTTTGAGTCTTTACTTCTATTTTGCAAAGCACGCATGTTTAAAAAAATAACGTCTCTCTTGACACGGTCTAAATAACGTTCACTCTTGCCAAGATAAATTGAAATTCCCCGATTAAGACCAGGTAAACTTAAAACTAGTTCTTCTTAATAAAGCAAATTTTGAATGTTTTATTTTTTCTGTTTTTGTGTTTCCTTCACTCAATTTCCTTTAATGAGTAACCAGCTTTGGGGCTGTACTAAGGTGGGCTTAAAGACCACGTTTGAACAGTCTCAAAGATTGTCTTAATATAGGAAATTTACTGTAGCTTGGACATGAAATTCAGTTATTAGAGCAGCAAACACACATTAGGATTAAACACTCGTGTGACCTAATATACAACTCAACTGCTAAAGTGGGCAGTTTCATCGAAATTAAAAACTCCAAAAATTGTAACAGGTACATAAGAATATCTGTTTTCTGAAAAAAAAGAAGACTTTTGAATGATGTTTCTTCATATCCGTTTCTAGTAGACTGACTGAAAATCATCACGAAAACATGCCTATACAATTTTTACCCCCCTTGAACCCCATTTTTATATAGGAAAACTGGGGTTTACAGGGGTAAACCTTATTTTTATTATTCTGCTCTAAAATATAAATTGTAGGTATTCGTTAGAACCGCCCGTTCGAGGCGGTTCTAATGAGAATCCACAATCTATATTTTGAGCAGAAATAAGAAAAAAGAAATCAGTATTTTTGTCTTAAATGTTTCATGTTTTCGGCGGAAAAGGTTACAATGTATTTGTATATGCGTGTTTTCGTATCGCCTGTATTTGTATATGCGTGTTTTCGTAACGTTTCTGTGGGCTGGGTAGCTGGTGTACTGTTTGCATTCATATCTGTTTGAGCTGCATTTTTACTGATAAGCTGTTTCGATATCACACAAGCTGTATATTGGGGTATAAAACAGAATTTTCAACAATTCAAGGATTGAACTTTTTTTGTTAAAATGTGATTTTAAAAAACACACGCCAAAAACAGTTTCCTTAAATTGCTGACAAGTGCTTGAATTATTGAATGAATTAACTGGTTTCTATGTTCACCGGGCACTAGAGGCACTTTGGGGCTACCCCTGACAAGTGCTCCAGGTATTCATGTATGCACTGTGGTTTAGGTTTTAGCACTTTCTAAATATTTTGAGATGAGACTTTGCATCATGTGTTGCTTAAAAATTTGATATTTGTATACCTTTTGTCATTCCTCTAAAACACATTTTTCCTAAGGAATGGTGTGATGTTTTTCTTATTTCTAGTTTGAACATAGCCTGTGGGTTCTCATTAGAACAACTTTATGCGGTTCTAACGAGCACCAACACATCCTATGTTTTGGAACAGAAATTAAAAAGAATGTATAACCGTGTATACCCATCATTATTTATATAAAGTGGGAATTAAAATGTTAATTATGACACGAATTTAATAACGTTATATCTTTCTGATTGGGGCTGAAAATTGATTTGATACTAATATCAAAATTTTGACACGCTTTATATAGATCATGACGAAAACATGCCTGTATTATTGTGACCCCCTTGAACCCCACATTTACAAAGTAAAATTGGGGTTCACAGGGGTAAACCTTATTTTTCTTATTTCTACTCTAAACTATAGACTTTGGTAACGACTTCCCAAAATATATGCTTTGAGCAGAAATAAGAAAAATATCACAATTTTTCATTGTAAAATTTACGTTTTTTTCGGCGGACAAGTTTACAATGCATTTGTATAGGCGTGTTTTCGTAATGTATACTTATGTTCATAAGACAGAATTGCAGCATGACTATATATTGGAATGCAGGGCACTTCACGCGCAAGCTTTAAATTTGCACTACTTTTTCTGGCACAGGGACCAAAAGGCAGCGTGGGAAATACGGGAAACACCGGGGCTCCAGGCCCTACAGGACCCGCTGTGAGTTATATTGATTTATTTTGTCATGTTTGCAAGTTATATCGGTAGAAAGTGGATGCTCATTGTAATCACATCTATTTTGTTCAATCGTAGGGCTAAGCTGAAACAAATTAAGCCATTCCTACCAGAGTAATTCTGATAATTCCTTCGTCACGTATACCACAATGATCTGTTTTGCTCAACAGCATTTATACGTTCCATAAAAGGGTTAACCCTGTTTACCTTTAAATATACAAAAGCTATTTATCAGTGTTATTTCAAACAGAGAGCTATAAAATGTGAAGATAAGCAACTAAGCGCAAGGCTCGCAAAATCTCACGCTTATTTGTCTAGCCTGTTACATTTCAATGGCACGAGATCTGGAAATACACTGTCTATTGCTAATATTCAGAAAAGTTGATTTGTTGTTTGACATACATTTCATTTCAAAATTTGGTTTTGTTTTGTAATCCATGTTTGAAAATGACGAAAATGTAGAAAAATATGTTTTTTCGTAATTAAAGCATTATTAAATAATTTTTTTAAAATGCAATTTTCACCAAATGCTTGAAATTTGTAGGAAATTGTATTTTAACTTTTTATGACTATGTACACATGTACATTGACGTACAAGAGTTCAGCTAAGCTGCTTATCCTGGCATTTTATAAGTCCTTGGACCAAAACTTATTCAAATAATTTTAAATACCTGTTTAAATTCTTGTATTTAAAAACAAGACTATTTTTTCATAAAATAAGAATAAGTGATGAGTTTCTGCCCGTTTTACATGTATATGTCTTTATTTTGAAGCAAGGGAATTAAAAGAAAAATGAATATAAGCCAATTTTTCCTAATATAACTTATCGTATGAGAATTTTCCTGGGAATAAATGTTGCCGTTTGCGAACAACAAAAAGGTGCGGATTGAATTGCGCATCGGCGCCGTCTGATCAGCATCATTGTTTTCGCTGCTAGGATACATCACGAAAACATGCCTAATTGCATATAATTTTGACCCCCTTGAACACCAATTTTATATAGTAAACCTGAGGTTTGAGGGTAAATTTCATTATTTCTTATTTCTGCTCTAAAATATAGATTGTGGATACTCGTTACCGACAATCTATATTTTTGAGCAGAAATAAGAAAAATATTACAATTTTTCATCCTAAAATTTTCCTTTTTCCAGCAATAAACTTTACAATGTATTTGTATAGGCGTGTTTTCGTAATGGTACAATGCCTCTAGTTTCTATATATAACAAGACTCGTGCTAGTTTATGTACCTTAGCAGGGTGTTTTTTCTCGTGACGGGGTTTATATTATGCATCGCATGATGTAAGAATTCATATTTGTTCCATAGGGTGGAAAAGGCGACAAAGGTGACACTGGACCTATGGGGCCTGTTGGGCCTGACGGACTCATTGGACCTCCGGGATTGCCTGGGCCACCGGTATGTATGCATCTTATTTTTCATCTCGTGAATAGGAACTTCGTGGTGCAGAGCGCACAAGCCAGAGACTGCGGAGTTACAGCATTCATTTAATGCCCTTATTTTTACCAGTGCTCAGATGCTGTATTTTCAATTGCTTTTCACCGTTCCTTAAATTGGCGCAATTTTGGCCATTTTGTAGGGAAGTAGCTGTCATTTTGGCTCTCCGCCTATGACGTTTCCATTATGGTGATGTTAATTTATTTTCATTCTACCTTACTTTTGATGTCTTGGATTGGAGGTGTGATGTAATTGTGTCGATTCCTGATCATTGCCGTCACTTCTATTTTTTCATATCAGAGCTGTTTTGTTTGTGCTGTGTGGTGGCTGTAAAACGTTTCCCAGCACATTCATTTAATGCTCTGATTTGCAGAACTCGGGGATTGTATTTGCACTTGTTTTTCCACTGTTCCTTAAATTGACTTTTGCTCAAGCTTTTCAGTTATGTCATGCTACCGAGTCCCCATCATTGTTGTATCATTTTGTGTTCTTGGCGATCTGGCACTGATGAGCAAAAACCCTTCATGCGGACTGAACAAAGTGTCTTAACTGCGACAGAACCAAGGGCGAGGATTGTGACCGCGTAACAATCGATGTAACACCACCCCTGAAAACATTTTACTGACCGCCCCGTTCTTCTGTCCTGGTTTATTAAAGTAACAGTTCGTCTTTTCTAATGTGTATTGCTTATATCTTATTATTTTGAATAGCCGCGTGCTAATTTTGTGGGTAAGTAACTGTCTTTTCGGCTTTCCGCCTGTCAAGTAACCAGTAAAGTGATGATAATTTATGCTCGTGTATGATGTCTTGGATGGGCAGTGTACGGTAATTGTATCGATTCCTGATCATTGCCTTCACCTCTATTTTATACACTTCATCAAAGTGTATTTTATATATTTATGTCCTTTTGAGATTTTTAACCAATTATGGTCGTTTGAAAATAGACCTCTGCTCATACCCACGCTAGAGGGCGTACGAGACCAAATATCAAAAACCATGGCTTACCTGTCTCACACTAGATGATTGATTTAAGATATTTGTTTTGCATTTTCCTTGCCACGGAAACCATAGTTTTGCAAGAAATTGAACTATTTCGAAAGAGGAACACTCAAAGGCATGTATTTTAATTTTCAATAGAATCAGTTTAGTGGTTTAGGAAGAGATGTAGTTTAGAAATGTGAACGAGTGGACAATGACGACAACTAGAGGTGATATATCACGATAACATCCCACGGCCTTCGCCACAGACGAGCTTATTAAAATGACTAAATTATCAGTTAGCCAGTCTATTTACTCAGGGAACTCCTGATTACTAAAAACGGCATCTCAAGCCAGCGACAGAAGAGTGTTGAAAATGAATGTTACTTATTTTTGAGATTTTTACAGTTACTGAAGAATGAATTGATTACATCGAACCACGAGCAAAGAAAGTTAACCCCGGGGTTATTCGTACCTCAATGAATATTACATTCGTACCTTTATTACTTATAGTTATTAAATTTTTCATCCATAATGTGACGACAACTTCTGGTCTGAGGGCTAAAATTAAAAGAAGAAGAAAAAATGCACGCAGATTTCCAGTTAACAGCTGGAAGAGCGCCGGTTAGGTTATAACGTCGCTATCGTCTAATCATATTGGAGAGAACCAGGGTTTATTTTTTTACGTCACTGAATGACCTGTGACGTCGCGTGAATGGTATTCATTGAGGTTTGAACAACATTGCGTCCCTACAGTAGACTAAAAGGGTTTCCTGTAAATGCACTGAGAGTCGGAATATAATGATATGATATGAAGAGTCACAGAAAAAAACAAACAGGACAAACAGTAAAGATTTCGTTTTCTTTCCCTTTGTTGTATTTGATGGGAGATGTGAGGTAATTATATTACATGCATTACAAAGAAATGCCACGATTTATTAAATATTGACAATACCTATTTTTATTATGGTTTGTCTGTGAGTGTTTGTATCGTTAATATTATTTTCTTTTGGATAGCCAATTGGCCATTTTGTGGGAAAGTAACAGTCCTTTTGGCTTTCCGCTATTGATGTTTCCATTAGGGTCTGTTGTTTCATGTTTGTATGTCTTTCCCTTTGGTGTCTCTGATGGGAGCTCTGGGTTAATTGTATCGATTCCTGATCATTGCCTTAATTTCTATTTTGGTCAGTCAAATTTACCCTCAGAACTTAAATAAAATAAAGCAAACTCTTTTGATACCGAGGCCCTGTTTTTGGATTTACATATATCTATTGTAGATGGGTTTGTTTCCTGCAAAATTTATGGTAAACGCAAGATTTTGATTTTGAGATTGTAAATCTTCCTTTCTTGGATGGCGATTTTCCTCGTTCGGCATCCTATGGTGTTAATATTTCGCAATTATTTCGATTTGCCAGAGTTTTTTGTCATGTAAATGACTTCAATACTTGTAATAAATTGTTAACTGCTAAACTTCTTTATCGGCGTTATCGATACCATAAACTACGCAAAGCCTTTTCAAAATTTTATAGAAGACATTCCGATTTGATTTCTAAATTCAATGTTGGACTTCTCTTCTCTAACAAAGTATATCGGAACCCGGATTTTATGGTGACTTAGTATATAAATTCAGAAAAATATATACTTGCAATGACTTTAGCACCCAACTTTGTAAAATTATTCTCCGACATAAAAGATTGGGTACAACAAAAATGTTATACGACAGACTGCATGCATGGTAGTTAACCCAATCACGGTTGACAACTTTGCTTCCCTCTTTAATTGCAGGCGGGTGGGTCCGGCCTTAGACTCTTTGACGGTTCCAGCATAAAGGCTTACTGAGAACTGAAGATAATTTCATTTTAAGCAATGTTGGTTGGTGCCTGATGCTCTGCATCGGAGTCTAACTGTTGGTTTTCTTTTGCTCCAGTATTTCAGTGGTTTCTTGCTGTCGAGTCCTCACCGTTGTGTCATCCCTGTGCTTGTTTAATTTTTGTTTTCTCGGAGATGTTGCACTGATGAGTTAGGAGGCCTTCATGCGGACTGAATAAATTATTCGCCTAAATCGCGACGGAAGTAAGAGCTAGGATTGCAGCTGCGTAAAATCCATTTAAGCCCCCAGTGAAATTCGTTTCACTGACCGTTCAAAGGCGGTTCTTCTGTCGCGGTTTATTTTTGTTACGGTTTGTCTTTTGAGTATGTGTATTGCGTATATTATTTTGTTCTGGATAGCCAATTGGTCATTTTGTGGGAAAGTGACTGTCCTTTTAGATTTCCGTTATTAATGTTTCCATTAGGGTCTAGTTATTTCATATCTTTGTTTCTTTCCCTTTGGTGTCACTGATGGGAGCTGTGGGTTAATTGTATCGATTCCTGATCATTGGCTTCACTTCTATGAAGTTAACTTTACGGGATCCCAATCCCCATCCTCAGTGTATTTGTTTAACTAAAAACCTAACTAAAAGGAGCAATTTACATAATGGGCAGAATAATCAGAATCACCAGCATGACAAACATTAAACTGGAAGGACAAATATAACTAAAAATGAACAACCAAATAGAGGGAAGAATCAGAATCATCAACGTAACAACATATATAAAAAGGTAAAGAATGAGAACCACCAACACGAAAAGTGAAGGAACCACAGCATAAGCACCGACTTGGTAAAACTACTGGTGGTCAAACATAATAACGCCCTGTGTGTCCCAAAATACAATTGCCATTACCTTGTCAGCCGAAGATTGCGTTTTGAACTTCTTTTTCCTCGGAGACCCCGTCCCTACCCACTGGCGACATTTATTCTCCGGCTTAAAATAATGGACCCAGGTCTCATCTACAGTCACAGGACGTGAAAGAAATAGAGGATATTTACTTTTTTGAGTTGGATACCAAAAATATTTATACCTCCTCTTTGAAAAGGAGGCGCGTGTATACTGGTTTACATCTGTCCTTCCGTCCGTCTGTCCGTCCGTCCTAGCGTCCTTCTGACCGCTTTTTCATCAAAGATTTCTCAAAAACCATAAAAGCTAGAAACCCCAAACGTGGCATACTAAGCAATCCTGATGAGTTGTACCTCGTAAGAGGTAATGGTCATTATCCGCTTGTTTGTTCATCCGTTCTTTCTTTCTTCTTTCTCTCAATATAGGCCAATGCTGAACGTTTCGTCAAAGATTTCTCAGGACCTAAAAAAGCTGAAGTGTAGGCAATGATCAGGAATCGATACAATCAACCCACAGCTCCCATCAGAGACACCAAAGGGAAAGAAACATAAACATGAAACAACATACCCAAATGGAAACATCAATAGCGGAAAAAGGACAGTTACTTTCGAAGTCTCAAACTTGGTAGACTATGCAATGCTAATGCCTTGTATTGTGTAAGAGGCAATGTGCTTTCTCGGCTTATTTGTTCATCTGTTCTTACAGGCTTCTTTCTCACCATATAGGCCATTGTTATATTTTTCGTCAAAGATTTCTCAAGAACTAGAAGTCTCATACTTGGTATACTTTGCAATGATGATGGCTTGTAATGTGTAAGAGACAATGGGCTTTCTAGGCGTTTTTGTTCACCTGTTCTTATATTCTTCTTTCTCTCCATACAGGCCAATGCTTTATCAGTTCCTACATTCTTCTTTATGTCCATCTAGGTCAATGTTTAATTTTTCCGTCAAAGATTTCTCAGGAACTACAAAAGCTAGAAGCTTCAAACTAGGTATGCAATGCCCTCATGATGTCTTATATTGTCTAAGAGACAATGGGCTTTCTCAGCTTATTTGTTTTTTTTTTTCATTCTTCTATCTCTCCACACAGGCCAATGTTAAATTTTTCGTCATAGATTTCTCAAGAACTGCAAACGCCGGAAGCCTCAGACTTGATGTGCAATGCGATAGTGATGGCTTATATTGTGTAAGAGACTATGGGCTTTCCCGGTTTATTTGTTCATTAGTTCTCGAATAAACGGGCAAACAACGGACTGACAGCGGTACGACGTTGCCACGCCGACAGCGGTACGACGTTAACACGTCGTATCGCTGTCGGTTCGACGTTGACCCGACATTCTTTGCCGGCTTCGTTCATATCATTATCACGTTGTGTAAAGAAGGCTTTTCCTGCGTAATTGACAGACTCCCGTCTAACTGATAGTTTATTTATTGTAAAATGAGCTCACCTGAACCGAAGGCCCGGGAAGTTATCGTGATCGGTCACTGTCCGTAGTCGTCCGACCGTCTGCTCACAATTCCTTTAAACTATATATCTTCTTAAACCGCGCATTGGATTCGATCCAAACTTGGAAAACGTATCTTTGAGTGTTCTGTTTTCATATTCGTTCAAAGAATTTAATTTCATGCAGAAGCATTGTTACCATGGCAACGAAAATGAGAGAACAAAATCTAAAACATATCTTGTCTGAGACAGGTAGGTAAAGGTTTTTGATATCTGGTATATAGCTTTATTAGAAGTTTTGGTTTAACACAATTATGTAGGGAAAATTTAAAGCCCTTGGGTCAGATATGACCTGACGCCGGGAGTCACCTCTTTTACACAGACTGAGATAGAGAACCCCTTAAAACATCTTCTTGTGGAAGTCTAAAAGACTGTGGCTTTTTATATTTGGTATATAGCTTTATCTAGTTTCTGCCAGGTAAAGAGGTAATACGTAATGTCCCTGCCAGCACCAACCACGGGCCAACGTCGGGCCGATAGCGGTACGACGTAACCACGTCGTACCGCTATCGGCCCGACGTTGGCCCGGCATTCTTTGCTGGCTGGGGTTAGTACTTTATCTTTTCAGAAACCTAGAACTCAGTTCCGGCTACTGAGTACCATTTTCTTTCTATTTTTTATATTTCCTGTCCGTGCCACTGGTTGTCTGTAACCCTTGAATTAGGCTTTTTCCTGAGTATTTGTTTACTCTTCTAACATTATTCAAGCACGAAACTATTTGGTTGCCATACTCGTCCTGAACTTCAAAGGAAGCAACAATTCCAATCCTTGTATCAAACCAGAAATAGAACAATCTTGAATCCGAGCTCTGGACTCAAAAGCAGTCTCGGGGGTATGAGATGGGTGGAGGCAAAGGTGATTTGTATGTTGCGTTACTGGGGCGTCCAACTGACAATGGCTTACAGTCGAGCAAGGTCTACCGTCCTTGCAGCAGGTAAGGGTAGATGAGGGGGGGGGGGGGGTTGTTATTTATTCTGTTTTTTTTTCTGCATTGCCATTCTCATCCTCTTTCTCATCTGTCCCTCACTTTCACCTCCTCTGCTATCTCTTATGTCTCTTTTCTCCCTTTCTCTTGGACACAACACAAAATCACCCGCAAGGGTTGGGGTGCCGTTAAACTCTTAACATTCAATCAACGTCAGTCCACCAAAAACACCAATTAGATCACGGAGGGCCCAATTCGGGACATACAACTTAAAAACTGATGATGTATGCGATTCGTCTCGTCGACTCGTTGAATGCCCCATTTACTTCAAGTACCTAAATTTGTATCTTTTATAGGGTGAGACAATCGTAATGGAAGGAGGAAGTGGAGAAGGGGTGAGTGTAGTACGTATTTGATTATTATGACTATAAAAAACATATTGTTTCCAAATTTCCATTATTTACAGAATCTGATTTTACCATCAAAGAGTATGCACTGCAATCAAATGGACTGCTTAGTGCAAGATTTCAGCAAATCCAATGCAAAATACAAATATTTTTTTTAAACAAAAACTTTCACCTATTAAATACTTTGGCTGTGCCATTTACGTAATATTCGAGCATTGTAAAGTATGATTCGATCTGCATAAAAACGATCTTTATAGATTCTGCAAACGAAAGCTCAGTCAATAACGGTATATTTCTTCTATTTGATAATGATCATTTTAAACAGGTTTTCCAATTGTTTATAAACTACCAATAAGGGATCGAGTTATACAATATCAAAGATACATTTCGACAGCCTTGGCTGTATCTCTAAATTGATTTACCACTGTTGGTATTTTTTTTCAGCTTCCCGGACCAGCTGGACCTCCTGGACCACCAGTATGTATAACAATCTAATATCTATATTACACTAACTTCACCTTCATCTTTTATTACGTCGCGTCGTAATTTTGTTATTTGGCCCCTGTATGCCTGTCTCCGAATGACAGATTGGCAAACGGTATAGACTGATTAGGCGCCGCTGAATGCGGCATTCGATCAGGGTTTCTTTAAAGGACGGCTGTTTTTGTAAAAGTTGTAGCAAATACATTTTTATTTGTAAAGGGATCTGTTCCAAGCTATAAGCTCGAAGATTCTATTAACAGTATATAGGGTTTTCTTTGGTTTTGGTTTTACGGCCCTTTCAAGATTATTTCACTCATATCGAGCCGATCGTTAACCAGAGGTCGGCGAAAAATCCGATGCAGAACTTGGCGTCTCACATGTGACCCGAGCGGGGCTCGAACCACAGCGGTGAGAGACCTAATAATCAAGAGTCAGCGCTCTTAACCACTAGGTATATAGGTTAATTATGTTCGTTTCATTTGTGGCAGATTGCTATTTGTGGAAGTTTCCATATTTCAATGGTCGCAATATTTATGCACTTTACCATCGGCCTCAAATTATATTTTGAAAATATTATTTGAGACCGATGGTAAAGTGCATAGATAATTTAGCCTAGGTTCCCGTTAAGAGGTATGGTTGACAGCGGTGGTGACGTGTGAAAAGGCATTAGCTTTCGGTGGTCAATCAACATTTTCTTGAATGTACGATTTTCCCTTTAACCAGAGGGTATCAACTATTTCTGCGCATAATATCAGCATGGTAAAGCAGTTTATTATGTTTTGGGTCTGTCATTTTAAGTTCAGTCCTTGACTCATTTCACTAAATCCATATCTGTTCTGCATTTCAAGGCCAGTAAAGTTGAACGTTATATAAACGTGCGCACTATAGTTCTTTTTACTTACACTTCACCACGTTACTTGTATCGTTGAAGGATATATACCAAACATGCATAGATCGATTATCATGAATCTTCAAAGACAGTCCTTGATCTCATTTTAACCGCGTCTCATATACCATCGCTTAACCTGGCTCATTTTGTGTTGGCGCCATAGTAAAAAATAGCACATTGTGTATAATTGCAATCTGCACAAAGTTTCAACATATGAGCTTAAACTGTCACTGAATTATTTGCAAAGTCTCACGACTGAAGTAACCACCCCGATAGGAAGTACGATACGCTCTTTTTATATAAAACTAAACGCCCAATCATCCAATTGCATACTTGATGAAATAATACGATTCTTTTACTAGGGACCGATGGGATTACAAGGAGCACCTGGAATAAAGGTACAGCATGGCAGGAATAACATATCTGCTGAGTGTTAAATCAGTTTCTAACCTAAAAACATTAGTTCATAGTTTACTAACTTGACTGATCCGCATGCTTTCAAAGTGGACATAAAGTGCAAGAAATCATTGTCTATCATTCCTTGTTTGGATAATTGCACTCAGATTTCGTGTCATTGGCCCTTTATTGCTAAAAGAGCTTCGGGTATATAATGCATATAATGTTTTTGGGGACCCACCGTCTGTGTAACTCTGGTGTTACCCACTGCTGACAGATATTATTTCTTTTCATGCGGATGTTTGCAACAGGGTCTTTCATGTTGCATGTTTTGGAAAAAGCAGACTGTGTTTAAACTTTGTTTGAGTATTTGGCATGAACTTTCTACAGTTCATAAATATTAGAACACTTACTTTTGCTCCTTTCTAGCACATGTCAGACACTTATATTGCCAATAATATTACAATGCCTTCACTATATACTAGCAAGACAAACTTTATGCTATTATGCGTCGAACATAGAAAGCTGTATTACCTTGCCAGTAGGTTGTTTCGATTACTTGTGCTAAAATGTGTTGCTTTTTTTATCTGGCTATCCTCCGCATTTTTAGCTGTGTTGTCGTCTTTGATTGCAGCTGTTTTGACACATTTCTAATTATCTTAGGGTAACTTCATCTTTTAATTCTGTGTAGTTTATATCCTGACCGGGACACATATAAACCTGCAAGCTAAGCCAGTGAAAATTTAGCGCAGCGTTGCTTGTACTGACTCGCCTCTTGTTGTTTCTGTTTCTTTGAGCATCAACGATTTCATATTCATAATGTGTGTTTTCCCTGTTTGCATTGGTTGTTCGTAGATGCGCAGCTGCCTCTGACTTTAGAAACCGACTGTGTAACCGAACATTATTAATGTGAGTTTAAACTGGGCTTATACGTTATCTTGCGGCTGCGACGGAAGTAAGGGCGAGGATTGTGGCCACGTAAAATCGATTAAGCCCCGCAGTGGAATTCGTTTCTGCTGACCGTTGCAAGGCGGTTCTTCTGTCGCGGTTTATTTTTTGTTATGGTTTGTCTTTGGGTGTTTGTGTCGCTTATATTATTTTATTTTGGATAGCATTTGGCCATTTTGTGGGAAAGTAACTGTCCTTTTGGCTTTCCGCTATTGATGTTTCCATTAGGTCTGTGTTTTCATGTTTGTACTTCTTTCCCTTTGGTGTCTCTGATGGGAGCTGTGGGTTGATCGTATCGATTCCTGATCATTGCCTGTATTTCTGTTTTGCTGCAGTTTTTGCACACTCTTCATTAACCTTTCATTTTGTGTACCGGCACGAGCGTAACAGAGGAGCTACTTAGACAGGGACAGCGATAGACAGCTTGCCTAACAAACATCTCCTCGCCGTCTTTTTGCGCCATTTGTGTTTATCTTATATTCGTTTGTTTGTTTATTAACACCCTTTCAAACTGTAATTTTGTTAGAACAAATCATAATAGCAATTTCGTTATCATGTACATATGTACAAAATAAGTTGTTGTATTAACTTCTGTTAGTGAAATTGTCTGTGGCGATACAAAAATTGTGAAAGATTGCTGTACAGGGGCGACAAATAATTATTACTTTGCGGGGTCGTGGTAACATCTAGAAAATCTTGCAACTGTCTTGTCAATTTCATTCAAATCCAGCACGTTACAAAAGAATCGCTTTAACGTTAACATGGGTCTTTATTCAATGTCAAATTAACTTCAGTTAATAAGCAAAATTTAGGACTGAGCGGAGTTTCTTGCTATAACAGTACAATATGTATTTTCTATGTTTAAGGGTGAACGTGGTCAGGCTGGATCAAAAGGAGAACCAGTAAGTAATTTTATAGAGTACCCTTTAAATCCATGGTAAGGTTTAAACTCGATTGCTTAAACACATTTCCAACGACAAATTTTCTGTTTCCCTATGAAACAAAGACCGGTACTTACTCGAGAGTACATTATTCCATTTCTCAAAGTCAAACCGCTGTTGACGATTGGTGGTAAAATTTGCAGCTGATATGAGAACATAAAAGTGCAATTTTAAGTGAATGTCAAAATTTCGGATAAAATCCTTTAACACAACGATGACGTTTGATTTTCCTAGCGCTATAGTTTTTTTTCGGATAATAACTAGCGGTGTTTGATAGCCTATTATTCACTATATTAGCATCCCCTTTTATGGAGATGCCTATGTAGCGCTGTTGGTAAGAACTTCCGGCCACTGCAGTGCTAGACGACGTCGCCGCATCTGTGCGTGGGTTTGAATCACAGCGGACGCAAATGTTGTTTTATTTGTATTGAAGTTTAACGGCCCAGTCAACACTATTTTAGGTCATTTTTGAGCAGTTGAGTTCACCTATCCACACTTTGCCTGCGCAGGCATATGCGTAAGCGGTGAACCAGTACAGTGCACATTCTTTTGGCAGAAACTGACAACTGCCCTTCTTGAAGCAGCGGAAGAGAGAGAATGACCAGAGAAAAATTTCATGTTCAGTCTCCACGAAGGAATGTTGCCGACACCGGCAGGTATCGAACCCGCGTCCTCCTGGTCACCAGTCAGACGCGCATCCAACTGAGGTACCGAGGCCGGCCTAAACGTGAATGCAATTATAGCAGGCAATAATACATGTATACTTCAAATATGTTTCAAATTCATTAATTTTTAAGCGAATTCAGAATAGGGACTGGTAGTTGCAACAAAAAATTCATGAATTTGCTTACAGTATTTTCATAGGAAACTTGAAAGATCGAAGTTGACATTCTAAATGTACAATACTGATTTAACTGTAATAAATGGTTAACTTGGGTTCTTTGATCGATTACTGGGATATAATAACACGTGTATTTAGGTTGTCGTGTAAACGCTTATAATTTTAAACGATGGAATGGAATACTTTTGATTGCTCAAAGCAACTCAAATTGACACTATACATTAACGACTTTCGTTTTGTGAAAAGGTGAAGACAATTAACAGGATTCGATACAAATTAGAAGTGGAGGCAATGTTAAGGAATCGACACAGTTAACCCATAGCTCCCATCAGAGACATCAAAGGAAAAGAAACACAAACATGCAACAACAAACCCTAATGGAAACATCAATAGCGGAAAGCCAAAAGGACAGTTACTTTCCCACAAAATGGCCAACAGGCTATCCAAAATAAAATAATATAAGCGGCACAAACACCCAAAGGCAAAAAAAAAAACCGCGACAGAAGAACCGCCTTGGAACGGTCGGCGGAAACGAATTCCACTGGGGGGCTTAAATCGATTTTACGTGGTCACAATCCTCGCCCTAACTTCCGTCGCCTCATACCGCCCATCCATGGGTTCAAAGGATTTTACTTAAAACTGGAAGTATTCGAGACGCATATATTCGCTGTCAAAAAGATATTCTAAGATCTTGAATAGGTACTTGAATGCAGTTTATCGTCAACTACACAGCCTGGAAAACGATATAAGCCCAAGTTTATGACTCTGTCACCAAAAGGAAGCATCACATGCTCATTTCTTTAAACTGCGTTGGATGAGCGCCTGTTCAACAGATTAATGACACATGGTTTCTACATTGCAGGGTGCTAAAGGGTCTGATGGCGATTTTGGTCCCATGGGTTTACCTGTAAGTAGTTGCACTATTTTACCATTGCGAACCCTCTGTTCTAGAGCAAACTGAATAGAGCATGACTTCCGTTACTGCAAACACAAGCCACTGAAATGACTGCCATCTGTTGTATAAAATGAATGTAGGAGTTATGTTGGATGGAGTTAGAAAGCTTAAAAATGTTGAATGGCATTTGCACAGCACGGCTGAGCCTGATATCACCTTTTTGCTATTAGCTCACGGTTTATTGTAGCTTATCAGTTGCCATATTTTCGAAACAATCCTACATTATTACCTGAACATCACGTCTCGACTCAGATAAGACCAAATTACCAATCGAATTCTGCAAGCTATTCTTCGATGTTCCTTTGATAGGTTAGCCATTTTGTCTCACTTTTATTTCAATGCTATTTTATTCCAAATTTTGTATTCTCTTGACTTTGTTTTCAAAATAGAAGTGACGGCAATGATCAGGAATCGATACAATTAACCCGCGGCTCCCATCAGAGACACCACGGGAAAGAAACGCAAACATGAAACAACTAGACCCTAATGGAAACATCACTAGCGGAAAGCCAAAGGGACAGTTACTTTCCCTCTTGTTATGAATTTTTTATGTTTGAATTCATGTTTAACGTCCCCGTCAACACTATTTAGGTCACTTTAGAGACGTTGCTTCCAATTTTGTGGAACTTTTACCGACATTGAGACGAAATGACATTTCCAGATAGAAGAGGAGGCAATGATCAGGAATTGACACAATTAACTTACACCTCCCATCAGAGACACCGAAGGGAAGCACAGACATGAAATAACTAGACCCTAATTGAAACATCATAACGGAAAGCCAAAAGGACCGTTACTGTCCCTCAAAATGGCCAATTGGCTAATCAACAAATGAGATCAGATAATATAAGATAATTTATTCGCAAAAGGCCTACCGGCCCATGAGCTACATAGTGCACATAACATACATATATAAATGTAAATGTATAAACGAAACACACATTCAAAGACAAACTTTAACAAAAGTGAACCGCGACAGAAGAACCGCCTTGGAACGGTCAGTGAAAAATATTTCACCGAGGCCCTGTAGCCCAATGAAACCAAAATGGTTTATATCCATGGACTGTCCGAATCGCAGAACTTCACCTGGGCAGGTTTAGACCTTTTAAGCGTTTTCTGGGCATCTTTGTCTATAACTATTTACCAGTACTCATGTGCGGTCAGTTTCAGCTCTGCGTGGAAGCATCATGCAGCCCAATCTATTTCTCCAAGCTCCGATGAACGGGACCCATGTTTCCAAGAATATATCACTTACAGGAGTAAATAAGAATTTAGAATTGGAAATTATGAATTAGTAAAGACATGGAAATCAAGTAGATACCAACGTTCGATAGTAAACGATAAAAATGCATTAATAAGTATTTGATAGTATTTCTGAGCAATTGCCATATATTTAGTAGTTCACCTAGGTTTCTTTGGCCGTAGATACTCTTCATTAAAACAATTGTGCAAATAGCTGAATCATATTGTATGTCATTCATATGTCAAGTTTACATCCATGACTTATTTTCATGCATTTTGGCACGATACTTCCACACTTCCTATCCTTGGAATATTGGATATATTTTCACATTTCTGTATTTTATAGGCCGGTTTTTACCTTATTTTTTTCGTCCTGTTTATTGACTGGTTCTATTAAATAACATTTTCGTAATATCACCATCGCATCAATATATACACGAATATAATATAGCAAAAAGTATTTAGTTTGCTTTCATTTAATTTACTGAGTGGGTATGTTTCTGATTTTCGTCACAATTTATACTTGAATTAATTATTGTATGAAAGTTTGTTTACAAAATGCTATAACTATACCAGCCAATAGCGGTTGCATGTCATTTAATACACTTCAATACCAAACTTATTTATAGGGTTTACTTGGTCCAAAAGGAGATAGGGGCCCGTCTGGATTCTCAGGAGAAATAGGTCCGATGGTGAGATCATTCATTCCATGCTTTTTACTGCCATTCTGTTGCTATGAGATAACAATTTATTTGCTGTGTATAGCTTTCAGTGCTGTAATAGTAAAACAAAACCCTTAAGTATTTGACACATCTGCTGCAGTGCATATCTGTAATTTCAGTGCAATGTAAACGTTGTTAGTTGTTTTTTTTTAGTTTTAGCTCACCTGAACCGAAGGCTCATAGGTGAGCTTATAGTATGGAAAGGCTCCGTTGTCTGTCTGTTTGTCTGTCTGTCTGTAGTCTGGCGTCTGTCAACATCGTTAAACATATTCTCCTTTAATTGAAGTCAGACTTCATGAAGAGTATCCAAAGGATCAGTGAACGCAAGTTTGTTTGCAGAGTTCAGATCACATGACCAAGATGGCCGCCTTACTCATATAAGGTAAAAGCTCTTTAAAAATCTTCTTATCCAGAACCAGTGGACCGGTTGTCATGAAAATTGGAAACTCGGGCATATCATATTCTGTTAAAATGAAGACTCTTGGGTGACCTTGTCCTGTTTAAATACAAGGTCAAATTTGGTCGCATAGTCTTTTATGGGGAAAATGTCAAAACTGCGTTTTTCGGAGACTAAATGCAGCTTGTGATTGGAAAATTTGCAGTTGCAGTTAGGTAAATGAGTAAATGAAACTGGATAAGAACTCACGATCAAGGTTCCTTGGCCGTGGCCGAAGGTCATTCAGTTTTGAAATTTAAACTTATTTTGTTGAGAAACCACTGAGCCATTATTAACCGAACTTTATATGAAATTTTATATTTAAGGAAGAAGGAAATGAAAATCGTTCAGTATGAGTTTGTTCACATGATTATTAAGGCTGCCATACCGATATATGGTAAAAGCTTTTCAAAAACCTTTTTATTTGGAACCAAGGGGCCAGTGGCCTTGAAACTTGGTAAGTAACCTTTAGGACTCGGACCTATGGGGCTTTGTTCAAATAATGATCCTTAAATGGCTTTGACCTTTATAAGGTCATGGCCAAGTTTTGTCACATAGGTTTTTGTTTTGGAAAAAGTCAAAACCATGATTTTTGGGAAACTATTCCAGCATGTAATGTGGAAATACGTAGATGTATTTATGTAAATGGGTGAATGAAACTACATGAGATTCAAGGTCAAGGTCATTCTCTGACCTTACTTAAAGTTTAATTAGGTATGAAAATCAAAACTTCTTTTCTTTCAGAAACCGCATGGCCATTTATAACCAAATTTCATATACAGCTTAAAGGAAAAAGCAAATGAAAATTAATAAATGAGAGTTTGTCCACTTGAACCATATGGCCGCCATGCCCATATATGGCAAAAAATGAAAAAAACTTCTACTCCGGAATCAAATATCCCGATGGCCTTGAAACTCTGTTTTTAGGGTTGGAAACTCGAGCACAAGTAAGTTTGTTTTAACGATTACTCTGTCTTAACCTCAACTCAATTTACGTCAAGGTCAAAATTGGTCACAAATGCTTTTGTATGGGAAAAAGTGAAAACGTTAAATTTTCGAAAACTGTTGTTGCCTGTGACCTTTAATTTTTAATGCAAGCACTTGTTTGTGAATAGATGAAGCTAAATGAGTATCAAAGGTCAATATCACTCCTTGACCTTGGATCACGGTTACTGAGATATCAAAATTAAAATTTGCTATTTTTTAGAAAACGCTCGGAAATTTGAAATATTTATGGGATGGAAGAAATGAAGTTTGTTTCACTGGTCCAGGTAACATGACCAAGATGACCTCCATTACCAAATATGGTTAAACATTTTTAAAGATCTTCTCCTCGGGAACCAGTGTGCCAATTGACTTTAAACTTGTAATGTAGCATTGAGGACTCCGGTCCTTCATAATTTATGCAACAGATGAGTCTGGGTTGACATTTTCCGATTTAACGTCAAAGTCTAAATAGTCACATATGACTTTGCATGAGAAAAGTGGAAATTGTTAACTTTTCAATAACTGTTATTGCTTGTGAAATTCAATGGTATTTTCAATCAGGTAAATGAGTTAATGGCGTTACATGAGTTTTAAAGGTCAAGGTAAAACACTGATCTTGGTTCATGGTCACTCAGATAACAAAGTAGAAGTGAGATTGACTTAATAAGCTTTAAGCTTCTGTTCAAATCCTTTCAAGAATGAACATATTTATATGTGGTTGTATATTTGTTGTATGTATTTCTGCGAATAAATACGTTTAAACCAAAGTAGAAGTGAAGACAATGATCAGGAATCGATACAAATAACCCCCACCTCTAATCAGAGACACCAAAGGGAAAGAAACAGCCGTTAAATAACTAGACCCTAATGGAAACAGCAATAGCGGAAAGCCAAACGGATAGTTACTTTCCAACAAATGGCCCATTTTCTATCAAAAACAAAAAAGATAAAAGCGAGACAAACCGTTACAAAAATAAACGCCGAGAGAAATTATAAAAACAAACAGCTTGATATAAGTCAAGTTGCATATAAGGATTTTTGGAGGAACGAAAAATGGTAAAAAGGGATAAACGTGATGACCAAGGTGATCGCCAGGTTAAATTCCTTGAAATATTTTCTTCTCAGTTATCAAATGGCTTCAAATCCACTCAGCACTTAGGTGAGCGATCCTCTGGTTTGTTAATATTCAAACAATTTCAAACTCGACATTGCCTCTTGATACAAAAGATTTAAAAGGATGCTAAAACGCATACAATCTACAGATAAGTAGTACTTACCAGCACCAAACCTCGTTTTTCCGTTAAAATAATGACAACACCGTGAAGGAACACACCGCATAACTAAAATATGAAGTGTACAAGTTTTCTTGACCAGACTAGATAGTTTCTGCCAATTAGGCCTCATCAGTGACCCCAAAAAATTAAAAAAAAAAACATAACAGAATCAGTGATCCAAAAGGACAAGAAAATATAGACTACACCAGCTAGTCTACCAAAAAAGTCGTCGTTATCGAATCCTGTATAAAATACCTAAGCTCCTGGAATAAGATCGATGCACTCATAAGAGACAGACATTGTAAAAAAAAACATACAAAACGCTAAATTTTCTCGTAAAATAGAAATTACAATTTCGTCACAGAAATTAAAGTTAAACCTTTCAAAAAAGAGGTGAAGGCAATGATCAGAAATCGATACAACTACTTCGCATGACACCATAGGGAAAGAAACAACAACTTAAACATAATAAAAACATCACAAACGGAAAGTCAAAAGGACAGTCCCCGCACCCCACAAAGAATGGGTCAAGAGGCTACCAAAAATAACAAAATAGCAATACATACATGCAAAGACGAAATATAACGAAAATAAACCACAACAGAAGAACCGCCTTTGAACGGTCAGTATTTTTTTTTTACTGGGGGCCTACGTTTCTGGAGTTGTCTGTCTTTGAATTTGGGCACAGCAATGTTTGTTGGTAGGAGTTTGGTCGGAATTAATGGGGTGGCTCGTTATGATTATTCCTACTCGGAACTACTTAGCTTGCGTAGGCATTTGTTCCGGTCTATACGGTCGAAAGGGTTGATGTCATCACGAAAACACACCTATATAATTTTGACCCCCTCGAACCTCACTATTGTATAGTAATACTGTGGTTTGTAAGGCTTAACCTTATTTTTCATATTTTTATCTAAGATATAGATTGTGGGTACTCGTTAAAACCGCCTCATCGAGGCGGTTCTAACGAGTAACCACAATCTATATTTTGAGCAGAAATAAGAAAAATATCACAATGTTTCATCTTAAAATTTTCATTTTTTCGGCGATAAATGTTACAATGTATTGGTATAGGCGTGTTTTCGTAATGTGATTATTTGGAAAAAACGATCTCATCCTTCATGCATTCTGCTAAATATAAGTGAAGGCAATGATCTTGGATCGTCACAAAAAACTCACACCTCCCATCCAAGACATAAAAATGGAAAGGAATATAAAGGGAAGTAGGTACATAACTACAATTAACCCTTAAGATACCAATTACAACAAAAGTCGTCTGCTTTGTTGTATTCTGGTTACAATAAAAATCTTCAGTAACAGTTTGATCAGGGTCCATACTGTTTGGCTGTATACATTAAAAAAACAAGAGGGCCCAATGGCCCTATATCGCTCACCTGTGTACCAGAAAATCATTAGTGTAGGAGACCACTTGACATTGCTACATACTTAATATCTAAGCTCTGGCAAAGCGGTGTCCAAGCTTATAAACCCTACTGGTTTCATTGGGCGACAGGGCTTGAGATGTAATTTCATCTCAATGTCGGGTAAAAGTCCCACAAAATTGGAAGAGACATCTCCAAAATGACCTATACAGTGTTGACGGGGATGTGAAACCTCAAATCAAACAAAATCTGTGCCTTATGGTTTTGGAGAAAAAGATTTTTTTAAGTTTTTTCCAGTATAAGTCTATAGGAGCTAATGAGACCTGGGGCTTGGCCAATTTTGACCCAAAGGGCACGGTTGGCAGGATTTATGTAGGCGACCGTTTTATGTTGCTATAAACTAAATATCTAAGGTCTGTACTTCATGGTTTCAAAGGAGATTTTTTAAGCTTTTTTCCATTATGAGTCTATGGGAGCAAAGGGGCCCTGGCGTGTGGTCCATTTGGAACCCAGGGGCATGATTGGCATGAATTATGTAGGTGACGAAATGCCGTTGCTTCATGCTAAATATCTAAACTCTGGGCCCTGTGGTTTCAGAGAAGAAGATTTTTGAAGCTTTTTTTTCCATTATGAGTCTATGGGAGCTAAGGGGCCCCAGGGCGTGGCCCATTTGGTCCCTATGGGCATGATTGGCAGGATTTATGTAGGTGACCACTTCCGTTGCTACATGCCAAATACCTCAGCTCTGGGCCCTGTGGTTTCAGAGAAGAAAATTTTTGAAGCTTTTTTCCATTATGAGTCTATAGGAGCTAAAGGGCCCGGGGCATGGCCCATTTGGACCCGAGGGGCATGATTGGCAGGAATTATGTAGGTGACTACTTGCCATTGCTACATGCTAAATATCTAATCTCTGGGCCCTGTGGTTTCCGAGAAGAAGATTTTTGAATTTTTTTGTTCCATTATGAGTCTATGGGAGCAAAGGGGCCCCGGGGCGTCGCCCATTTGGAACCCAGGGGCATGATTGGCAGGAATTATGTAGGTGACCACTGGCCGTTGCTACATGCTAAATATCTAAGCTCTGGGCCCTGTGGTTTCAGAGAAGAAGATTTTTGAAGCTTTTTTTCCATTGTGAGTCTATGGGAGCTAAGGGGCCCTGGGGTGTGGCCAATTTGGACCCCAGGGGCATGATTGACAGGAATTATGTAGGATACCACTTGCCGTTGCTACATGCCAAATATCTCAGCTCTGGGCCCTGTGGTTTCAGAGAAGAAGATTTTTGAACCTTTTTTCCATTATGAGTCTATAGGAGCTAAAGGGCCCCTGGGCGTGGCCCATTTGGACCCCAGGGGCATGATTGGCAGGAATTATGTAGGTGACCACTTGCCATTGCTACATGCTAAATATCTAAGCTCTGGGCCCTGTGGTTTCCGAGAAGAAGATTTTTGAAGCTTTTTGTTCCATTATGAGTCTATCGGAGCGAAGGGGCCCCGGGGCGTGGCCAATTTGGACCCCAGGGGCATGATTGGCAGGAATTATGTAGGTGACCACTGGCCGTTGCTACATGCTTAATATCTAAGCTCTGGGCCTTGTGATTTCAGAGAAGAAGATAGTTTAATTTTTTCCCATTCCAATCTGATCAGCCCCAAAACCTTATGCAGCCTTTCCCCCTGAATTGCCGTTGCTTCATGCTAAATATCTAAACTCTTGGCCCTGTGGTTTCAGAGAAGAAGAATTTTGAAGCTTTATTTTTCCATTATGGGTCTATGGGAGCTAAGGGGCCCCGGGGCATGGCCAATTTGGTCCCTAGGGGCATGAGAGGCAGAATTTATGTAGGTGACCACTTCCGTTGCTACATGCCAAATATCTCAGCTCTGGGCCCTGTGGTTTCAGAGAAGAAGATTTTTGAACCTTTTTTCCATTATGAGTCTATAGGAGCTAAAGGACCCCGGGGGCGTAGCCCGTTTGGACCCCAGGGACATGATTGGCAGGAATTATGTAGGTGACCACTTGCCGTTGCTACATGCCAAATATCTAAGCTCTGGGCCCTGTGGTTTCCGAGAAGAAGATTTTTGAAGCTTTTTGTTCCATTATGAGTCTATGGGAGCGAAGGGGCCCCGGGGCGTCGCCTATTTGGAACCCAGGTGCATGATTGGCAGGAATTATGTAGGTGACCACTGGCCGTTGCTACATGCTAAATATCTAAGCTCTTGGCCCCGTGGTTTCAGAGAAGAAGATTTTTGAAGCTTTTTTTCCATTATGAGTCTATGGGAGCTAAGGGGCCCCGGGGTGTGGCCAATTTGGACCCAAGGGGCATGATTGGCAGGAATTATGTAGGAGACCACTTGCCGTTGCTACATGCCAAATATCTCAGCTTTGGGCCCTGTGGTTTCAGAGAAGAAGATTTTTGAAGCTTTTTTCCATTATGAGTCTATAGGAGCTGAAGAGCCCCGGGGTGTGGCCCATTTGGACCCCAGGGGCATGATTGGCAGGAATTATGTCGGTGACTACTTGCCATTGCTACATGCTAAATATCTAAGCTCTGGGCCCTGTGGTTTCAGAGAAGAAGATTTTTGAAACTTTTTGTTCCATTATGGGTCTATGGGAGCGAAGGGGCCCCGGGGCGTGGCCAATTTGGACCCCAGGGGCATGATTGGCAGGAATTATGTAGGTGACCACTGGCCATTGCTACATGCTTAATATCTAAGCTCTGGGCCTTGTGGTTTCAGAGAAGAAGATTTTTGAAGCCTTTTTCCATTATGAGTCTACAGGAGCTAAAGGGCCCCGGGGGCGTGGCCCGTTTGAACCCCAGGGGCATGATTGGCAGGAATTATGAAGGTGACCACTTGCCCTTGCTACATGCTAAATATCTAAGCTCTGGGCACTGTGGTTTCCGAGAAGAAGATTTTTGAAGCTTTTTGTTCTATTATGAGTCTATGGGAGCGAAGGGGCCCCAGGGCGTCGCCTATTTGGAACCCAGGTGCATGATTGGCAGGAATTATGTAGGTGACTACTGGCCGTTGCTACATGCTAAATATCTAAGCACTGGGCCCTGTGGTTTCAGAGAAGAAGATTTTTGAAGTTTTTTTTTTCCATTATGAGTCTATGGGAGCTAAGGGGCCCGGGGTGTGGTCAATTTGGACCCCAGGGGCATGATTGGCAGGAATTATGTAGGACCCCACTTGCCGTTGCTACTTTCCAAATATCTCAGCTCTGGGCCCTGTGGTTTCAGAGAAGAAGATTTTTGAAGCTTTTTTCCATTATGAGTCTATAGGAGCTAAAGGGCCAGGGGCGTTGCCCATTTGGACCCCAGGGGCATGATTGGCAGGAATTATGTAGGTGACCACTTGCCATTGCTACATGCTAAATATCTAAGCTCTGGGCCCTGTGGTTTCAGAGAAGAAGATTTTTGAAGCTTTTTGTTCCATTATGGGTCTATGGGAGCGAAGGGGCCCCGGGGCGTGGCCAATTTGGACCCCAGGGGCATGATTGGCAGGAAATATGTAGATGACCACTGGCTGTTGCTACATGCTAAATATCTAAGCTCTGGGCCTTGTGGTTTCAGAGAAGAAGATATTTAAATTTTTTCCCATTGTAAGTCTATGGGAGCTATACGTTGCCATAGCAACCAGAATTCCAATCTGATCAGCCCCAAAACCATATGCAGCCTTTCCCCCTACCTGATGATGCTTCTCATGAAATTTGATCAAGATTGACCATGGGGTATTAGAGATATACTTAATTGAAATTGTTTACGGACGGACGGACGGACGCACGCACGGACGCACGGACGCACGCACGACGGACGACAGACAAAAAGTGATCACAAAAGCTCACCTTGTCACTACGTGACAGGTGAGCTAAAAACAAGTTTTTCTGAAGATGCAGCAAACATAGGCAGATTTTTGGGGGTTAAATGTGCTAAGTAATTGAAAAATAGCGATATGTTGACAGTTTCATTGTTCGATGTCCCATGCTTTTACAAGAAACTGCTAATTTTGGTATCACGTACACTCCGATAAATATATTAGTTGGAAAAGAGGAGCAGAATTACTATGTTAATGCAAATGTATAACCTGCTGACTTGCAACGTGTGTTGGTAGACCTAAACCAAAGCTTGAATAGCTGGAGAAGTTGTTTTACCTCCTACTAAAAGTTCTGTTAAATCGCTTAAATTGCTAGAATTTACACACCCTTGTGGGATAAAAGTTTCTTTCTTGTCTCGGAAAATGACGTTTTTGTGCTGCAACCTAATGATAGTTTTGTTATTTCTGCAACAAATATAGATTATGGGTGCAGTTCTAACGAGTATGCAAACCCATGGTTTTAAGGGAAGCAAATCCCGTTTTTTTTTCTTACATTCGATACACGTCCTTGTTAACGTCATGTTCAGTTTGATTGCTAGACTAGATGGTTTCCATGAAACTGTTAGTGAAAATATTTGGTTAAATACCACAAACATGGAATAACATTTTATGCTTGATTCTGGAATGACATTAACGTTGCTAAACTAACATAATTTCTTTCTATTTTAGATTGCATGGCATGCCAATGAAGACAAGTGGATGAATAAATGGTGTCTTTACGTGTTTCCTTGATCATGTAATAACATTGCAAAACCAAACATGCTGGCACGTAAAAAGCACATACACAACCCCTCACACGGGCGAGCACAGAAATTTGTACAGTTGTACATTTTATGTTTCTAATTTAAACAATAAGCATGGTTTAGATTTTTACATATTTCATTTGGCATTCTGAATTGAATTTTATATTGGTATTGTCACGAGCATATTCTGATTATATTATGCAACATATACATGCAAAATGCTACAGGCTGAAATCTACAGCTTCAGACAATGAGATGTAATGAGCATAATTTAGGGTAATGTTTCTTTTCTATTTTGTTGCTGGTTCTTGTTAGAATCACCTCAGTGAGACGATTCTAACAAGTGCTCATAATATATGAATAGGAAAAATTATCTCCTAATTACCCTGCCTTCTCGAAATATTTGCAGCACTAGACTGCTAAGGGACCTCAATATTTGAAGTTCGTGACAGTATCATTTTGAATCAGTGCATCAATAATTTCTTACTGCCTTTCTACTAATACTGCTTTTCAAGTACTGCATGTTCATTAGTATTTCTCCCGTAAAATGTTTACTTAGCCCTTTTATGACAGTTTTTCGAAAGTGGAAGCTTCCATTATTGACTTCGGACATGTCCATTGTTGTCAATAGTATTTTATACAAACCTATTAACAGACTGGCAAATAGCTTAGAGCCTGATCATAACTTCTGGGTCTACACTATTTGGCGTGGTGACTGTATCGGTTTACAAGGTTGAAAAGGGTTGAAGGAACAATTTGTTTTAACATTTTAAGTTACAATACATATTTTCATTTGTTATTAGACTTTAAAAGAATTGTATATGTGACAATAAATATGTAATATGATTTCACCCTTAGTTTAATATATCAGAAAATTTTATTTGACATACTTTTCAAACGTTATAAATGGTTTATTCTTAAACATTTAAATGTACCATTGCATTCATTTATAATTTAATTAAATATCATTTTGCATGCCTTATATCTCTTATGTAAGACCACTGAGCATTTTTATTTTCCCTCTACTCCTGATGTTTGAATTACAGCCAAAGTACCGTGATAATAACTTTTTCGCACTGCCAATAGCACGCTATAAATAGTTGAGAGGGTTAAAAACTTGCTGGTTTACCTGTTGTCGGTTTTGTCGTCACTCCATGTTTCGACATTCTTCCCTAGTTATTTTGTAGGAAGAATTTGGGATCTGACTGTATCAGTTCCTGATCGTTGCTCTTTTTATTTTTTATGACGGGATGCTCCTGAAGAGAAATTCTTAGATACGAAAATATGTGTTCTGTTGAACGATAATGGAATGGTCTTCATTTCTCGAAAATAGCGTTTCGTTTAACAAAATTGTCCTCGAGGCACATATAACAAGAAACCCCAAGCTTTCAGACTGCTTTGTCTAAAATGTGTTGATTGGGCACATAGGTATGGTTTCATAGAATATATGGGTCACGAGCGAAAATGTGATAGACCACGAACGACTTAGATCAGCCAGCCAGCACATCGCAAAATCTGACCTTAGTCTTTGATTTGCATTTTATTGATGCTAGTTGACCAAACGTCTCGTTTAATACAGAGAATTTTAATCTGACTAAAAGGTTAACCTATCCAGACAGATTTTGATAATGGCATAATTTACATGTCTGAAGAAACATTTTTTGCTAGACAGTCGAACTTCTGTTGCTCGAACACCTCTGGGACAATAAACTTTTGTTTTAAACATCACGCAAACACGCCTATATAATGTTGACCCCCCTGAACCCCACTTTTATATAGTAAAACTGGGGTTTGCAGGGGTAAACCTTATTTGTCTTATTTCTGCTCTAAAATATAGATTGTGGGTACTCGTTAGAACCGCCTCGATGAGGCGGTTCTAATGAGTGCCCACAATCTATATTTTAAGCAGTAATAAGAAAAATATCACATTTTTTCACCTTAAAATTTTCATTTTTTCGGCAATAAATGTTACAATGTATTTTTATAGGCTTGTTTTCGTAATGAAATGGGGGTAGTTTAAGCTACACAAAGTTAATCATACTGTATTTACCTTAAATATTCGGACACCGTCAACTCCTTGCCATACTTATTCTAAAATTTTTAAAAGCACAATTTATTGCCAGATGTTGTGGGTAAGAATATTGGGATGAGTTGCAAATTGTGTACACCCTGATGAGACGCCACGCTCCGTGGCGTCTCTTCTGGGTCTACTCTGTTTGATCAGGCGTGTCTGTCTGAATACACACGGTAAATACAGTAGCTCCAGACCATCATTTCTATTAATTAAAGATATTTTGTGTGTACACATAAGCATAGCCTAATGAGTATACCCCCGCTGAAATCCAAAAAGTATGGATATCCGGAACTAAGCCACGGTAAACGAGCCATTGGTGTTCGGTACTGAACTTTCACTGTAATTCCCTTGGTCCTAGAGATTTGTGGTCGCAGATGGCCAAACGGCAACATTAACTTATAACATAAAACGTGTTCACAGGGTCCCCCTGGCCCACCCGGTCCTACTCTAGCTGTCGGAGGAGGTGAAAATGGAGCATGCACATGTCAGAAAGGTGAAAAGGGAGACCGAGGTGTTGCGGTGAGTTTATTTTTTCTATCCTAGTTCATTACAAATTGTTATAAAAGTCGGTGAGAAAACCGTGTTTCAAGACCAACTCCGTTTGCTTAGCTACAAGCTAGAGAGAGTCTACCTATTGGAACGGGTTAGGTGTATTTGGCTGTGTAATATATGTAAATACCGGTGTAATGGTCAGTTTCTTCCCCCGGCCCGGTTCTTCCCAGGGGGACCGTTTCTTCCCTGGGGGAAGAACTGACTTGTCAGTTTCTTACCCACCTTGTCAGTTTCTCCCCCCTCCCCACCCCCTGAGTTTTTTTTAACCATAGTCAACGAGTAATTTTTGCCTATCAATTTGTTAAAAATGAATAAAAAAGAAACTTTTGTTAATAAGTCTCCGTCTCTTTAGCTTCAATGGCAAACCATGCTCTATGCTACACTGTACATGCATCAAAATTTTGCATTTCAATTCAAGTATAGATCTATGCTGAATTTTCTTCACTTTTAAAAGCATAAATTGGTTTACACTAAACAAATATAATGAGCGACAAATGTTTGGCACTAAAATCTAAGTAGGAATTTTTGAGAGTGGTTGTAGGGAAGAATTGGGCGCCCAGGTCTTCCCCACTCAAGATGATTTTGTTTACTAACAATTCTTGTGATAAATTTTCTTCGCTTTTTTAGACATAAATTGGTAAAAACTAATCAGCTGTAATAAGCCACAAATGTTTGGCTCTCCAATCTGAATAGAATTTGGAGAGTGGGGGTGTGGAAGAACTGGGCCGGCCCCAGATGTTTTTGTTTACTTATAATTCGTGTGATAAATTTTCTTCGCTTTTTAAAGGAAAGATTGGTATAAACTAATCAGATTTAATTAGCCACAAATGTTTGATGCTCAAATTTAAATATATTTTGGAGTTTGGGCTGGGGTGAACTGGGTCGGCCCAGATCTTCCCCACCCCCTTTAACCCACCCCCAGCTATTTCCTTTTTGTAGTTCATACCGCTGTATGTGTTTATTATTTGAATTCAAATATTCAATTCATAGCATAAGACATTGTAGATTTGCTCAGGAAAGCAAATATATAGCAGCCTTTGGGTGGGGAAGCACTGGGCAGGCCCAGTTCTTCCCCACCCTTGATGAGTGTCATTTACTTAAATCAGTTATGACATGGAAGTTGTCTTGGGTGGGGTCTTGGTCGGCCCAATTTCTTCCTCACCCATGATGAATGTTGTATACGTAAGTCGGTTAGGGTGTTGAAGATGTCTGGGGTTGGGAAGAACTGGAACTGTCTTACGCTAATTTAATTTAATTTTTGAATTCAAATTATAAACACATACATCGGTATGAACTACCAAAAGGAAATAGCTGGGGGTGGGTGGAGTGGGGTCGGGAAGAAATGGGCCGACCCAGTTCTTCCCAACCCCAAGGCTGCTATATATTTGCTTTCCTGAACAAATCTACAATGTCTTACGCTTGAATTCAAATAATAAACGCATACAGCAGTGTGAACTACAAAAAGAAAATGGCTGGGTGTGGTGTGAGGGGGTGTGGAAGAACTGGGCCGGTCCAGTTCTTCCCAACTGCAAGTCTGCTGTATATTTGCTTTCCTGAACAAATCTACAATGTCTTTCGCTATGAATTTAAATATTTGAATTCAAATAATAAACACAAACAGCGGGATGAACTACAAAAAGGAAATAGCTGGGGTTGGGTGGATTGGGTGGGAAAAAAACTGGACAGACCCAGTTCTTGCCCACCCTAAGGTTGCTATAGATGTTTCTTTCTGAACAAACAAACATTACCATTTCATGCTAAGAATCAATACTTTAATTTAAATTATAAAAAAATTACAGCTGTATACAGTAGAAAATTAAATGTCTGGGATGGGGAAGAACTAGGCCGGTCCAGTTCTTCCCCGTGGCCCAGTTCTTCCCCACTCCCATTGGGATGCTAAAGAATTAGGCCTGCCCCCATTTTCCAGATTCTATTTAGAATTGAGCACCAAAGATTTGTTGCTTATTATATCTTTTATGTTAATACCAATTTATGCATTAGAAAGGTAAGAAAAATTTTCACAGATACTGGAATAGGGATGTATATTACATTAGATATCCACGGTGATGAACTTGTTTTTGATATTATGTTCGATTATGCAACGGGACTGAAGGCGAGGGTTGAAATTTCATAAACTCCGGAGTTGAAGAACCGCAGTATTTTCACTACTGTCCGTCGTTCTTTTGCAGTGTCTTATACGTTTATTGGCTTTGTGCCATTGGTTCATGTTTCGTCTAATTTATTTTGTGTATGCCACCATATCGCTTATTTTCTTTAGGTGACTTGAAATGGCTGCTTTCTTTGATTGTGGCCTATCCTGAGGGACCCTTTTCTTACTAGTTGGCATCACAAATAGTTTATATTTTCAGGGTACCAGAGGAAAGCGCGGGAAGAGAGGAAGAAAAGGTGATAAAGGAGATGCGGTAAATAATTAATATTTATAATGAACACAATTTATTCTTCTGGAAAGATTATCCTTTCTGATTTAGTGAGGGTTATCGTAACCATGTGACGCAGTAACGATCTCATGAAATACGAGAAGTCTTGGGTTCAAATCCTTATAGGCCATGTTATACCCTGCCTGTGACAATATCGTAATGTGCACAACGCATAGCCAGAGCTAACGCATCACCAACAGAGCTGTCTTCCTCTAAACTCTGTTGCTCAATATGCAACAGATATTGCGGAACTAGAATTTGTCTTATCATCCATCTTAGAACACACACACACACACTAGCAATCTTGCATGTGTTTAAGATCGGTCATTAGGCTACATTGTCATTAATGACAGACGAACTATTATTATCATAATGAAACAAAGGATATGGTCCCAGGTTTGAAATACTCACACAACACCAAGGGAGAAAACAAGTTAGGTTTTATTGATTTCGCTTTGGCCTTTTATGCGTTCTGCTGAACTGCAGTCACACTCTGGCTTACTTCTGAGAAGTAAAACACTTTATCATGATGACTATGCAACTAACCCAAAAGTGGGTGGGTCCTGTTTGAGGATGCTATTTCTTCAAAAATAGTACGCCAGCTTAAGGTTAAACTGGATAAAGTATGGATTTCGAAAGGTTTGAGGATACTGACAAATATTAACATTTACTGTATTTAAAGTTTAAACGGCTATTCAAATCAACAATAGACTTAATATTTTGAAGTCTACCCTATACAAGGGAGTTCGAGAGACAGGGATGATGAACCGCCAGTTCACAGTTCCTTACTATAAAGTAAGCTGATTTCTACGCCACTGATTGTGCCGATGTCGAGTCAGCGTAAGCTGCTTAAAGCACTGTGTCTCCTGTACCGATTGATAGATTCTTACCAATATTGCATGATCACATCACTTCAGTTGGCTAAAAGAGTTCATTGGCTTTGATGACCATCATTTCGTTTTCAAGATTCCTCAAACTGTCAAACTTGGGCAAGACAGTGTGTCTGCACCCGAAGACCTTAACAAATTATTAAAGCTATGTAAAACTCGCTACAAAATGTCATTTCAATCTACTATAGATTTGGATGAGTCTAGGATCCCAAAAACTAGGATTAGGGCGGAAAATCGTTATCTGCACCATATCTCCTGAATGCCCTTAAGAATTATAATCAAATTCGATATAACCTATAAATGCAGCCTGATAGAGAGTTGGTTAAATTTGGAGGAACTGTACCCTATTTGTAAGGTCACAGGCTCTCAAAAACTTTCTGATTTGAGCCTGCACCATCTCTCCTGACCAGAGCTTTGACAACACTTGTCAAACATAGGTCAATATATCATTGCGATCTACCAAAGATTTAAATGGGGTTTGATTACCTTTGACCGTGACTTCATTGTCAAGTTCACTTCAGAGCAAATATTGTCAAATATTACATGTCTACATCTCCTGAACAAAGCGCTTAATTTAGACCTGTAATGTACTCAATAAACAAAAGATTGACCTGCACCTTCTTAGTATAATATATGTAAACATAACAAAGATGTGGTTATTTTCTTGACATGAAACTCAATTTCAAGGTCAAATTTATGGGTGGGGACAATGTTGTCTTCTAAAATATTTCTTATTATACCCCCGGTTTTGAAAAAAAGGGGGTATACTGGGTTACATCTGTCCGTTCTTTCTTCCGTTATTCCGTAACTAATATATATATTTTTAGTATATCTTGAGAAGTTTATGAGCCTGAATATCTAAACATGGTATTCAAGTAAAGCGCATGGACAGTGATTGTTTAAGAGAAAATTCGGCTTGTATATCTGTATATTTGTCGCTTTATCTTTCTGTTAGAGAGCTCAAGATAAACATGGACTAGATAAGTAAATATGATGTATTTCTTGGCAACAACATAAGGTAAACTCTTGAAAATCTTTACATGGACAGTCCGGGGGTGGGATAATTCTTGCAGTAAACAATTTTCCCCTGACTGCATAGATTGGTATGAAATGCAATATTGATGACTTATATCGTGTAAGAAACAATGGGCTTTCTATGCGTATTTGTTCATCTGTTCTCTTCCATATAGACCTATGTTGAATTTTTCGTCAAAGATTTCTCAGAATCTATAAAAAGCTACAAGCCTCAAACGTTGTATACAATGCAATAATTATAACATATACCGTGTAAGAGACAATGGGCTATCTCGGCTTATTTGTTCATCTATTCTTTCATTATTCTTTCTCACCATAAAGGCCAGTGTTAAATTTTTCGTCAAATATTTCTCAGGAACTATAAAAGCTAGAAGCCTCAAACTTAGCATGCATTGCAATAATGGTGAAATATATCATGTAAGATAAAATGGCCTTTTTTGACCTATTTGTTCATTTGTTCTTTCATTCTTCCTTCTCTCCATATAGGTGAATGTTAAAATTTTCGTCAAAGGTTTCTCAGAAACTATAAGAGATAGAGGCCTTCAATTTGGTATGCAATGCACAATTGATGACTTTCATCATGTTAGAGAAAATGGGCTTTCTAGGCTTATTTGTTCATATATTCCTTCAGCCTTCTTTCTTTCCATATAGGCCTATGTTAAAATTTACGTCAAAGATTTGTCAGAAAATACGAAAGCTAGACGCCTCAAACTTGAAATGCAATGCAATAGTGATGACTTATATCGTGTAAAGGACAGTGGACTTGAGTAAGGGTGGGGATTGTGGCCACGCAAAATCGATTTAAGCCCCCCAGTGGAATTCGTTTCACAGACCGTTCCAAGGCGGTTCTTCTGTCGCGGTTCATGTTTGTTATGGTTTGTCTTTGGGGGTTTGTATCGCTTATTTTATTTTGATTTGGATAGCCAGTTGGTCATTTTGTGGGAAAGTGACTGTCCTTTTGGCTTTCCGCTGTTGATGTTTCATTAGGGTCTGTTGTTTCATGTTTGGTTTTCTTTCCCTTTAGGGTCTCTGGTGAGAGCTGTGGGTTAATTGTATCGATTCCTGATCTTTGCCTTCACTTCTATTTTAATTGGCTTCCTCATTCATTTGTTCTTTCATTCTTCGTTCTCTCCATCTAGGCCAGTGCAAAATGTTTTCAGAAACTATAAAAAGCTGCAAGCCTCAAATTTTGTATGCATTCTTTCTTCTCTCTATAAAGGCCAATGTAAGATGTTGTGTCAAAGATTCCTCAAAATTGTAAAGGCTAAAAGCCTCAAACTTAGTTTGCAGTGCAATAATGGTAAAATGTATCGTATAAGAGACAATGGGCTTACTCGGCTTATTTGTTCATTTGTTCTTTCATTCTTCCTTCTCTCCATATAGGTCAATTTTAAAATTTTCATCATAAATTAATTAAAAACTATAAAAGCTAGAATATAGAAGTGAAGGCAATAATCAGGAAACGATACAATTAACCCACAACTCCCATCAGAGACACCAAAGGGAAAGAAACACAAACATGAAAAAAAAAAACAGACCCTAATGGAAACATCAATAGCGGAAAGCCAAAAGGACAGTCAGTTTCCTACAAAATGGCCAATTGGCTATCCAAAAAGAAATAATATAAGCGATACAAACACTCAAAGACAAACCATAACAAAAATAAACCGCGACAGAAGAACCGCCTGGGAACGGTCAGTGAAACGAATTCCACTGGGGGAGAGGTGGGGGACTTAAATCGATTTAATGTCGCCACAATCCGCGCCCTTACTTCCGTCGCGATTTAGACAAATAATCTGTTCAGTCCGCACGAAGGCCTCTTAACTCATCAGTGCAACATCTCCGTGAACACACACAAAAAAAACCACAGAGATGAAACAACAGTGAGGAGAAGCCTCAGACTTGGTATGCAATGCACTAATAATGACATACTTCAAATTAGGCTTTCTATGCCCGTAGATAAGCAGTCACGTTTACAATAGGACTAGTTTCAAACTATTGTCCGTTTCCATGCTAAAAATCGGCAGCCATCTTGTCACTGAAATAACCTAAAACAAAACGAACACAGGCTGTAACAAGGTGCATAAAGTGCATTTTATGCTAGCATTTATGACCTACCTGTAGTCTGTTTAGATATTCAATAATTACTTTTAGGAAATCAAGAATATTTTAAAAGAAACAAAACGAATACTTCGGTAAAAATGGCGTCCTGCGTTGCGAAACGTCAATGTTTTAATGACGTCACATCAACAAGTGTTAACGTCGTCTTCACTTTGGCGCCATTGGGCGTGGATTTTCATTGTGAAGGGAGACGCTTAACGATCTGCATTATTTTCCATTTCAAACCACTTATAGATATTTAATCATATTTTACGTTCAGATTTCTGTACCAGACAATCCTGAATTCTGGCAGAGAGTCCAAGGTTTGGGTATATAATAAAATGGTCATTGACTGTATATTGTGAAATATTTTGGCACTCGTTCATATGGCGGAGACGCACTCGCAAGCTCGTGCGTCCTTCGCCATATGAAATCGGGCCGAATATTTCACATTATAAAGTCAATACCCTACAATTATGTCGTGTAAGAGATAGTGGGCTTTATTGGCTTCTTCGTTTGTTTGTTCTCTCATTATTCCTTCTCTCCATATAGGCCAAAGTTTAATTTTTCTTCAACGATTTTTCAGAAACTATAAATTCCTGAAAGCCTCAAATCGGTATGCAATGCAATAATGATGACTGATATCGTGTAAGAGACAATGGGCTTTCTTGGTTTATTTGTTCTTGCATTCTTCTTTCTCTTCAGATGGAGCAATATTGAATTCGTTGTCAAAGATTTCTCAGGAACTGTAAAAGCTATTATCCCAAACTTCAGGTCATTCGGCCAATGTAAAATGTTTTGTCAAAGGTTTCTCAGGAACTGTAAAAATTCGAAGCCTCAAACTTGGTATTTATGCAATGATGATGGCATATATGATGTAAGAGACAATGGGATTGTTATCTTTTTTGTTCATTTTTTTTCTTTCATTCTTTCTGCCCATAGTGGCCAATGTTAACCCTTATCTTGCTGTTCACGACAACCCCTATCTTTGCAAACAGTTTAGATCCAGATCAGATGGCTTCTGAAGAAGCCATCTGATCAGGATCTACACTGTTTGGCATTCTGTTTATGAATTTTTAGCAATAAATTACATCAAGTAATTTGATTGGTTGATAGACAGAAATGGGTGTGGCTTAAATGAATATTCAGCAAGATAAGGGTTAAATTTTTGTCAACAATTCCTGACATCACATAACTGGTCCATGTATGAACACTCTCGATAATTCCAATTCCAATTTGTATCATTTGATCCCAGTTTAAGGAAACTGTGCTTTAGCGAGGCTATAATCAGATCCTCTGACAGTTCTAGTTCTTTATGCCTTTAGCACATCTTAACAGCACAGATTTCATTGTTCACTGACATTGTTAATTATTGCGACCACCCTTGGGTTCACCGTAATGTTTAAGTCCATTTCTCAAGAATTTTAGAGCTTCATTAATGATACTTCGTACATACTTGCATGACCATTTTAAAGCAAGCATCCATATTTGACCTTGATCTACATTTTATGGTTTAATGATTTAGTAAATAATAAGCGTTCACCATAATGTTCAAGTCCATTTCCCAAGAACTATTAGACCTTCATTAATGATACATGGTCCAAAATAGAAGTGAAGGCAATGATCAGGAATCGATACATAATTAACCACACCACCCATCAGAGACAGCAAAGGGAAAGAAACACAAACACTAAACAACTAGACCCCAAATGGAAACATCAATAGCGGAAAGCCAAAAGGACAGTTACTTTGCCACACAATGGCCAATCGGCCATCCAAAACATAAAAATATAAGCGATACAAACACTCATAGACAAACCATAACAAAATAAAATGCGACAGAAGAATCGCCCTAGAACGGTCAATGAACAGAATTTCACGGGGGAAGGGGTTGGGGATTAAATCGATTTTATGCGACCGCAATCCCCGCCCTTGATTTCGTCGCGACTTAGACAAACAACCTGCGCAGCCCGGACGAAGCGCCCTCCCCCAATCCACCAGCACAACAACTCCCAGAATACAAAAAACAAACAATCACAGAGATGAAACGACGAGGACTCGACAGAAACAAACCACTTAAATACTAGAGTAAAAGAACACCAATAGTTAGACTCCGATGGGCCTATCCGGAGACCAACCAGCATATCATAAGTATCCCCCCACGCCGGAACCGCCATAGTATCTGAGGCCTGACCCACCAGCGTGCAATCAAAGAGGGCAACACCTTTTTATGCAAGCATCCTTGTTTGAAATTGACCTGCATTTCATGTTTTAGTGACTTCGCGCCCAACAGGCGCGATATAGCCTGCGTTCAACACTTGTATTATCTTATTTGCACAAAATAGCGGCGTACCAAATATTCACTAATGAAAAGCAACGATGTCGGATACCCAATATATGGCATAATATATTGCCGTAATGTTTACATTACCAAATCAGAGTATGCATTTGCAAGTTTAGTATTGACCTCAGACGTATTTGACTATGCACATCAGACACATCCCCGTACATCAACCATAGTGCAGTTTATATTTTACTTTTGGTCCTTTGAGATCAGCGTGAATATTCTGAGAAGTCAGAAATAAATTATTGGTTTAGTCTCATATTCTAGACAGGTTTTTAATTATTTGGACCCCATTTTGATTTATATCAGTCTATGTATCGACTGCCTATTCGAAATTCGTAAAATTGCGGTATGTTTCCTCTGGCTTTCTTTGCCGGATCGTTGCGGGGTCGCTGGTGGGGCTTTGTTGGCCGAGGCTGCGTGGTGTGGCCCATCTTCTTTCTTATGGATGTTTTCATTGCTCTTAAAGGAACTCATTTTTGATTTTTATTTGTACATCTGAATTTGAATTTTCTTCTGATTTTCTGTTTTGTGGGGTAATGCGGTCATATTGAATAGACAAAATATATGAATAATTAATCTAACATGATATCCCATCCATGGCTTTATAAGGCAAGAGAGATTTAGATATGTCATGGGTTTCATCGGACTTTCAGGTTAAGGCTTACAGGACATTGATATATTAAAAGGTTGTATAAGAATTATAGATAATTCAAAGTTAAATGAGCAGAATTATACAGATAACAATTGTTTACGTATAAATTGAAGAATTATTGCATCGAATCTGAGATCAGACTGAGACTTATTTGAGCTTTTGTTTGCAAGAGTATATCGCTGGCAATGCGCCGAATAGTACATTAATAAGAGAAGGACTAATGAAGGAGGATTATTCGTTGAAAACCACCAAACAGCCAATGAATGGTTTGTCGCCAATTTCTGAATTTGCAAACAGATTGACATATGCGAACTGAACATATTCAAATTTTATAAATCCTTGGTTTACATTGGAGTCTTTACAGAGATCTAATAATGTTCATATGCTGTCAGGAAGTGATAGTGAGTGTTTACTTTGCAATATACGTGAACAGTGTAGCGCCTCGGTGTAGCGCCTCGCTTGGGAGGTCCTGGAGCCAAACATGGGATTATATTCTTCCGCTTGTTTTGCTTAATATTTCGCTTGATTATTTCCTGATACATCAAAAACATAGAAATGTACCCTGAACCAGACATCCTACAGTGATATAGCATAAAATTGGATTTTGTATATATGTGTCAAACAGGAATGTATTTGCACATTAACCAAGCTGCCTAAAACAAGCCTTGGGTGTAATACACTGCTCAAAATAATTAAAGGAACACTTATTTCTTTTGAAAATTTCGGTATTTTGCTACTTATTTTTTTTTTCGAACAACTTTTACTTAATATCAAATAATATTACTTCAAGTTTAAATAGGTAGTTCGACATGCGTCTACCTGTCATCATGGAAAGCCTGCAAACCGCTGAACCGGACAACACGTGTTAAGCCATAGTGTCAGTACATGTACGTGGTCACTGTTTCTCCAATTAAATGCTTGAAAATGCATGTTTTCGGAATTATGTGGATTCTTTTCTGTTTCTACGCATTATCAGTCACTGTTAGACACCGTTTGAACAGTATTGAAACAGCCAAGGTTGTCATTTTCCAATGATGCTTACCTGATGAAAGGTGTAATAAACTATCATGAAATACCATAAAAGTTTGTCTGTATCCCTTCCGTATTTATTTCTGCACAAAACGTAAGTGTTCCTTTAATTATTTTGAGCAGTGTGTATATCCTTATTTATATGAAATAAATATAAATCATGAGAACAGTGCAATTTCCCTGTACGATATTTTGCTGTATTTAACTTGCAGTATGTTATGAGCTGATGAGGTTGGAAAGTCAAACACAAAATCGAATTTGAAGGCTAATCGTGCATTTTCAAGCTCGAATTTGTGTAGTCTTCGATTTTCGCCATCTCTTATAGACGACGAATTTTTTTCTTTCTTTTTTTAAGAACCCTTTGTCATCTGTGGTTATTTTTATTACTTATCGGGTGTTACTGATAACATGTTCTCATTCTATCAGGGTATTCCGGGGCTTGATGCTCCATGTCCTATCGGTAATAATGGCCTTCCATTACCAGGCTGCTGGTCAAGTGATACGACTAAAATTATCCAGGTACTTGGAATGCTTCTGGAGACTTTGATGCTTTACTTATTGAAAGATTGCCCTAGGCGGTTTTAAACACTGGCTGACACATTTTGAGCTATGCACGCCTTGTATAATTAAGGCTTTTCACTTTTGTTTTTTGCATGACAATGCTTTCAGATTAACAAAATAAAGTGATTTACGTGTTGCTCGAATGCAAAGATTAAGTAATACTAATATTTGTAACATTAAGGGAAATTGGTACACTTTTTGAGGGAGCCAGCACTTTAAAACGGATATTTATATTTCATTTACAAGATGCTTCTGTGGAGAAATAATTTCCTTTTAGTGAAGGTCATTTGTCAGAGAGATTGAGCTTATTAGAAATAAACAGGAATTCCCGAAAGTTATTTCCTGTGTGAACAGTGCCAAAATGTGCCGTGTGTATCCATTTCCCTTCGCTAGTATTGTCAATGAAATGCCGGCCGGTATTGGATGCATCATTACCGTAAAGCGAGTTACCAACATTTGCAAGATTAACTTATATATTCTAGGGAATTCCGGGTTTGGACGCTCCATTACTGTGCCCCAGAGGCCCCGATGGTGACTTTGACTGCAGAAATTTCGGAGATATGCGCAATCCTTAACTGTTGCCTTAGTAAGTTTAACAACACAGTATTTCTGCCGATTATCGTCCACTTCTTGTCTTCTTTGTGAAGAAATTTAATCTTTGATGAATACTTCAAGTCCTTTCACCTACTTTTCCGCTTTGCTTTCGCTCTCCTATTCACCCTGCACCCTTTAATGTGACAATTACCCTTCAATGTGACAACTTTGTTCATTCTGCGTTGTCATTTGTAGAAGCGACTTTCATCTCATTAACAGATATCAGTATGATATGGCGAATTTAATATCATTACATAATCGGGTAATTAACAAACCTTGAAACAGATATCTAGTTTCAGTTACATATTCTAGAGTCATTGCAATGATAATGGTAACTATTGCATCATGTTTGGATATCGAAGGCCAGACCGTGACTTTTTTCTGGAGAAAAAATATAATAATGAAAACAAAAAATTGTTTCTCCTACCTACCTACCGACCAAATTTTTTTTCAGCATGTTAGTAGAAACACAGCTATTTTTTATGCCTAAGGGATTATTTAAGGATTCGTTTTCTTATTTTATCAAGAACATGTCTGTTGTGTATATACTATTATTTTTATAGAAAATGGAAAAGTGTTTTTTTTTTTTCGTTCTACGTCTCACCAACAGCTAAGACGAGTAGCGTAACCACTACACCACGGAGGCTTCTAGAAGATGGAAAAGATATTCCTTCATTAGTGTTAATATTTCTCCTGACTTGGTGCTGCGATTAAGCCTCAGTGTCTCGAACAAACAGAGGATCTTATACGAGTGATCATTTCATATGAATTTTATGAAACGAGCCTTCGGCGAGTTTCATAAATTTCATATGAAACGATCACTCGTATAAGATTGTGTTTATCATATGGCCACTTTAAATTGGATTTTATCGCCTTTAAACTTGACAATATGCATGGTTGACAAGGGCGTCGTCATGACGTTACTTTATCCCGCCAAAGTGTTATTACATGTGTGGTCATACGATTTTTATGACACGACGTTATCCACTGCTTATCAACGACGTCATATGATACATTGTGATCCAAAAGGAGGTATACGAGAAATAGAAGTTCGACTGTATATCATTTCGATAACACATCCGTGTGATACATAGAGATTATCACATGTCATTTTTCATATCATACCCCATATCAGCCCGAGACTCCCATATCAGCCCGAGGGCCGAAGGCCCGAGGGCTGATATGGGTCGAGGGCTGATATGGGTTATGAGATGAAAAATGACATATCATAATCTATTTATTATACATTTCACTTTTAAATATACGAGAAATAGAAGTTCGACTGTATATCATTTCGATAACACATCCGTGTGATACATAGAGATTATCACATGTCATTTTTCATATCATACTCCATATCAGCCCGAGACTCCCATATCAGCCCGAGGGCCGAAGGCCCGAGCATATCATAATCTATTTATCATACATTTCACTTTTAAAAAAAATTGTTCAAAATAAATTGTTTTAATTGCGTCTGCCTAATACCAAAGATACAATGCAAATTGCAAATGGCGTCCTGAACAACAAATGCGAAATGCCGCAAAATGAAGAACGCTGCGTGTTCCGAATAGGGTGACGTCAGAGGTATGATAAAGGCTTAGGGGTGCGATAAAGGGTTGTGATATGGATTTTGGGGTATGATAAAGGCCATGCGATATGGCAGCACGTGCAAGCGTGATACGTGCATTGGTGTCACGTTCGTATCGCATATTCAAATACTAAGTATTTTATACTAAATGTATGATAAAGTGAATTCTTTTATACCTCCAAAAAATGTATTTTTTCTGATGTTTTTTTTTTTTCTTATTTATACTCCAATCATAGGTTTTGGGTGCTCGTTAGAACCGCTTTGTACGGGCGGTTCTAACTGGTACCCACAAACTATATCTAGGAAAGAAATTAGGGAAAAATCTGTGTAACCCCGTGAACCCCACTCTTCGCTACATGAAGTCAAGTTTAAAGGGGTGTTCATTACGCGGATTTATCAAATCTAACAACCTCGTTAGTTAACATATCGTTAAAACTTTGATCAGATAATATGGCAAATATGCTAATTTTTGCTGAAGAGATGTGAGCAGCTTTTGTATATGCAAAAACTGCTCACATTTTCTTCAGCAAAAATACCACAATTTTACATATTGTACCTTCTAGAACAGTTAACAATTCGACCACTAACGAGCCCGTTAAGCTAACGGTGATTCGAACATCTGAGTCCGGATGTTATTCGAGCCATTGGTGTTCGACTGTTTATGTTTTAAAAACTGTGCTAAACCCGGAGTCAGGCGACGGAGGACATTGAGATTACAGGTGTCATTCGGCGGTCCGTGAAAGTCTCCCTCATACATTCATATAGCGTTGACTCTTACTTTTTCTGTTCCTTTGGACTGTAGCATCCAGCACATATTTGTGTATGGAGGGTCAGGTGACGTGAGGCATGCAGTGTCTGCCATTATCTGTCTGCTGTTTTCAAATGGGGATGGTATGTTTCCTAAAGATCTCTTGTACAAATAAAAAAATCATCAAAGTTACCGTTATTTAGTACTGGTCTGGTTTCATAAAGCATTCATATTGACACGCATCTGTTCTACTACGTGCATGCTTGCATGCCATTAGCAAAGTAGTTTACTATCATATAAGTACATATTCTTTTGCACTAACATACGTGAGCAGTGTCTTGTAGTTGACAGCCTGAGTGCTGCAAATTCCTTATCTCATATACATTTGAAATTAAGTCTTATGGTATAACTCCAGCATTCCCGACAAATATCCGTGCATCCTGTTCGAAGGTCGCATTTACCAAAACATAGGTTTCCTGATCGACAACGAAACAACTGGTTGTCTGATCGACTGTAAAAAAAACTGATTGCCTGCTGGACTATCAAACAACTGGTTGTCTGATCGATTGTAATATAATGTTATTAATCAAGTAATTTCGTATTGGCCCAGATACAGGTCCGAGGTCTGCTGCATTGGCCCGAAGGCCAAGGGCCAATACAGCTGACCGAGGACTTCGGCCTCAGGCCAATGCAGCAGACCTTGGACCTGTATCTGGGCCAGTACGAAATTACTTGATTAATGACAATTTTATTAATTTACACAATTAAAAAAAACATGATTATTGATTTTTTGACCTCACTTGACCTCAGGTAATCTTGGTTGACCTGGTGTTAATACGAATGACCTCCGATCAATACAGGATAGTCAATTAATACAATAACTTATTGCCTGATGGACTATCAAACAACTGGTTGCCTGATTGATTGTAAAAAACTGATTGTCTGATCGATAATCAAACAAGTGGTCGACTGCTCGATTGTAAAATAACTGATTGCCTGGTGAACTATCAAACAACGTGTTGTCCGATCGATTACAAAATAACTGATTGCCTGATGGATTATCAAACAACCGGTTGTCTGGTCGAGTGTAAAATAACTGGTTGCCTGATGGACTATCAAACTACTGGTTGTCTGGTCGATTGTAAAATAACTGGTTGCCTGATAGACTATCAAACAACAGGTTCTCTGATCGATTGTAAAATAAATGATTGCCTGATGATTTATCAAACAACTGGTTGTCTGGTCGATTATAAAATAATTGATTGCCTGAGGACTATCAAACAACTGGTTATTTGGTTGCCTGTAAAATAACTGAATGCCTGAGGGACTATCAAACAACTGGTTGTCCGATCGATTATAAAATAAATGATTGCCTGATCGACTATCAAACAACTGTTTGTCTGATTGATTGTAAAATAACTGATTACATGATGAACTATCAAACAATTGGTTGCCTTATCGATTGTAAAATAACTGGTTTCTTGATAGACTTAACTCGTGCCTGATCGACTACCTAACAGCTGGTTGATCGATCCACTAATAAACAGCAAGAAGAAAGATCGAACAAGAAAAACTGATAACATGATCGACTATCAAACAGCAGGTTGATCGATCGACTAATATATACCAAGTTGCAAGATCGACTACCAAACAACCGGTTGCTTGATGGCTTCTAAATAGTTGGTTTTATGATCGCCTAGCGAACATCCATTTGCAAGATCGACTATCAAACAACAGGTTGTCTGGTTGATTACAAAGTTGCTGGTTGTGATCGACTAGCAAACAGCTGGTTATCTGATCGGCTAGCAAACACGCCTACAAGACAAACCGGCTGCCTGGTGGTCTACCAAATAGCTGACTTTCTGATCGCCCAGCGAACATCCATATGCAAGATCGACTTGACGAGTTGACTATAAAGCTCCTGGTTGTCTGATCGACTAGCAAACAGCTGGTTGTCGACTAACAACAAAATGTTTCCTGATCGCCAACCAGACAAACCGGTTGCCTGATGGCCTTCCAAACAGCTGGGTTTCTGATCGCTTAGCAAACACCCATTTGAAAGATCTACTTGCTTGGTTGACTTAAAAGCTGCTGGTTGTCTGATGGACTAGCAAACAGCTGGTTGTCGACTGACAAACAACTGGTTTCCTGATCGCCAACCAGACAAACAGGTTGCTTAATGGACTACCAGATAGCTGGTTTTCTGATCGCTTAGCGAACACCCATTTGCAAGATCGACTTGCTTGGTTGACTACAGAGTTGCTGGTTGTCTGATCGACTAGCAAACAGCTGGTTGTCGACTAACAAACAACTGGTTTCCTGATCGCCAGCCAGATGAACGGGTTTCCTGATGGACTACCATACAGCTGGTTTTCTGATCGCCTAGCAAACAACCAGCTGAAAGATTGAAAATCAAACAACAAAACAAAACTATTGGTTGTCTGATCGACTAGCAAACAGTCGGTTGTCAAATAGACTATCAACAACTTGTTGCCTGGTTGGCTGATCAATTATCAAACAAATGGTTGTCTGTTCGATTCATTTTATCATCTATCATACAACTGTTTGTAGCTCCTACTTATCTGATTGACATTTCAAATATTCCAGCGTGTCTAGTAATCGGATTCAGAATCACAAAAGTATATTGTTTTACTGAATGAAATATAGTAAACCCTGAAGGCACACAAATTTGATTCAGTGCTGAGTGCCTGCTTGGAGACTCCTTTTATACTAAACTACAAGGAACCAGAATCTTTGGTTTGATATTAGTATAGTAATAGGTATTATTGCACTCAGGATTTACTAGTATACTCTCTTGCAGCTGCATACAATAATCCTACAACAAGGACAAGCAACGCCCAGAGATGTTCGCCAAACCAGTTAACCACTTTTCCAGTGGCCTAAAGCCGCCTAATTAAGGTGGTTCTAACGAGCACCCAAAGCCTATGTTTGGAATAATTATAAGAAAAATATCACATATTTTCATCAGAAAAATTAACCGTTTTGAGATATGATAGAATACACTATGTCACACTGGCACGTTATCGTAATGCAGATAGTGTTGTCAGTGCTTTGTTTGTTTGTTTTATTTGCAGTTTAACGTCCCCGCCAACACTATTTAGATCATTTTGGAGATGTTGCTTCCAATTTCGCGGAAATTTACCCGAGATTGAGTTAAATGACATCCCAATCCCTGCCGTCCAATGAGACCAATAGGGTTTACATGCATGGACGGGCCGACTCTCACTGCTTTGCCTGGGCAGGCTTGGACCTTCTAAGCGGTCTACCAGTACTCGTGTGCAGTCGGTTTCAGCTCTGCATGGAAGCATCATGCAGCCCAGTCTATTTCTGCAAGCCCAGGTGGGCGGGGGCAATGTCAGTGCTTTGATTTTCGTTTCTCGGAGGAATAAGATGGTAGTTTTCTGTGACCGTGCAATGGTTGTACCTAGGCCTATTCTTTCTTTCTATTAGAGGTTTTGCTATTTTGTTGGAAAGGCGTATTAGGGCCTGAGTTTCAGTCCTTCCCATCAGACACTCAACGTTGATTCAGCGTTAAGAGGAATGGGAACACCTGGTAGATGTTTTCCGCCATTTTTCAAAGGGAGACAACTTTCTGTTCGCGTTTCTATAAGCCCTGTCCCACTGAAAAAGGGGTCTACTCTTAAATCCTTTAAGAGTTGACTCCTGTTGACATGGGAGACAAAATACTTTTGAAGGAGTTGCCGCCCCTGAAGGTGTTTCCATTCCCTTAAACAACGGTTGGAAATAGATGATATTTGATTTTTTTAGTGTGAGATCGATCTTTATTTCAGGACTGGACACCAAAAGAAGCATTTTCATAAGCGGCGAAGCCATGAGTGAAAATAATAATTTTGGTGTTTAATGCAATTTCATAGCGTCAGTCTCACCATAGAGAACAATGTTTTTCCATGGCGATTTCGCGTCAGAGGTGTTCAGCGGATTTACAGGCTATGATATTGGGTGAAAACTGAAAGTGTGCACCTGGAAAATAGCTTGGAATGTTACTTTATCAATGGTCCATTTGTCATTTGCATTCAAATAATGTACGCAGTTGCTAAGTTTATCTGGCGTCGCGTGCATTAATTACGCTTTGTCGGCGCTTAAAGTGACGACATGAACATCTATAGATGTGCCAACGTGTAACATAATTACGACATACATGATTTACGAAATGCTTACTAATATGGAATAAACAGAATATGTATGATATTTTTCGATTATACATCAAATTCACAAACAGTGAAATCCAAAAATCGTATCTTCACTATTTGCAGTAACGATATCGATTTCAATTTCACTGAGAAATCTCTATATTTCATTGAAAAGCATGTAAGAAACATGGTTTCAACAGAACAATGTTGCGTCAATGTTGTGTGCCTGCAAGATTGTTGTAGTTGTTCATTTCATAGTATTTTCTAGAATGTTTAGCTTTACAGCACTTCATTTCGCAAAGTTGTTGGCGCTCTTTAGGAATAGACGTCTATATAAACACAGTGTAAATTTTACCCCTGAAAAAAAAAACGACTTTATAGTGTGAAACATTGCGATATGTTTTCTTATTTTAGAGCAGAAATAAGTAATATAAGGTTTACCCCTATAAACCCCAGTTTTACTGTATAAAATGGCGTTCAAGGGGTCAAAATAATATAGACATGTTTTCGTGGTGTTTTTGGATCTATTGGTTGTCATTTGAGCCATTGCTATTAAGCAAGAAGCTTTTTGCTGTTAATGTCCAAGCAGAAAACGGTAATTTTAGAAAATAGCATCGCTGTTCTTATCGCTGTGAGGTCAGAGTGTTGCGTAAGAGGTTTATCTATTGAATCTGGACTGGAATTTGCAGTGTGTGTAGCAAACAGTGTAGACCCAGATCAGACGCCGCAAAACACGGTTTAACGAAACAGTTCAAGTCCCCGTTCAGTGCCATTGTACCAGGTGGGGGTGGTTTTTTTTAAGGGTGAACGGTTCTTTCGAGACTGGGATAAGTACCATGTCTTCCGGTACTGGCTCATTTCGTTTTGAAGCGAGTATTGCCATCTAAAACTTTTTCTTAGAATTATATCATCTGGGCGTACTGGAACACCTTCTTTTGAACATTTTGTACAAGCAAAACATACCTTATATATGCCTGGTATTAATTAACGGATGTAACTGCCGAGTCCTTCAGGCCATTGACGCTAACCAGTCAACAAGTCAAGTCAAGTTTATTCACTCAATCCATTACAAAAAGGCAACATGAGGTTCAATGTAAGAGCAGTATTATTCGAGGCGTGATGTACAAATAATGTCAATTCTGTGAGAACATATACTAATCATGCAAACAATATTTTGGCTACATGCATATTTCAATACTTCATACATTCGTAGCTCAAAACTCGCACTGATTTGCGTACGGTGGGAGGGTAAGTTTTATACGTTCAAACATGTTTTTGATAAAGATACAAAGTTTTCGTAACTTTACAGGATTCTTAATATTTAGGAGATTTAAGAATGCCACCAGCTATATAGAAAGCAAAACAGTGTCTTATTAAATATGATTGTTCATCAACTGTCCCGTCTTTTGGGCCATTGACTTCAGCGAACCACTATCTAATTAAATCGTTGGAGGTAAATAAAATATTATTTACCTTTGTGTGTTATCTTAATCTGTATGATAAAAATAAAATATTATTTAGGGGTTAAAAAATTGCTGTGTTTCCGCTAACATGCTGAAAACAATTCTGGTCGGTAGGTAGGAGAATTTGTTTTCATTTTATTTTTCCCCCGAAAAACAAAACAGCGTCGGACCAAAATTTTTATGTGTTTTTGTTGTTGTACATGTTTTTGTTAATAAAGTTGTCATGTTGAGATTTAACACTGTATATCATAATTCATTTTAGATTCTCAAAAATGTTATCTCTGTATTTTGCAAGGTACTAGTGCCAAAAACTACAAAAATGTACTTTAAACGTGAAATTACTATGGGAAAATGCAAAGACGACACTGGGTAGGGTCGGAAATTGAAAATGGTAGGATCGGTGTTTTATTTTTTATTTTGTTCTTTTATTGATAAAAACAGAAGAGTTGGGGGTCTGAAGCAGGGTCGGTCGGGTAAGCGGAAACACGGCTATTTTTAGGCCTTATGAATAAAACGCTAGATTATCTCTTTCTATAATACTAACGCTTTTACTTCTGCCATGGCTAAAAAAGTTAAAGAAAGTAGAAGTGTTTGTTTCATGGGACACCGCTGTTCAAGAGATGTTTCTGTCTTCTGATTTACCTATCGAGGATTCGGCCACCGCCAATCGGGGTTTGAAGAAATAGATGGGCTGCAAGATTTTTCCACGCAGAGCTGACACCGACCCGCACACGAGTACTGGTAAACCGCTTAGAGGATCTAAGCCTGCGTAGGCAAAGCGATGCGAGTCCATGCTAATAAACCCTATTGGTTTCATTGGGTTTCATTCTGTAAATCCCATGTTTCTCTATATAAAGTGCACTTAAGGGGTGTTCATCACACGGACGTGTGTGTTGCCTGCGAACGCGCATTTGGAGAAAACTAAGGGCCCTTTTCTCGTGTTGGGTTATATTTTCTACAGTTTATCTGTTTGGAGAAGCTCGACATTTTCACCTTACGATTACGATTATTTTTAAATGCTGACAAATCTTAAGACGCTTATTAGTCTATACCAGTGAACGTTGACATAACTATACGGTTTCATTGTGAACAACAGGGCAAAGACCGAGGTCGCTCAAAACGGTGTGAAGGTTATTATACACTTGTTTGTAATCTAATGCATGGTCAAGTATGCTTTAGAGTACGCACAGTGTCAGCAAGACATCGAACGTTTGGTACTTATCTCATTTTGGTAAAATGGTCTATTTAAAGGTTAAAAATGTTGTGTAACGCAAACGTTAAAAATATAAATTCAAATTCGATATACAACTGTTTGTTTGATTTGAGAATTACGACAGTATTTTTAAAATTGCGGGACTTTTGTTTGAGATGAAATGACATCTCAAGCCCTACTGCCCAATGAAACAAATAGAGTTTATATGCAAGGACAGTCCGACTCGCACCACTTTGCCTAGGCAGACTTAGAACTTTTAAGCTATTTACCATTACTCTCGCTCGGTTTCAGCTCTGCGTGGAAGCACCATTGCGATTTATACAGTGCAAACAGTAAATACAACTTTTTTGGACTAATGTAGGTCATGGGTCTTAGTTTAAAAAAAAACTCCGTTCAGAAAATCTGAGTCTTCGTTTGATTCGTTTCTTGCTTTTAGTACCCACTTTAGCTCATATTTCACAATGGGAAAGTTTTAGACCTCCGCCAACTTCTCAAGAAAGTCACAATGCATTTGCGATAGTCAGGAAAGGCTGTGATTATTTGGAGAAAATTGCGAAACAGAAGCGAGACCACAGGCTTAGTCCATTTGACGATGGTTGTCAGGTGAAATAATAAATATTTAAATCAACGTGACACATTATATAAACAGATATGCAGTGACAGACGCTCACCAGGGACAGGAAACCCCTGGCATGTCCATGCTCTTTTGTTCGTTTTCTTTATCCGTTCGTCCTCCCGTCCATAGGTCAGCCATTTTAAAACATTACTGAAAGCACTGGCAGCAAAATTTCAGACAGAACTTCCAGGAGATAGGGATCGAAAGTTTGTTCCCGTATTTATAGGGCACATGACCAAGCTGGCCGCCAAGCACATATATGGTAAAACACTTAGAAACTCTTCGGCCATGGGACCACACTGCCAATGACATTTGAACTTGGTATGCAGCACTAAAGGTTGTGTCTCTGCAAAGATTCGTTTTCAATTGAAATTCCTAGAAAGCTTGTTTATACAGGGGTTACATGGGAGGTTGGGTCGATGAAGGTGTCGCGTAGCTTTCAGTACCGGAGAGTTCTACTGCCCCCTTTGGCTTCTGTAGGACAACGGACGTTTGTGCTTGCAGCAGGCGCGCAATTGGAGCTGTATTTCTGAGTGTATGTTCGTTTCTCTATAATATTTTTCCTTTTTTCTAATCGGCCATCTCTAGGGAGACGGCTTGAGGTGGACGGTTGCTTGATGACTCGGTCATTGACCCATCGGTTGTTGTCTGCTTCTGTCAAGGTAGAGGTGTGGAGGGGTGGGCAGATCTCACTTAGAATTGGTGGTAAACTGCTTAGATGTTCTAAGCTTTTCTAGGAACAATGAGGTAACTGACTGGCCACACTTGACATTAGCTGTGAAATATGCCGTAAAACCACAACGCATAAATACAGAGATACAGAGATAGCGTTCACTGCCTTAACCAATTAATCATCACAGTTTTCGTTTATCTTCGCACGACGGGGCGGGGCGAGAAAGGGATTGAGACAGATGGGGAAAGAGACATTTAATCTATATACATCGCTCATCTTTAAATCTTAAACATTATAGTTCATCACAATTGTAGAGGAAGAAAAATGAACTCGGCCATGTCCAGTTCGTGAAACTTATCGCAAGGCCGAAAAGAAGACATTGTAAATGAATATCACTTCTTTGAATCTGAAGGAAAGCTTGAGTGTATATAGGTCTTTTGAAAGAACAGCTGCAGCACATACGCCAGTGCCGTCCTGAAATCAATATGAATTATGCCGATATCAGACGTTGTGTCACATTTTGTGATTTTCCATGAATTTATCGTGCGTTTAAAACATGAACGCCACAGTGTTTTACGCGAGCACTAACCACCTCTATATATGGGATAAAGGGTTGTGCTTCTACTGTCAGAATGTCTGAGTCTTTGAAAGTAAGTTTAGATTTTGCAAAATCCTCCACATAATCATAGCCTTTCCTGGCTGTCGCAGAGGCATGCGACTTGCTGGAGAAATTGATGGAGAATCAGGTTTAAAACTTTTCCATTATGATATATGGGCTAAAGTGAATATTAAAAGCAAGAAACGAAACAATCGATGATTCAGATTTTCTGAACGGTGTTTAGTAAAATGTTCAAGGTGTTCAACAACTTGGGTGCTAACTGAAATATTTAGATTTATTGACCAATACATCACAGGCGAAATAAGTTTAACGCAAAATTTGAATGTCACATGTTCATCATTTTGACTCGATTACTGGATGTCACTTCTTTGTCTTAAACATCCTCCGTGATTTAATTTTCCCGTGTTTTTTTTTTCTAGTTTGCTCTGTCAAGCGAAAGCCGTCCCCTGCTATCCGTCGTTCTTCCTCATGTCAGTCCATCCGCCGGACCGACCGTCCGTTTCGTATTTTCAACAACTCCCCCAAACATTCGAACAGATTGCCTTAAAACAGGTTGTGGGACATTTAGGCGATTAGGTTCCGATCCGGGAGCCAAAATTGGCTGCCATCTTCAAATCTTCAGTTTGTTTTTCTGAACTGAAAGGCTAATTGACTCTATACTTGGTAGGGAGAATAAAGACAAATTAGATAGCTAAAGTCATTCCGATTGGAAATTCAGGACGGTAACCATGAAAGCCATCTTGAACATATATTTTGGACTTCTACTGAATCGCCGCCATGGCCACCGTCTTGAAAACCTATTTTGAACTTCTTCTCAGGAACCGAAAAGCGAATTGACTCGGAGGTTGGTAAGAAGTATCAGGAGAACTTGTAAATAGCTAAACGAATTTCAAGATGACCGACACGGCGGCCATATTGAAAAAATATTTTTGAACTTTTTCTCCTGATCGGAAAGGACAGTTGACTCGAAACATGGTAAAAAGTAACCGGGGGCGACTTGTAATTTAAAAATTGCTCAAAACGTTTCGATTAGAAATCCAAGATGACTGCCGTCTTCAAACTCAGTTTCAGGAGATGACTTCTAGACAAGCATTTTTGCTTACTGTCAGATCCTGAATTCTATGATATTGGCTGTATTTTATATTTTGCATGTAAATGTTTGAAATAAATACTGTTTAAACCAAACTCAGTTTTGAACTTCATCTCCGGAACCGAAAGCCAGCTGACTCTGGCTTTCGATTCCGGAGATGAAGTTCAAAACTTGTTAGGCGGTATCGGAGCAACGTGTAGATGAAAAGTAGTAATAATCGTACTGTTCCTAAATACAAGGTGGCCGCTACCCCTGCCATTTTTAAACTAATTTGAACTTCTCGAGAACGGCAACGCCAATCGACCTGAAACCTCATTGGATGTATCAAGGTTACTTGTTGATCAAAAGTATCCAAAACGTTTAGATAAGAAATACAGGTTTGATCAGTTTGAAAGCCTTAGTCCATGCGGACTAAATAAATTATTTGTCTAAACCACGACGGAACTAAGGGCGAGGATTATGGCCACGTAAAATCGATTTAGCACCCCCCCCACCCCAAAGACCAGTGAAATGCATTTTACTGGCCATTCCAGTGTGGTTCTTCTGCCGTGGTTTATTTTTGTTATAGTTTATCTTTGCATGTATGTATTGCTTATATATTTTTTTTTATTTTTGACAGCCGTTTGGCCATTTTGTGGGAAAGTAACTGTCCTTTTGGCTTTCCGCTTGTGATCTCTTCATTAGGTTTAGTTACTTCATGTTTGTGCTTCGTTCCCTTTGGTGTCTCTGATGGGAGGTGTGGGTAGTTGTATGGATTCCTTATCATTGCCTTCACTTCTATTAGAAAGACTTCATGCCGACTGAACACATTATTTGGGCCCCGTCAAGCGATTTTGGTACTTATCGCCTATGCGAGCAGCGAAGGTTCAGGCGAGCCTGCGCATCCGCGCAGTCTCGCCAGAACCTTCGCTGCTCGCTCATACAAGCAGTGAATCAAAAGGAACCTTCAGAGAGAAAGCCATATCCCTGGCCCCTCTGAATGGCTGGGCATGCGCAGTTAAAATTTGTCATTACGGAATGCTCGAAGACACTAATTCGCTTGGCGGGGCTCATTTGTCTAAACTACGACAGAACAAAGGGCGAGGATTGTGGCCACGTTTATTCGATTGAAGCCCATTACGATAACACATCCGTGCGAAATAGTGCATTCTTTCATATCTCCAAAATTGTGAAATTTCTCATAAAAAAATTGTGATTTTTTTTTCTTATTTTTACTTCAAACATAGGTTGTGGGTGCTCGTTAGAAACGCCTCATTGAGGCGGTTTTAACGAGTACCCACAACCTATGTCTTGGAGCAGAAATAAGAAAAATAATGTATACCCCCATAAACCCCAGTTTTCTCTATATAAAAATGGTTTAGTGGGGTCTTCATTTCACGGACTTGTTCCCTTGATGCCCCAAGTGAAATACTTTTCAATGACCGTGGTTTATTATTGTTATAGTTCGTCTTTGCATGTGTATATTGCTTTGGATAGCAATCTGTGGGAAAGTAACTGTCCTTTTGGCTTTCCGGTCGTGATGTTTTCGTTAGGGTGTAGTTCGTGTTTCTTTCCCTTTGTTGTCCCTGTTGGGAGATCTGGGGTAATTGTATCGATTCCTTATCGTTGCCTTCATTTTTATTTTACCGCCATCCCGCCGTCTTGAAATTATATTTTGAGTTTTTGTTTTTTTTTTCTCTTGAACCTAAATGCCAATTAAATTAGGACAACGTGTAGTTCAAAATGGCTAAAATAAACGCCAGATGGCTACCAGGTTTGTCATCTAGTTAATTAATTTACTTTTAACTTCTTCTTCTGAAACGAAATGCGAATTGACTAATTTTTGCGGCGACCTAGCTAAAATCTTTCGAATCGAAAATAGCAGATGGCGACCATGAAGTGAAGGCAATGATCAGGAATCGATACAATAAACCGACAGCTCCCATCAGAGACACCAAGGTGAAAGAAACACAAACCTGAAATAACTAGACCCTAATGATAAAACATCAATAGCGGAAAAGAACAAAGGGACAATTACTTTTCAACAAAATAGTCAATTAGCTACCCAAAACAAAAATATAAGCGATGCACACACTCAAAGAAAATCCATAACAAAAATAAACCGCGACAGAAGTCTATTTTGAGCTTCCTTTGAGCGGACTGACTCAATTTCGGGGCGACCAGTAGTTCAAAAAGAGTTAAAACCTTTCCGATCTGGCATCAACACCTTTTTCAGTATCTTCTGAACTGATTGTAGGAAGTATTGGATATACTTAAAGATAAAAAAGAGCTACTGAAATCAATTTGATCAGAAATCTGAGGTGGCCGCCAAAGCCAACATCTTGCAAATCTGCTTAGATTTTCTTATCCTGAAGAAAATGTTGACTGACTTGAAACTTGCTAGGAAGTATGTGGATGAGCCGTAGACCTCCAGCTGGTAAAGAATGTCGGGGCAACGTCAGGCCGTCAGCGCAACTTCGTATCGCTATCGGTCCGAGGTTGGCCCGCTTTTCTGTGCTGGCTGAGCCACCAATGTTATGTCATTGCACTTCCAAACCAAAAATGGCCACTACGATGGCTATCTTGAAAACCAAAAGGTAATTTACTCGAAACTTGGTTTGAAGTATTCATGCAACTTGTTGAGAGGGTTTCAATCTGAAATTGAAAAATAGCTGCAATTATTGACCAATGATTCTGTGACTGACACTTCTCTTTGTGCACGGTATGTTAGCAATAGCTAACCATAGTTTGTTTCACCGTCCTAAAGTAACAATACGATAAATATTGAACAAGGTATATTAAGAAAATGTGATTAATGCTAAATGGACAATCAGCACAATTCCCTTTGTGGATTTTTAGTGATTTTTACATGCAATTCCTACAGAGGCATGTCTCAGAATGAATTCCGTTGGCACATTTCAACAGCTTTTTAAAGGACTGGGATATGACCGAAATTGTATTGAACTGAAACAAAACAACTGGACATAAATTAAGTCAATCAAGAAGCAGATGTTAATTTCTTCAATTTCCGCTAATGTGATGTCCATTATGACCTCAATGCGAAGAAACAAAAAAGAAACAAATATCTTTGGTATCTTTAGTAAATCTTTTCCTAAGAATTTATTCGGGCATTTTGTTCCACGTGAGCGATCTGTGAGCACCTAGTGTTTGTAATGGGTTTGTGGATGTCACAGGGATCAAGAACTAGGATTTCCAGTTTAGGCGTATAGATTACTTAAACCATGCCTTACTTTTATTATGCCCCGCCATTCGAAGAATGGTGGAAAGGGCATATAGCGTTGCCCCTGTCCGTCCGTCCGTTCATCCGTGCGTCCGAAACTTAAACGCGGTCAACAACTTCCTCATTTCTTGATGGATTTTAAAATGACTCTGCAGAAATGTAAACCATCATGAGACGACGTGTCACGTGCAAAACCCAGCTCCGTACCTCACAGGTCAAGGTCATACTTAGAGGTCAAAGGTAAAAAAAGGGTCCGAAACTTAAGCGCAGTCAATAACTTCTTATTTCTGGATTGATTTTGAAATTACTTTGTAAAAATGTTAACCATCATGAGACGATGTGTCACGTGCAAAACTCAGGTCCCTACCTCCAAGGTCAAGGTAATACTTAGAGGTCAAATGTTAAAAAAGGGTCCGAAACCTAAACGCAGTCAGTGGCTTACTTATTTCTGGATGGATTTTGAAATTACTTTGAAGAAATGTTGGCCATCATGAGACAATCTGCCTCACACAAAACCAAGGTCCTTACCTCCAAGGTCAAGCTCATACTTAGAGGTCAAATGTGAAAAAAGGGTCAAGGACTTAAACACAGTCAATAACTTGCTATGGATGAATACGAACATAGACATATTTTCAGGCGGGGGCATCCGTGTCCTATGGACGCATTTCTAGTTTGTTATGTGTTGCCGATAAACGATAGCATATTTGTCCTATCTGTCCTGGTGGCATGAGCTCTGATCAGGCTTGGTTTCGTGTGTTAGTGTGGTAGAAGACATAAACATAAATTATGGCCTCCCGTCCTTTTCGTTTGATTCAGTCATTTGGAAGCCTTTTTTATCTGTTTTATTTTGCAGAGAGGAATACGGTAGGACACGTGGTTAATGTAGAATGGATCTTAGGACTCCTCAGGAGCAAACTTTTTTTATAAAGTTGGAGGGAGGGGGAGGGGGCAGGGGGGGGGGGGGCATATTGCTTCTGGCTTGTCCGTTCATCAGTTCGGCACGCTTTCTTGTGCATAGCATATCTTTATAACCATATATGCTATTGTTTTGAAATTTCATACATGGATTCCGCATGAAAAAAGTTGATCCGTATTTTTTCTTACCCAAATTATCTCCCCTTTCGAGTTATTTCACTTTTAATAAAATAACATAGAAATCTCATTCGCACGATATCTCAAAAAGCATTTGGGCTAGAGCCTTGATATTTGGTATACTGATTGGGGTTGAGTAGGAGATCACCTGATTAAGTTTTCAACTATTTTAATGAAATTTTGTTGGAGTGATGGCCCTTTGCAATTTCTGGCCATTTATTTGTATTGCTTTCTTGTGCATAGCATAACTTTATAACCAAATATGCTAGTGTTTTGAAATTACATATATGGATTTCTCATGAAAAAAGTGACCCATATATGTTTTCATATCCAAATTATCTCACCTTTTGAGTTATTTCCCCTTTAATTAAATACCATAGAAATCTCGTTAGCAAGATATCTCAATAAGTATTTGAGCTAGAGCTTTGATATTTGGTGTACTGATTGGGACAAAGGAGGAGATCTCCTGATTAAATTGTCAACCAATTTATTGAAATTTTGATACAGTTATGGCCCTTTGCAATTTCTGGTCATTTAATTGTGTTGCTTTCTGGTGCATAGCATAACTTTATAACTATGTACGCTAGTGTTTTGAAATTTCATATATCTATTCCTCGTGAAAAAAAAGTTGACCCATATATTTTTCTTATCCGAATTATCTCCCCTTTTCGAGTTACTTTCCCTTTAATTAAATAACATAGGTATCCCGTTAGCAAGATGTCTAAAACAAAGTATTTGAGTTAGAGCCTTGATATATGGTATATTGATTGGGAGTAAGGAGAAGATCACCTGATTAAATTTTCAACCAATTTAATGAAAATTTGTTAGAGTAATGGCCCATGTATGCAAGTGTGTTGAAATTTCGTACATGGATGTCTCATAAAAAATGTTGACCCGTATTTTTACTTATCCAATTTATCTCCTATTTTAAGTTATTTTCCCTTTCAATGAAATATTATTAGAAAATAGAAGTGGAGGCAATGATCAGGAATCGATACAATTAACCCACAGCTCCCATCAGAGACACCAAAGGGAAAGAAAGACAAACATGAAACAACAGACCCACATGGAAACATCAATAGCGGAAAGCCAAAAGGACAGTTACCTACCCACAAAATGGCCAATTGGCCATCCAAAACAAAATAATATAAGCGATACGAACACTCAAAGACAAACCATAACAAAAAAAAAAAAAAAAAAAAAAAAAAAAGCGACATAAGAACCGCCTTGGAACTATCAGTGAAACGAATTCCAGGGGGGGGGGGGGGGTGTGCTCAAATCGATTTTACGTGGCCACAATCCTCGCCCTTACTTCCGTCGCGATTTAGACACATTATTTGTTCAAGCCGCATGATGATTTCCTAACTCATTTGTGCAACATCCCCGTGAACACAAAAAATCCAACAACCACAGAGATTAAAACAAAGGTGAGGACTCGACAGCAAGAAAATACTGAGATGCTGGAGCAACAGAAAACCAACAATTAGACTGCGATGGGCCCGACCAGACAGAGCATCAGGCACCAACCAACATTACATAGAGGGCTTGAAGAAATATATGGGCTGCATGATGCTTCCACGCAGAGCTGAATCCGGCCCGCACACTAGTACTGGTAAACCGCTTAGAGGATCTAAGCCTGTCCAGGAACCGCGGTGCGAGGCGGACCGTGCATGTTAATAAACCCTATTGGTTTCATTGGGCGACAGGGCTTGAGATGTCATTTCATCTCAATGTCGGGTAAAAGTCCCACAAAATTGGAAGCAACGTCTCCAAAATGACCTTTACAGTGTTGACGGGGACGTTAAACCTCAAATCAAACAAACTAAACATTACATAGAAGAAGAACTCTCTTATTCTCAGTAAGCCTTTACTCTGGAACCGTCATAAAATCTGAGGCCTGACCCACCGGCATGCAATTAAAGAGAGAAGCAAAGTTGTCGACCGTAATTGGGTTAACTACAATGCATGCAGTCTGTCGTTTAACATTTATGTTGTACCCAATCTTTTTATATCGAAGAAAGGCTTTACGAAATTGGGTGCTGAAGTCATTGTGGCTATATATTTTTCTGAATTTCTATACTAGGTCACCATAAAATTTGGGTTCCGATAGACCTTGTTGCAGAAGAGATTTAAGTCCAATATTGAATTTTGAAATTAAATCAGAATGGCATAAAATTTTGCAAAGGCTTTGCGCAGTTTATGGTGCCGATAACCCTGATTAAGAAGTTTAGCAGTTAACAATTTATTACGAGTGTTGAGTCAGTTACATTACTTCACACTCTGGCAAATCGAATTAATTGTGAAATATAAACGCCATAGGATGGTGCACGAGGTACATCACCATCCAAAAAAGGAACATTTAGAATCTCAAAATCAAAATCATCGCGTTTATCATAAATGTTACAAGAAACACACCCATCTACAATAGATAGATGTAAATCCAAAAACGGAGCCTCGGTATCAGAAGAATTTGTTTTAATTAACTGAAGTTCTGGGTGAAAATCCTTAGCAAGATATCTGAATGGGTATTTCAATTAGAGCCTTGATATTTTGGTATACAGATTGGGTCTGAAGATAAGATTAGCTGATTAAATTTTCAACCAATTTAATGAAATTTTGATGTAGTTATGGCCCTGCTATTTAATTGTGTTTCTTTCTTGAAGCAAGATATTTAAAAAAAAATATTCAAATTGTTGCCTAAAAACTTGACAGGCTGATTTGGAATGACTAGTACATCACCTGATTAACATTTGAAAAAATCTGATTTTTTTTTTCGACAATTGCCTTTTGAAAATTTGGCCATTTATGGACAAGCATATGATTGGGGGCATAGTGTTTTATAAACACCATTTCTAGTTCCTTTAAGAGTTGACCCCTATTGACATGGGAGACAAAAACATTTTTAAAGGAGTTGCCTCCCCTGGAGGTGTATCCATTCCCCTTAAGTGTTCTCCGTTTGGATAGTTCAACGTCTCTAGTTTCTATATCTAAAACGTCAAGAATTTTGCCAAGGTCGGTAACATTCGACTGAGGAGATTGAAATTGAATTATTTTCCATGATTATCCTCAAGATGGTGGGGTGGGGTATCAGTTTCTGGCGTAAAAGAGATGTGACTCTACTGGCGAAAGCCTATCCGATTGTATAAAATCCTTGCTTTATTTGTTGTCAGTTTTACAAAAATCCCATATTTTAAGATAAAAATTTCGTATGCCTCAGTTCAGGTAAGCAAAGTTATATGAAAAAAGTGACGACTTCAATTTCCCTATAGTAAACAAATAAAGCAAACCAGTTGCCTCTTATACTGAAAATTGACCTGCCCAAAGAGATATAAACCCGGGTAAGGCACAAATCATTCTGTTCAGCTGCAGAGTTTAGCAAAGTCTTGCATTGTGAAAAAAACGTCTATACAAATACATTGTTTCCTGTATCGCTGAAAAACAAATAAAAATAAGATGAAAAATTGTGATTTTTTTTCTTATTTGAGCGATTTGAGATCGAGAGGTAGCCGGTTCGATCCCCGCAAGTGCCACGTGTTGTTTCCTTGAGCAACTTGAGAAACCTGATCCACATTGCTTAGTACTGGTTCCTACCCAGGAAAAGAGGGCCACATGAAAGATAAGTACTAGTACTAAATGTGTTACCCTCTATAAATAAGGTCGATTATTATTATTATTTCTGCTCAAAATATAGATTGTTTGGTACTCGTTAGAACCGCCTCATCGAGTACCCACAATCTATATTCTAGAGCAGAAATAAGAAAAATAAGGCTTACCCCCGTAAACCCCAGTTTTACAATATAAAAGTGGGGTTCAATGGGGTCAAAATTATATAGGCGTATTTTAGATATAGAAACTAGAGGTATTGAACTGTCCAGGTGCTGATCAGATTAAGCGTACGAGCAGGCTGACCTTCGCTTTTGTTGTTAGAAATTGGCTAAGTTGAATCAGAAGTGTAGCCGTTTTATCAAATGTCAGCGATCGTTCTAGTGTCGTGTCCTTAACTTTGTTTACTATGATTTTCATTATCACCCACGCAATATATCATCCGTGCTTATTGATAATTGAAATGATAACTGTGCTGTTATCTTTTAAGATAACTAGGTGCATTTCATGTAGCCGAGGACCGAGGACTGGTGGTGTTCATTGCTTCAAGTGGAGACCAACTACTATCTTCAATAAATCGTCGGTCAACCACCACTTCCTAATTTTGCCCGCCTTACAGAAAATATTTACCCGGCTCTTGTTTACAAACTGCTGGAAGTTCGAAAAGAAAACGAAACTACCGTCTTAAGAAACTTTAAGTTTCTGTTTTCAGTAGATGATATGAGCCCCGCCAAGCGAGTTTGGGTCTTCGAGCATTCCGTCATGACCAGTTTTAACTGCGCATGCCCAGCCATTCAGAAGGACCAGGGATATGGCTATCTGTCTGAAGGTTCCTCTTGATTCACTGCTTGTATGAGCGAGCAGCGAATGTTCTGGCGAGACTGCGCGGATGCGCAGGCTCGCCTGAACCTTCGCTGCTCGCATAGGCGATAAGTACCAAAATCGCTTGACGGGGCCCATATATCATTTACCAGTATTGTTTCTAGACTTTTTTCAGGAGTCGTTTTAAAATATGCATTTTAAATCATTATGTTTAAACGCAATCACTTTTACTTATGTTCTGATTTAGTTTTACTAATATTCAGTGAAAATCCAGTATAACAGCCCGCTAAAACTATGATTAATTCTGCTTTTAAAAAGCATACTAAAAGGTTTTAGCTGTTTCGTTTCTTTCTGATTGCTCTAGTAAGAGACCACCTATGAAATTGTTCAAAAGTGGACAATTCCAAAGTATGTTTTAATATAGGAATTTTACTATATATAGTCACTCTTATACTGGTGATGTCCATGTGAATATCACTAACAAATAAAGTTAAGGAGAATGGGAACAACTTCAGGGGAGGCAACTCCTGCCAAAGTGTTTTTGTCTCACATGTCAATAGGTGTCAACTCTTAAAGGAAAGAATTTGCTTCTGAGGCGCAAATTCTTTCCTTTAAGAGTAGACCCCTTTTCAGTGGGACAGGGCTTATAGTAAAGCTGTCAGGAAGTTACGAAAGTTGTCTCCCTTTGAAAAATGGCGGAAATATCTGCCAGGTGTTCCAATTCCCATTAAATTCGCAAATTAAAGATAAACAGAGCGCAATGAAAATAAAAGACCCACAGTACGCCGGGTTGATTGGTTAACACATGTCTAGGTACCGAAATTCATCACGAAAACATGCCTATATAATTTTGACCCCCTTGAACCCCACTTTTATATAGTTAAACTGGGGTTTACAGAGGAAAACCTTATTTTTCTTGGTTCTGCTCAAAAATAGAGATTGTGGGTACTCGTTAGAATCGCCTCAATGAGGCGGCTGTAACGAGTACCCACAATCTATATTTGAGCAGAAAAAAGAAAAATACCACAATTTTTCATATTAAAATTTTCATTTTTTTCGGCGATAAAGGTTACAATGTATTTGTAAAGGCGACATTAGTAAACAGTCTATATCCAGTTTGAGCGCTGTCTCACTGGGGTCTACACTGTTTACTTAAAGTACGCAAATGTAAAGGTATAAAACACATGGTTAGTTCAGGACAATTATTTCTTGCACACCGGACAAGGAAATCCGTGATTTTACCCTGGGATAGAAATTTATGTTCTGACCCTGGTGTTCCGACCCAGACAACTAAAATAAATGCGCTTCAATTCTATTCAACTGCCGGAACTACTTCCGCACTACTTTTATTTTGTAAACAATATGCATGTGCGAGCTGTCAAAACTAGCCTCGGTTCCGATCAGCACGGTCATCCCGAGGGTTGGAAACGCTCATCTACAGCAGAACCCCATATCAGATTCTTATATTCCACCTCCCGCCTACCAGTGCTGTTAGTGCACCGATTAATCAAGTACGTATATATGAGTGTCTTGAGAATATGATTGCTTAATCCCTTGTAAGAACCATCGCAGTGTGGAAACAGTAAATATTATCAAATTAAGGTGGTCTGTTTGTGCTAAAATCAGCAAAAGTAACGTTTGTCGTGCTAAGCTTCATGCCCATGTGAACTGGGCATGACAAAGGTTTATAATCTCGGTGTCAGATATCGGTGTTTCTTTGTCATGTGGTGAAAATATTAAGCAAGTTAAATGGACAAGGGGCCTCCGTGGCCTAGTGCATGGATAAGAGCGCTAACTCTTAATCATTAGGTCTCTCAACGCTGTGGGTTCGAGCCAAGTGCTGCAACGGAAAGTCAGGTGGTTTTTCTGTTGGTACTCCGGTTCAAGTTCGCCCACCTCTGATTAACGATCGGTTCGATATGAATGTAATAATCTTGAAATGGCTGTAAACCCAACCAAAAAAAAAAAAAATGGACAAGCCTCCGTTTGAGTCATAATTTGGTCCTTAATTTTTCAAAGATAACCTGATTTAATAATAATCTTAATTCGGCTTGTTTACTAGGACCTCGTATGAACTGAATGGCTTGTAAAACTACCTTTAATATGGCTTGTTTACTACGACAGAAGACCGCACATGTTCACGCACGTCTTAAGTCGGCCAGGCAAGCTATATTGGAAAAGCACGTTCGATAAAGCTTTCTTGTCTCTATGACATAGAGTTTTTTTGTTGTTGTTTTTCATTCGGATGTAAATTCGTGATAATTTTCTTGTCAGCCCATATATGATTTCAGACTTTCTCCAGTTTAAGGGTTTACTGATTTTATTTTTGTTAGTTTTACACTGATCTGGGTGCACTTTTTGCCACTGACACATTTTGGACGCTTTGCATGTATGTGGCAATGCTGTGTACATAGATTGTGGTTGACTGTTATAACCGCCTCTTTGAAGCTCTTCTAATTTGTACCCTCTATGTTTTGAAGCATGCTCTAGTAAACTACACTTTCCTCGTACAAAAAGGTGTGTGTGTGAGGGGGCGGGGGCAGTATTACGAACGTGTAGGGGGGTGGGGGCGGGGAGGGCAGTATTTAGAACGTGTAGCTGCTAACATGGCGAGTTGTCTTAACATTTGTATGCATAAGGTCCAAAATATGGGACATTAGCATACATTGTAAACCAAGATCAGACGTCGAAGAACGCGGCGTCTGATCATTATGGAAGCTCTGGAAGGACGTTTTACTTCATCACTTATTACTTTTAAATTCACGACCTTCCATTTCTAGTTTCTATCTTTCTGCTTCTAACTTCTAATTTCCAACTTCTTCTAACTCTCATTCCTTCTTACTTCCAACTTCAGAACTCCTCCCAATTTCTGACTTTCCATGCTCCAGTTGCTAACTTTTTGACTTCTTACTCCCAACTTCATGACTTCTCAATTGCAACTTAATGACTTCTTACTCCCATCTTCTTTTATCCGTCTTCAAACTTCATTACTTCTTTCTTCCAACTTTTAACTTCCGACTTCAAACTTCTTACTTATTACTTCCGACTTCCAACTTCATGACTTCTGATTCTTAACATGTTAATTTCTTTCTTCTAACTTCATGACTTCTTACTTCGAACTTTTTACGTCCGACTCCAATTTCTAAATTTAAAGAGGGAAGCAAAATTATCAACCCTGAGTGGGTTAACTACCATGCAGTCTGTCGTATAACTTTTCTTTTAGTAGTGAAGTCATTGCAAGCAAGTCAGAAGTAATGAAGTGGAAATCGGAAGTAAGAAGTCATGAAGTCCAACTAAGGCTTTTATAGATAAGTGCCTACATTGTTTGAATAAAGTACAGGAAAAATTTTGTAAAACGTACATCAAATGAAATAAATAAGCCAACCCTAAAATTGGGAATGGAAATTTTATGTATCATATATGGATTAGTTCATTTAATATCTATTCGAAAATAAATAATGTTTACAGACATACCCAAATAGTAAACCAGAAGAAAAAAATAAAGGGTGTCAGAGTGAAAAAAAACTTTAAGCGGTAATTGTGATAAATTTCGAAATGCTAAATTTCGGATTTATTACAAGAAAATAGGCGTTAAATCATTCGTCATGCATAAGCTGTTTTCCGAGTCAGTTATGAAAGATTATACTTGTTACGAAATGTACCCCCAAAGTTACTGTTTTGAAATTTTATATTTATACCTATTTTGAAATTGTATCTTCCGAATATAAACGAATACCGTTATGATCCTAAGTATTGGGACAGATAGGCCTAAGAAAACAGTGCAAACCCAGATCAGAACAGGATCTACACTGTTTGCCAATTTAACTCCTTGCAGGATATGTTAAAATTTTAGGAGAATTACTGCAATTCTCAAGGTGTCCGAACTTTTAGGAGTTTTACGGTAATATATCTGCATTGTAATTTGTAGGAGTGACAGTGTCAGATGACTTCTTTTAAAATCCTTCTTCGGCTCAAAATTTCGGTGACTCGTTAACCCTTTTATCCCTGTAGCTCGGTACTGATACCTATATAAACAGTGTAGAACATGATGAGATAGCTTCTTAACAGAATAGACGTGCTCAAATTCAAATATGGGAGTTCTCACTTCAGAAACTCAGGGGTGAAAGGGTTTACAGAAGTAACCTTGTGGGGATCAGAGGCCAGTTGTTCAAAACTAACAACATCGTTAGTTAACGAATCGTTAAAATATTGATCATTTAATATGGCAAATATACTAATAGTTTTGCATAAAAAATGTGAGCCGCTTTTGCAAATGCAAAAGCTGTTCACATCTTTGCAGCAAAAATACCAGAGAATTAGATATTGTACTTAGTTAATGTACTTAGTTAACAATATGACTGCCGCCCCCGCCCTTCGGGGCTTGAAGAAATAGATGGGCTGCATGATGCTTCCACGCAGAGCTGAGTCCGACCACACACGAGTACTAGTAAACTGCTTAGAGGATCTAAGCCTGCCCAGACAAAGCGGTGCTAGTCGGGCCGCCCATGCTTATAAACCCTATTGGTTTCATTGGACGACAGGGCCTGAGATGTCATTTCATCTCATTGTCGGGTAAAAGTCCCACAAAATTGGAAGCAACGTCTCCAGAATGACCTATACAGTGTTGACGGGGACGTTAAACCTCAAATCAAACAAACAAAACAAACAAACAATATGACTACTAACGAGCTCGATAAGCTAACGATGCTTTGAACAACTGGGCCCTGGCATAGTTTTTCAAAGCGTTATTAAGAATAATAATGCATCGATGAGTAAACCCACTGTTTCACTGTGTAAAGTAGAATGGTTGCCCCTTATCCTGCTGAGTAAATTAATTTAGCCACACCTATTTTTGACTACCCTTTATATAAAGTATTCATTCAATTCACAATCTATATGTCAAACAGTGTATGTCTTGATCAGATGGTTTCTTCTTCAGAATCCATCTTATCTGGATATGGTAGGGGTTGTCATGTTCAGTGACATAAAAGTTGTAGGGCATACGCGGGAGTTCCGTCAAGTACAAGTATTTCATTCCTATGTTTTTCAGTGATCCAGATCAAGAAAGGACACGGACCAAACTACAAAAAGTCTTGAGCCACTCAAAGGAAGATAGTTTCAAAATCTCAGAGGGTGTTCAAAAAAAATCAGCTGGACAATGGCAAGCCTAACAACTATCCATGCGCGAACGCCCACTGGTGGGATCACATACCTAGGCAATATAATGTAATCGTTCATGTCCTGTATGAATGGTCTGTATCACGTGACAACGTGGTAGGTTTTGCTTCACGAAAACACGCCTATATAATTCTGACCCTTTATATGGTAAAACTGGGGTTTATTGTGGTTCTAACGTGTACCCGCAATCTATATTTTGAGCAGAAATAAGAAAAATATCGCAAATTTTTCATCTGAAAATTGTCATTTTTGGCGGTAAAATTACAATGTATTTGTATATGCATGTTTTCGTAATGTTCCCAGGGTTAGTTCATAGCATAGGCAGACCGTCGTTGCCAGTAGTTTCAAACTCTAGCTCTGCAGCCTATTAGACGAGTGTTTAACGTGTACCAACTATCTACAGTGAAACTTCGATAGCTGGAACACCGTTGGCTCGTTTACCACGGCTGTTTCGAACTCATTCTTGTGAGTCCCTAAGAAACAAAAATCCATCATTGCAGGTATGAATACATTTGAGATAAACTATGGTGGATTTTCTTACTCTTTCTTGAAAACGTATTTTGTGTTTACTCATTAGTATCGTTTTACAAAAACACGCCCATTCAAATATATTGGTAAAATTTTACCACCTAAAAATGAAAATTTTCAAATAAAAATCCTGATATTTTTCATATTTCTGCTCAAAACATACATTGTGAGTATTCGTCAGAAACACCTCGGACAGTACCCACAATCTATGTTTCTGAGCAGAAATAAGAAAAAAATATGTTTACCCCTGTAAATCCCTGTTTTACTACATAAAAGTTGGGTTTAAGGGGATTCAAAGTTATATAGGCGTGTTTTCGTGATGTTCTAAATAATATATCCTCTTAAAGATTTTTTTTTGTTAATACAGTCGAACTTCAATGGCTCGAACACCTTCGAGACCATGAAAAATTGTTCGAGATAAGGGAAGTTTGAGTCACTGACTGTTTACCACAGAGCCAGGTCAAGAGGCATAACAAGGATGATCAGGCCTCATATTTTTCAGGCATATGCAGGATTTCAGGCTTTAAGGGCTTGAATGTTTCTTGATTTTTTTTTGATTTCAGGCTTTTTAGATTTTGAGTTTTCCTCCTATATTCTGTTTAAAATGACTATTGAACACTTCTCTGAATAAAATTATTTTGCTACACCCATTTCTGCCTATTCACCAATCACATTATTTGATATAATGTATTCAAGTCACAAACTGCATGACAAACAGTGTAGATCCTGATCAGATGGCTTCTTCAGAAGCCATCTGATCTAGATCTACACTGTTTGCAAAGGTAATTGTTGTCATGTACAGCAGGATGAGGGTTAAGGCTGCAAAATCAGGTCTTACAGGCTTTGAAAACCTTGGTCAGTATGAGGCCTGGATGATATGTGGGTGCCTTTTAAATCCTCCACAAAAGGTATGGTGTGTCCACTATTAGAATCGATTCTAATGAGTACACACAGCATACATTTTCAAATTCATTTTCCAGGCAAAATAAGACAATCATCCCAAATAGTCCTAATATAATGATATATGCAGTCTGGAAGAATTCTCTATGGACTGTAGAACGAATTAGAGTTAGCCATGGTAACTGCGTCATCCGAGTTCGAGACAGTGAAGTTCAATGTAGATTTTCTGTGGACTTGCTTACGTAGTGTGTTATATTGCATTGTAGATGTGTGAGCCAGTCGTTATTAGTTTTGACTCCAGTTCAGTTCTTTAAGATGGCAGCAAGTAATATCCTGGATGCTTCTAACCTTTACCACTCCCTGGGCATATTCAGCACATTTTTTTTTTATTTTTCGCAGGACTTGACATCTCATGCGAATTGTCCAGAAGACTAGGAGACAATTTGCATGGAATGTCAAATCATGTTGTCTGGGAAAATATTTAAAAATGTCCTCTTCTGAAAAAAATACCCGGCATGCAGAGCGTTATATGAAATTAAAGCGCTACTGGTTTGGAGAAACACGGTCCTCTGGTTGGGATTATGACCGATTGCAAACGATGTAATCTCCGTGCATAATCTTTAAGTATTACTATATTTAAATTAAGGGGAAAGGGTACTCTTTCATAGTGTTTCTTTCATAGTGTTTTGTCTCCCATGTCAATAGGGGTCAACTCTTAAAGGAAAGAATTTGCTCCTAAGGAGCAAATTCTTTCCTTTAAGAGTAGACCCCTTTTTCGGTGGGACTAAGCCTACAGAAGAGTGAACAGAAAGTCCCGAAAGTTGTCTCCCTTTGAAAAATGGCGAAACATGTGCTAGGTCTTCCCATTCCCCTTAAGCGCTACTGGTTAAGAGGAGTACGGTCGGCTGGTTGTGACTATGACCAAATTCGTCGTGTATCACTTTGGACACGGAGCTGACACTTACATTTTAATACATGATGAAACAGCGTTGTTTTAATATTTAAATAAGCTACGAACCAACATGGGCTATTGCATTTTTAAGATGGTGTCTGTTTGTTAAATTATATGGGCTGCATGATGCTTCCACGCAGAGCTGAATCCGGCCTGCACACTAGTACTGGTAAAACGCTTAGAGGATCTAAGCCTGTCCAGGAACTGTGGTGCGAGGTGGACCGTCCATGTTAATAAACCCTATTGGTTTCATTGGACGACAGGGCTTGAGATGTCATTTCATCTCAATGTCGGGTAAAAGTCCCACAAAATTGGAAGCGACGTCTCCAAAATGACCTTTACAGTGTTGACGGGGACGTTAAACCTCAAATCAAACAAAACTGTTTGTTAAATATGGCCGAACTTCAATGGCTCGAACACGACCATTTGGACCATGAAAAATTGTTCGAAATAGGGGTAGTCCTGGCCACTGATGGTTGATTTAGAGCGCCAAAGCAGGGAGCATACATGGGACAATATTTCTATCTTCTATGAAATACTCACTAGAATCGCCTCATCGAGGCAATCTGGTGCGCATTGTTAGAATCGCCTCATCGAGGCGATTCTAATCAGTACACACAACATACCTTTTCAAATAAAATAAGAAAAAAATGAACTCCTGGAATTATCCTTAATACATGGATATGGATATTAGCAGCTATGGACAGGATTTTGGAGATTTTGTACATACATATGAGCGAATTACCCCATTTAGTAACAGAAACCCCAAAACGGGTACCATGGCAAACAGTGCAAGCCCAGATCAGACGCCGCAAAACAAGGCGTCTGATCAAGGCCTCCACTGTTTGCTAAAAGTTCAGACATTTTCCAAATATATTTTGAAGAAAACACAACCTGACACCCCTAAATTTTGAAATGAACTCTTGCTATATATAAGGAGGAAGATTCCATTTGCTACAAAAAGGGTTAAGGATAGACTTCACCATGATTTGTCAATTTTATTTATTTTTTTCAAAAAGTGCATTTTCATTGACTATTTAACCATCCCAGTGACGCACAGAATTTTTGGTAGTGCACTTTTATTAATAAGCGAAATATTTGAAGACACATATAATTTTAACTGGATATGGTGTAATAAGTTTTGGTATCAATTTAAGTATGATGTTCAATGGCCATAAAACTTTCAAAGCAATAAAGGTTCCCCCTAAAACCATATTTTCACCGGTCAAACATCATTTCTAATTACCGGCTCAAGTAGTTGTTCATTGTAATACTCGCCCAGTTATTACATCTTTTATCTCTCAATGAATGATGTTACGCCTATAAAGAGGGGACAGTATAGGTCTGAAAGTATTTCATTGGTTGAATTGAATATTTTTCTTAATTTTCTCAAATTCAGTTTTCCTTAAGGGGAATGGATACACATTCAGGGGAGGCAACTCCTCCAAAAGTATTGTTGTCTCCCATGTCAATAGGAGTCAACTCTTAAAGGAAAGAATTTGCTCCTGGGGAGCAAGTTCTTTTCTTAAAGGGTTGACCCCTTTTTTCCATGCAATAGAGCTTATTGAAAAGCGAACAGGATGTTCCGAAAGTTGTCTCCCTTTGAAAAATGGCAGAAAAATCTGCCGGGTGTTCCCATTCCCTTTAAATGCACCAAACATGCAAACTAAGAAAGAACCGGCATATCGCTTATTGGTTCTGAGTACAGACTACGGAGGACACTCCTGAGATTCAGGAGAAAAAGCAAGTTGGAGGGGAATGGGAACACCTAGCATTTGTCCACCATTTTCCAAAGGGAGACAACTTTCGGAACTTCCTGTTCGCTTTTCTATAACCTTAGACTGCTACACAGACTTCTATTTTAAAATAGACGACCTCTATTCAATAATAGATGGTCTGTGTAGCAGTCTACTATAACCTCTCTCCCATGGAAAAAGGGTTTAGGAGCAAATTATTTCCTATAAGAGTTGACCCCTATTGACATGGGAGAAAATACTTTTGCAAGAGTTGCCTCCCCTGAAGGCGTGTCCATTCCCCTTAAGCCTTCCTAGAAAGTCGACTTTTTATTTCCAGTGGAATGTTTGAAGTGATTCATTTCCTCTAATTATCAGCCAAATTATATAAGTTTTGGCATGTAGGTTCCTCGAAGACTGGACTTCATCACGAAAATACGCCTATATCAGTTTACCCCCTTGAACCCCACTTTTATATAGTAAAACTGGGGTTTCCGAGGGTATACCTTATTTTTCTTATTTCTGTTCTAAAATATAGATCGTGGGAACTCGTTGGAAACGCCTCGATGAGGCGGTTCTAACGAGTGCCCACAATCTATATTTTTAGCAGAAATAAGAAAAATATCACAATTTTTCATCTTAAAATTTTCATTTTTTCGACGATAAAGGTGGCAATGTATTTGTATAGGCGTGTTTGCGTAATGGAAATGTGTATCACAGCTTTTTAGTATCATGTAGAGTTTCTGTTTAAATGAAGCTTTTGTTCAATGTGTTCAATTCATTTGGGTACAGAAAATTAAACTTTCAAATGTTTCATTGGTAATCCCTGATACCATTTTAAAGGGTCTATCTTGTTGATGGTTTCTGAGAAAAAAGCCCCTTCGAGCTGCTTGATAAAAAGATGAATCCATACAAGTAAACTATGGCTAAATTTCGTTTTTATGACAAACTTTCATTGTGACAAAAACACACACACAAAAAAAAAAACAACATCCAACAAGTTTGATAACAACAACACTGCCTTGCCTTTAATTTGATAAGAAGTGGGGGTCTACCCGTAATCGTGGAAAATGAGCCATCACAAAAACACGCCTATATAATTTTCACCTCCTTGAACCCCACTTTTATATTGTAAAACTGGGGTTATCAGGGGTAAACCATATTTTTCTTATTTCTACTCTAAAATATAGATTGTGGGTTCTCGTCTAACGAGTACCCACAATCTATATTTTTGAGCAGAAATAAGAAAAATATCACAATATTTCTTCATAAAATCTTCATTTTTTTTCGGCATAAACCTTTTCTATGTATATGTATAGGCGTGTTTTCATAATGCATCGCCCGGGCTCTCGAGCCCTTGAAGTTTCACTTTAGGTTGCCATGCCAGAAATAAGTCTTTGTCACCTATCTAATATCTTTGCCATCATTTGTTATTGTCAGTTTCTCCAAAATATTATTATAATCATCAATACACTATGCATTTTACATTATCACAGGTATAATATGGGCCCCGTCAAGCGATTTTGGTACTTATCGCCTATGCAAGCAGCGAAGGTTCAGGCGAGCCTGCCCTTCCACGCAGTCTCGCCAGAACCTTCGCTGCTCGCTCATACAAGCAGTGAATCAAGAGGAACCTTCAGACAGAAAGCCATATCCCTGGTCCCTCTGAATGGCTGGGCATGCGCAGTTAAAATTTGTCATGACGGAATGCTCGAAGACACAAATTCGCTTGGCGGGGCTCAATTATGTTTTTGTTGTTTCTTTTTTTTTTTTTTTCTTTTTTTTTTTTTTTGGGGGGGGGGTGGGGTGGGGGGAGGGAACTGAGAAACACTCATAAGACGTATTCTCGGGTGTACATATTAAGCATACTTGCATATAATATTGCATATAATGTATAAAATTATTGTACAGTCAGTCTGTGCTGTTGCACACGTTTAACTCATAATATAATGTCCATCCTTCCACAGCATGGCTCTTTGCATATTGTTTTACCCAGATATGACGCCGCAGAACACGGACCAATATTGTTCGTATTTAAGGTGCAACACGACATATCATTCTGAGGCTTCGCCCTACCCAACAAAAGAAAGCTTTAGCGGCCGCAGACTACATTGATTTCTTGAATTCTATATACTGCTATTGACAAAACTGCCTCCATGACTGATATTTTGAGCGAGTTCGATGTAAGAGCCGCGGTATATGGTATTACACCTTAAGAACGATTTTTACGCCATTTTCATAAAGGAGAAAACTTCTGGTAAATTAAATTTCTCTCAGAAGGGGTCTACTCTTAGAGGAAAGAATTTCCTTTAAAAGTAGACATGACAAGTAAAGGGCTGCCAGTTTTGCGTGCGTGCAGAGAATTATGATGGTTAAGTCAAAGTGTAAGAGGCAATGTGGAATGGTGTGCATAAATGGTTCGTACATGTACCGTTGCAACTGCCATATCATGTATTGTGTATATAAAAATGAATATTGTGAATAGTTATTGTTACATTTGTGCCCTCGGTTGACAAGAGGGACGTTAAAACATGTTTCCAGTATAATATGTCAGTAGTCACTGAAGGGAGTCAAAAATCATTAATTGTCAGAGAGGTTCGTTTTTAAATCACTTGAGCAAGAACATCATGTTCAAAATGAAAAATGCTAAAAGGTCAGTTGTCTGTTGTTTGTCTTCCATTGTCTGTTAATATTCGCCTCTAGAGTTTGAACACGAAAGACTTTGGAAGAAATGTTTATCGGGTGGTTCTCTACTAAACTTGTTCACTGTTCACTCTTGTGCAATTTTTTTACACAATCACGAGAGATGGTGCCTCTGAAATTGACATGTCTGCATTTGAAATCAGCTAAGGTCATTGAGACGGAACTCAGTTTAAAGACTCATCCGAAAGACTGGAGAAGCCCGAAATAGAACACACGAGCAGATTTAGGGAAACTAGTGTATAACCTAGTAAACCCCAGTTTTTTCTATATAAAATAGGGATTACAAGGGTGTCCATTGGACTAAAAAACAATTGCATGTACGTTTAAGACCTTCAAGAAGCAGACAAGAATTTTCTAAATATAATTGATACAGAAACCTATGTCAGATACAGAAGTATTTCCCAAAACACTTCTTGTCCTTCTTGGTGATTTGGAAACATTTCTAGTAATGGTCTACAAGATTTTCTGAAATATGGCTGCCAGGAGATGGGACTAGTTTTCCAATATGTCTATATCGAAAACTTCAGAATGCCTTATAAAATCTAGCAGTATTTGGTAACAGCTTGGCAGAAATGTTTTTTTGTCTACGTAATGCTTTACTTAGATGATCGATCTAGGATCGTTTAGCGTATAAAAGCCATTTCTTATGTCAACAGGTAACCTTTAAGACGCCGAGAAAATCTGCATCTCAAAATATCGTCTGCTGCGCACTGCATCTTCTATCAATTTTTATTCGTTTGCATACAGACAAACAGTGTGGACCTTGATCAGACTGTTAGAAGTCCAGACTGTTCGCAACAATAACCTTTAAGGTAACTAGCAGATAACCAAGCAGATAACAATTATTTGGGGTAAAGTATTATAATCTTATTTCAAACTTCTTATAATTGCATTTTTATAGGCCCGTTTTGAACAAACGGTCGTATAACGTCCGTCTGTCCATAAACAGTTTCGTTTCCGGATAACTCCTCCTACAGTTTTCATCCGATAAAGCTGAAACTTAGTAGATGGTAAGACTATGCTGTGGAGATGTGCGTAAAGTTTCGAGGTTAATCGTCCACCAAATATTAACAAGAGTTATGCCTCTTTGAAAATTTCTGTAAACATTTTCGTTTTCGGATAACTCCTCCTATAGATTTCACCCAATGAAGCTGAAACTTTGTAGATAGTAAGACTATGATGTTGAGATGTGCATAAAGTTTCGAGGTTAACCGTCCACCACAATATCAACAGAGTTATGCCCCTTCGAAAATTTCGGTAAACATTTTCGTTTCCTGATAACTCCTCCTACAGTTTTCAGTCATACCAAGATAGTAAGAATATTATGTTGAGATGTTCATAAAGTTTCAAGGTTAACCGTCTACCAAATATTTACAGAGTTGTGCCCCTTTGAAATTTTCGGTAAACGTTTTCGTTTCCCGATAACTCCTAGAGATTTCGTCCGATAAAGCTGAAACTTGATATACAGTTAGACCATGATATGGAGCAGTTCATATTGGTCCAAGGTTGCAGTCCAACAAATATTAACTTTCTCTACGGGCGTATAATGCCCCGCATGCGGAGCTCTTGTTTAAATGAGGATGTTCCAAAGAAAACGGCCATCTATGTTTTTCAAATATAGACAATAAAATATGCTTTTAAGGTTGTCAGAATACTCTCTTTTTCTGATGTAAAGCATGGTTTACAAAAGTGTTCTTTAAATGTTAACACGATGATTTGATGCATGATTTGAAAAACAAACTGCCTTAGTGATAGAATATTTGTATACGATGTCTTAGGGGAATGGGTTCACCTCCTTTCTTTACTAGGAAAACTAGAAAAAAGCCTTTGTTGTTGTTTTTTTTTCGTTTAAATCCCCAGTTTTTTTCTATATAAAGTGGGGTTTTCAAGACAGTTTATAACGGGCCTCCGTGGCCTAGTGGATAAGAGCGCTGACTCTTAGTCATTAGGTCTCTCACCGCCGTAGGTTCGAGCCTCGCTCGGGCCACGTGTGAGACGCCAAGTTCTGCAACGGAAGGTCAGGTGGTTTTTCTCCGGGTACTCCGGTTTTCGCCCACCTCTGATTAACGATCGGCTCGATATGAGTGAAATAATCTTGAAAGGGCCGTAAAATCCAAACCAAAAAAAAAAAAAAAAAGACAGTTTATGTTAAGGACTTGCTCACGCGATGTGTAGGTGTATCCATTTCCCTCGTCTGTACATGTAAAATGTATCATATATAACCTAGTTTGTACTGTATTGCGTAAAGCATTGTGATATTTGTAGAATTTTGAAATCAACGCCACCATTTCTTCGATGTTTGAAACCCAGCAGGCACATGAAGTAATTGTGACGTCACATCAACGTTGGTATAATGTCATGACGTTTATGCAACGTCAAATCTATGTCGGTGCAACGTCATGCACCGACGTTGATTTGATGTCCTAGCGACCTGTGCCTGCTGGGAATTATCTGAGCCAGCGCATGACATAATATACAATAATACTTGTGCGACCAACGTAGACTCAGGTCAGCCTACGCACGCACAGTCGGAATGCCAGATTAATCAGGGTCTTCGCTGATCGCATAGGCCTACAGCCATCGAGAATAGGGGCTTGAAGAAATATATGGGCTGCATGATGCTTCCACGCAGAGCTGAATCCGGCCCGCACATCATTGGGCAACATGGCTTGAGATGTCATTTCATTTCAATGTCGGGTAAAAGTCCCACAAAATTGGAAGCAACGTCTCCAAAATGACCTTTACAGTGTTGACGGGGACGTTAAACCTCAAATCAAACAAACAAACAAAACAGCTATCGAGAACCAAAATATGCTTTTCATACCAGGTGGGTGTGCAGACTGTATTGAATATTTGCTGTTCGCTTTTTTACCGTGTGCTGGCTCAAAACTACGGTGCGTTGCCTACCCGACAAGTATCGAACCGTAATCAGGAGGTCGAGGGTTCGATATAAGTCGGCAACATTCTTTCGCGGGGATTAATCATGAAATCTTTTCTACGGCATTCTCTCCCTTCCGTTGATTCAAATTGTCAGTTTCTGGCGAAAGAATGTTTGAGTCTGCCCAGGAGTAGTTTTGGTTAAATAAACTGACCTGCTCGACATAGCCTAATTAGTGTTGACTGGGTAGTTACATTTTTAACAAACCTTGACTGAATTCCACCGTGTTGATTTCGACAGTGTCGAATCCCACAAAGATCGATTGTGTGAAAACAACCTGTTTACTAGGCATGCAGACATATCAGAGTCTTCGCTGGACCCAAGGGTCATCTCGGGTTGCTAGCTCATCCGCAGAACAAAAAGTGAAGAACCTAATGTCCCAGAATGGGAATGTGAGATAAGTTGAATCTATACCCAGCTGTACCTGAGTCATACGTCCCAACATTGAACTAAGGTCGTGCTGTATGGAAGACTCCTGTCTAGACGGTACCTATGTTTAGAGACTAATACGGAAGTCTAGAGAAGCCCGGAATCGAAACCACCCTGGTTTAAGAGGCGATTCGCATAACCACTAGACCTGAGCTTTCTAGTTGTCTGAGTGACTGAGTGTTCGAGTTTTACGTCTCACCAAAAAAATTCAAGCTAAAATTCATACGGAGACGAGGCCTTGGTTTAAAGACTCATCACAAAGTCTGGAGAAGCCCTGGATCGATCCTGCGACCCCTGGTTTATAAGGTGAGAAGCATAGCCACAACACCACGGAGGCTTCAAACTTCTAGTTGAACCATGTCATGTGGACATGTCTAGTTGTATCAACTCGAAACCTTGCGTATTTTCGCACAACGTATATGGTTGCTAGCAACCGAGGTAGAATTTTGAAGACGGGTAAAGAAAGTTTACCATTTTCATCTTGTTTCTGCTGCATCATAAATCGTGCATATGATTATGTGCAGTTATCATCGTGAATAAACAAAATATTAGAATATCAAATATCAAACTTTTTTTCTCGAAAAAATCATAACAAGCGTGACAAACCAAGTCGCATCACCGGAAAAATGCACTATGTCATTACTGATATCTCAGGTGGGCAGACTGATCCTCGACCTCGCTGTGAGCTTTGTCGTAAGTCGCCTTTTCCATGACGCGGTTAGTATGAGCCGAGGTCAGGCAGAAACATGGAAATCATGATGCAGCCGATGTTTTGTCGGTCACTGATACACTTTCAAGGGAGATAAATTGCATACAAAAATGTCTTCCGCTTACACGTAACAGATTGGGGGACATTCAATTCCAGATAAAAGATGTCAGACTTGTTTTATTTGTTGTAAGTTTTCAAAAAGCAAAAAAAAAAAAAAAATCTATATGCTTAAAGCGCGTCGGACAACCCATGCTTATAAACCCTATTGGTTTCATTGTGTGACAGGGCTTGAGATGACATTTCATCTCAATGTCGGGTATAAGTCCCAAAAAATTGGAAGCAACGTCTCCAAAATCACCTATACAGTGTTGACGGGGACGTTAAACCTCAAATCAAACAAACAATAACCTATTTTGTGAGAAACCCCAAAACGGGTAACTGGAAAACAGTGCAGGCCCAGATCAGACGCGTCTGATCAGGGCCTACACTGTTTGCAAACAATAAAGCCATTTTCCAAACACATTTTGAAGAAAACTCAACATGACACCCCTAAATTTTGAAATGGACTAGAGGGAGATTCCATTTTGTAGAAAAGGGTTGAAGGCTATTTATCAAAGCATTAAGGAGGATGAAAGTACTCTACCTCAAGGGAGACTATTTTTCAAAAACTATTTGTCTCCCTTGTCAACAAGGGTCTTCTCTTATGCAAATTCTTTCCTTTCTGTGTAGGATCTTTTAGGCGGGATGAAGTGTAGATGGTAACAAAATAGCGGAAACTTTACTGAGTGTATCCATTCCCTTATGATTTCTGTTTCAAGTAATGGCTGAATGTGACCGACTTAGTGTACGATATATGGATAGATAGAATGGGGGTGCTCTTTAAAACCATCGCGAGGTGATTCTAACGAGCACCCACATACTATGTTTCTGAGTAGAAATCTGCTATTATTAACCCCAATTTTCATTTTATAAAGTGGGGTTATGTTGTAGATGTTTCTTGCATGCATTTGTCAGTGCCCAGGTGTTCGATTTGCTATGACCCGGCTCAAACGTTAGATGAGATGTAACAATTATTGTTTTGTTCGTTGTTCAAAGTTGTATTCATTTACGTGATCATTAAAGATGTATATTTTGTAATTTCTAATAAACATGTACAGTGTAAGCTGATTTGTGCTCTTGTAAAATCCCTTTACCCATTACGAAAACACGCCTATACAAATACATTGTAAACTTTACCGCCCTCAAATCGAACATTTTAAGTCGATAAATCGTGATATTTTTCTTATTTCTGCTCAAAATATAGATTGTGGGTACTTGTTAGAACCGCCTCATCGAGGCGGTTCTAACGAGTACCCACAATCTATATTTTAGAACAGAAATAAGAAAAATAGGGTTTACCCCTGTAAACCCCAGTTTTACTACATAAAAGGGGCCAGAATTATATAGGCGTGTTTACATGATGCCATTTCTTCAACTTCAAAACGTTTTAATTTGTATCACGTATCAATTCATCATCATCGTCTTCATTATCATCATCATCACCCCACAGGTAAAAGCGATCGTCACCTTTAAACTCGTATGTCTAGTGAAGATCATGATTAGACGCCGCGTTCTGACGTCTGGTAGGGGGCTTCACTGTTTGCTTAAATTGCGGAAACAACGAATCGAATAAATAATTGACACGCGATATTGTAACTGACATAGCTACTAGTCATCAGTTCGTATATCGCTGTCAATAGCAACTTCAGTCAACCCTTAATTCGTTGGGAATTAATGGTAAATGTCACCAACGATTAGTATGGAATGCCCTGGCTGTCTTACGGGGATGAAATTCATTATGTTTGGTGGTTTTCCTATTATATGCTGTGATAAAAACAGTATATGTAGTGGTTAATCTAGTATATGTAGTGGAAACCTCATTATTTTCGGTGGTAAAACGGTGTATACGCTGTAGTATTTTTATTATATGCTGTGGTTTCAGTGTTATATGTTCTCATTTTTCCATTATCTATAGAAGATATTTCTTGCTATTCGGTGTCTTCATCAGTTGGTGCAGTGCTTTTTCCATTATATTGAGTGCTTTTGTTCCTATGTTCGGTCCTTTCACACTCTCTCTTTATTTGAGGTAGTCACGTCATTATATTAACTGGTAATGTCATTACGTGCAGTAGATAAATCTTTATCTTGGGTGCAAACTTTATTATCATGATGAGATCAATCGGATGCCTTCGTGAACTACTCGAAAAGTACCGAAGATAAATTGCCGCGGTAAACCCCCGTACCAAGGGTAACTGGTTAACTCGTACCTAAGTCAACTCGTACCTAAGTCAACTCGTACCTGTTTTTGGTCAACTCGTACCCGTTCTTTGGTCAACTCGTACCCCCTAGTCAAATCGTACCTATTTTGGTCAACTCGTACCCCAGGGGTAGGTGGGGTACTATATTTTTGTTGCCGAACAATAGCTGAAATGGGTCATAACTTGCCCCGAGACATGTCTTGAGTTCACCGGAGGCCAGAAAGAAGTACTTTGGGTCCTTTTATTGTAACATGGTTTTCACAGTGTGGGGATATGCGATGGCGCGCCATCAACCTGCTCTAGTTATTATTATTATTTTTATTATTGTTATTATTATTATTTTATTATTGTTATTCACTTTTAACCGATTCAGTACCAGAAACCCATGCACATAGGGGTACCTTGTCAAACACTGCAGGCCCAGATCCGACGCCGCAGAACGCGGGGGTGCGCCTACTCTAGTTATTATCATTTTTATTATTTTTATTATTATTATTATTTTATTATTATTCACTTTTAACCCATTCAGTACCAGAAACCAACAAAGGGGTACCTTGTCTAACACTGCAGGCCCAATCAGATGCCGCAGAACGTGGCGTCTTCTGATCAGGGCCTACGCTGTTTGAAAAAGTTTAGCCACTTCTCGAATAAATTTTGAAGAAAACACAACCTGACACCCCTAAATTTCAAAATATATAACGGATGGAAGATTCCATTTGGGTTGTCAAACACTGTAGGCCCAGATCAGACGCCGCAGAACGCAGCGTTGTCTGATCAGGGCGGATGCTGTTTGAAAAAGTTTAGCCACTTTCCGAATAAATTTTGAAGAAAACACAACCTGACATCCCTAAATTTCAAACTTTATAAGATGGGGGATTCCATTTGGGTTAATTTAATTAACACTTTAGTTACTCGTGTACCGATTAATTTAGATGTTTCCTCCAATGATAAAAATTCTGATCAAACTTGACATTTCATAAAAGCTGATACAATGCCCTTTTCAAGTTGCCATAATAAACAGGGCATTAGATAACATCGGTAGGGCCAATCAACAAGGGAACTATCTGCCTGAAAGTATATCCTGAAAGCATCCAACCAAACAAGGGAAATAATTGTGGACTGTCTCTTATCATGCTTATTACCTTATTATCGGCTGGTAGGTTACGAATGCATACGCATGATCTCATCATGATAATAACATTTTGCACCCAATATAAAGACGAATCTACTGCATATAACAATTCAAACTGTGACCACAGCATATAATAAAAATATTACAGCAAATAATGAGTACCCACAACGTATAATAAAATACTACAGCATATATTAAAATACTACAGCAAATAATAAAAATACCGCAGCATATAATAGAAATACTACCGCATATAACAAAAATACTACCGCATATAACAAAAATACTACCGCATATAACAAAAATACTACAACATATACAGGTTTTACCACCGAAAATAATGAGGTTTCTACTACATATACTAGATTAACCACTACATATACTGTTTTTATCACAGCATATAATAGGAAAACCACCAAACATAATGAATTTTATCCCCGTAAGACAGCCAGGGCGTTCCATAGATTAGCATATACTAAAATGATGAGATGAGTCTGTGAACTGAGTGTCTGAGTTGATGAGCCACTGTGTTGATGAGCCACAACATCCGAAAATCTTGGCATGATAATCAGAGCTCATTAAAAAAGTGTCATTTTTACATTTCTACTAGTTTGGCTGACTCTAAGCGCATGTAGGTCATATACATGACCGCACTAATGGCATATGTTTTGCAACCAGCCTGCTCCCTCGTACAAGGCATCTGTAACTGTTTTATGAAAGGGTGTATGGTAACTTTTACCAGAATGCCCATATGTGTGATAGACAAAATAAGGAGAGAAAGAACAACTGGGATGCTGAAAAAAAAATGTTTCTTATATCAGTTAACATAACAGAAGCTTTATAACTGACAATATAAGGCCTAAAAATAGCCGACCGACCCTGACTTTTTTCTGCCGACCCAGCAATTTTTAACGACCCATACCCTTTGTCGGCATGTCAGCGGAAACACAGCTATTTTCTTAGGCCTAAGCAGAACATTTCTACTTGTTTTCTTTTTACTCCCATCCTATGGGGCGCCGTTTTACTATTTAATCCGTATTTATAGATTTCCATAATTATTTATGGATATCCATAATTCGAATTATGGATATCCATAATTCGAATCATGGATATCCACAAATCGAATATCCACAAATCGAACTGAATTAATGATATCCACATTATTCTATTTATTGATATCCATAAATCGAATTATTGATATCCATTATTTGGCTGATTTATGGATATCCATAAATCGTTTATGGATATCATTAATTTAGATCGAAATATGGATATCCATAAATCGAATTATGAACATCCTTAATTCGAATTATGGACATCCATTATTCGGCTGATTTATGGATATCCATAAATCGAATTATGGATATCCATAATTCTCCTCTGCAAATAAACCTAATGAATAATGACTGCTCCCTTTGCACAAAAACACACAAAAAAAACTCGACTATTCGCGTCAGGTTTCCGATTTAGGTGTGTAATAAAAGCCGGGATGGAGGTGGAGGTAATGTAGGGTAGGCTTAGTTGTGGTCTATGGCGTGGGAGAAATATGTTTTGTTTGATTTGAGGTTTAACGTCCCCTTCAATACTATTTAGGTCATTTTGGAGACGTTGCTTCCAATTATGTTGGGCATTAAGCCTTTATTGAGATGAAATGACATCTCAATCCCGCCGGTCTCGGAAGCTCAGTCGGATGCGCGTCTGACTGGTGATCGGGAGGACGCGGGTTCGATACCTGCCAGGGTCGGCACCATTCTTTCGTGGAGATTGGTCATCGTGATATCTTTTCTACGGTCATTCTCTCTCTTCCGCTGATTCAAGAAGGGCAGTTGTCAGTTTCAGGCGAAAGATTGTGCACTGTACTGGTTAAATGCTTACGTATAAGCCTGGCCAGGAAAAGTGTGGATAGGTAAACTGACCGGCTCAAAAATGACCTAAATTAGTGTTGACTGGGCCGTTAAACTCCAATACAAACACACATCTCAACCTCTGTCGCCCATTGACTCGCACGACTTTGTTTGGACAGGCTTACCAGTACTCTCAGCTCATACAGCCAAATCTATTCCTCCAAGCCACAATGGGCGGGGGCCAGGAGATATATCTGAATCTTCCTGGTACGCCATACATCTCAAGTAGAGTATTATATGGATATATGTTAATACTATATATAACGACCATGTGGATTTTTCTCCAGAAAGCATGCACGGATTGCCTGTTTGGATCATTATAATCTTACGTCCGGCCTTCAGTGTCCTTAGGTGCGCAGTCCTCATAGAGGCGATTCCAGAGGGAAAGGATGCGTTGGCCGGAATTTCCAGATCTTACGGCTGGTTCCGATATATAACTGCACACATGGCGGGCGTTCAGCGTATGGCGTCCGTCGCTTTGGAAGCCTTACGGGCTGAAAATGGCTGCATGACAGAGAGGTCCCTTTGACTGGCCATCATCTTCCAGCGATCATGAAGACCTTGAAGATTTTGAAGATTTTTACATTAAACAATCACGTGTCTCAGGGAGAAATCATTAAACCAAAAGCTTTGGCGGTGATTTATGGATATCAATAATTCGAATTATTGATATCCATAAATCGATCTGAATTATGGATATCCATAAATCGATCTGAATTATGGATATCCATAAATCGAATTATGGATATCCATAAATCGATCTGAATTAATGATATCCATGAATCTAATTACGGTTATCCATAATTAGATTTATGGATATCCATAATTTGAATTATGGATATCCATTATTCAGCTGATTTATGGATATCCATAAATCGAATTATGGATATCCATAATTCGATTTATGGGTATCTATAAATACGGATTAAATAGTAAAACGGCGCCCCATACCATCCAATATGATATTGTTAATAAATCTATGCAATGTATACCCCCTCAAACCCACTTTCATACAGTTAAATTCAGGTTTTCAGGGTATGTAGCTTTCTTTTTTTCTCCGCTCTAAAACAGAGAGTATGCGTTGTCATACTCGTAACTGCGTGATCGAGACAGTTTTAATGAGCACCCAAAATCTATATTTTGAGCAGAAAAAATTCAAGAAATCTGTATGCACACAAATTTAACCAGTACTTTTTGTTTGCATCCAACAACAACAGAAAAAAATTACACGGTATGGGATGATTTTGTTGAGATGGTGAATTTATGCAGGACTTAGACTGCAGCATGTGTGGTAGACTCAACACATTACGAAAACACGCCTATACAAATACATTGTAACCTTTATCGCCGAAAAAATGAAAATTTTAAGATGAAAAATTGTGATACTTTTTCTTATTTCTGCTCAAAATGTAGATTGTATGTATTCCTTAGAACCAGCTCATCGAGGTGGTTCAAACGAGTATCCACAATCTATATTTTAGAGCAGAAATAAGAAAAATAAAGTTTACCCCTGTAAACCCCAGTTTTACTATATAAAAGTGGGGTTCAAGGGAATCAAAATTATATAGGCGTGTTTTCGTGATGTGACAGACTCAGCTCATAGACTCAGCTCAGACATTCAACTCAGCATTTCAGAATATGCCCCAACGATGAAAACTGTAACTCGAAACTAAACGCAGATTCTTAAAGTAAAATAGAGGCCCAAAGTGGGTCAGAATCGCTCACATGGATGAGGCTGATTATATATTACATTGTGCCTTGGTGGTCATTTTGACTATCAGATCACATTGTATTTAGCAATTCTGAATGAGCATGTTATCTTGATGCTTCTCATTAAGTTTCTGAACAGCTTAGTCTGATTTAGGATTCAGGAAGAGATTGTGTTGATGCAGAGCGGAAGTGAATAGTTTGGCAGACAAGAGCTATCGTTTGCCTTTGGCAAGCCCTGTTATCAAAAAAGTAAACCAAATCAACCAATCATGTGAATACAACTGTACGACAAACAAAGCGTTGGTGTATATGTGCGCCTGCAAAAAAAAAGCCACAATACCTAATCTACTTGTGGACTCGGCGAGTTTGACGTATACTGATAATACCTGAGCTGCCCCTTCCTGTAAATCTTATTGCAATTATTATATAGGTGCTTTGAAGAATTTCAAGATGGACGCCATCTGGGATATCAGAATGCAACAATTTTAGCAATTCTGAATGTCACCCAAATGCCTCCCACCAATTTCAACTCAGTGCAACAGACAATTCTTTAGATGTGGTTTGAAGATTTTCAAGATGGCCAACATGGCAGCCATCTGGTATACAGAACAGAATGTAACTAAGAATAAGTTCTGAATAGTTACATCCTTCAGAAGCAAAGAACATCACGAAACACGCCTATATATTTTGACCCCCTTGAACCCCACTTTTATATAGTAAACCTGGGGTTTACAGGGGTAAACCTTATTTTTTCTTTTTTCTGCTGTAAAATATATATTGTGAGTACTCGTTAGAACCGCTTCGATGAGGCGATTCCAACGAGTACTCACGATCTATAATTTGAGCAGAAATAAGGAAAATACAAATGTATCACAATTTTTCATCCTAAAATTTTAGTTATTTTTTCGGCGAAAAATTTACAATGTATTTGTATAGGCGTGCTTTCGTAATGAATACATCAAATAAACGAAAATAGCAGATTCGGTTTTATTGAGTCTGTTCATGACCAGTACCGACTTAAGCAGAACTCTATTTTAAAAATGATTCTTAATGAACTCAAAGATCACAAAGGAATTTGCTGTATGATTATGTACGGGGAGGCTTTTTACGGCCGCCACAAATGAGAAGTCTGAATCTCCAAATCATCCAATGCCTTCCATCAAGTTTCGGCGCAATTCAAATTGACGTGGTTTGAAGATTTTCAAGGTGGCCAACATGAAAGCCATCTTAGACAGAACAGAATAATTAAGCAATTCTGAATCTCCATGTTGCCCAAATGCCTCCACTCAAGTTTCAGCTCCATCCGACCTTTGGTTGAGGAGATGTAGTTTGAAAAACTTCAAGATGGCCGCCTTTGAGGCGATATTGTATATCGGAATGGAATAATTTTAGCAAATCCGAATTTCCATGTCATCCCAATGCCTCCCATCAAGTTTCAGCTTGATCTGACCTCTGGTTCGGGAGTAGATGTCTTTTGAAGAATTTCAAGATGGTGCAGGTGCTTTGAAGAATTTATAGATGGGAGCCATCTTGGATATCGGAACAAAACAATTTTAGCAAATCTGAATCACCAGTCGCCCCAATGCCTCCCATCAAGTTTCAGCTCAATCCAACAGTTGGTGTCGGACGAAATGGTAGTCATAGTGGCCATCTTGGACATCGGAACAGAACAATTTTAGCAAATCTGAATCGGCATTTCGACCCGATGCCCTCCATGAAGTTTCAACTTGGTCCAACCTAAGATATCAGATGTGAATTATTTTTACAAATTTGAATCTCCATGTTGCCCCGATGCCTCCCATTAAGTTTCAGCTCAATTCGACCTTTGGTTCGGGAGAAGATGTTGTTTGAAGAATTTCAAGATGGCCGCCATGGCAGCCATCTTGGAAATTCGAACGGAACAACTTTAGCAAATCTAAAATATCCATGTCATCCTCATACCTCCCATCAAGCTTCAATTCAATTTGACCTTTTTTCGGTGGGGGGGGGGTGGGGGTGAAGATGTATTTGAATAATTTCAAGATGGTGGCCATCTTGGATATTGGAACCGAACGATATCTCCAAGTCACCCCGCGAAGCCTCCCATCAAGTTTCAGCTCAATTCAACCTTTGGTTTGAGACTTTCGGATGAGTATTTAAACCAAGGTCCCGTCTCCGTATGACCTTAGCTGTTGGTGGGACGTAAAACTAAAACTCACTCACTCACTCAACCTTTGGTTTGGAAGGAGATGGCGTTTGAGGAAATTCGTTGCGGCCATCTTGAAAATCTGAACCGAACGATTTGAGATTTGAACAAATCTGAACCCCCATGTCACTCCGATGCCTCCCTTTAAGTTTCAGCTTAATTCGACCTTTCGTTCGAGAGGAAATGTCGGTTGAAGAGTTTCAAGACGGCGGCCATGGTGGCCATCTTGGAAATCTGAACGGAACCATTTTAGCAAATCTGAATCTCCATGGCACCCCGATGCCTCCCATCAAGTTTCAGCTCAATTCGGCTTTTGGTTCGGAAGGAGATGTCGTCTGAAGAATTTCAAGACGGCCGCCATGGCCATTTCAGGTTGGATATTGGTACGGAATGAATTTAGCAAATCTAAATCTCCATGTCACCCCAATGCCTCCCCTCAAGTTTGAGGTCCGTTTGACCTTTAGTTCGGGAGAAAATGTCATTCGAAGAATTTCAAGAAGGCTTCCAGGTTATGGTCTTCTACTTTCATTTGCATAAGCTTACATGTTAATATTTGACCCTGTACCAGATAAATCTGAATTTCAAATTTATTTTCCTACCCCAAAACATGCCATCTTGGAAATCCGAACAGAACCATTTTAGCATATCTGAATCTCCGAGTAATCAGGATGCCTCCCACCGGGTATCAGCTTAATTTGACTTCCAGTTCGGGAGGAAATGTCGAAAATGTGAAAAGTTAACGACGGACGGACAGACGGACGATAGACGATGGACAACAGGCCACGGCATAAGCTTACCTGGTACTCCAGGTGAGCTAATAAAACCGTCTAAAATACCTCCACTGACACTTAATCGTGGCCAACCAAATGCTGACGAATACAATGAAATTCCGCTTTCCACTTTTCAAACATGTTTTAAAGGTTCAGTTATTCTTTTCCCCCAGTGTCTACAGAATAAGTGACCACTTTTGGTACTGCTCGGCTTTGCCGAGGGCGGTGTCCCGCCTGTCTGGGCTAAGGTCTAGGTGAAAGATAAAGGTCAACAACATGATCTCATTTCAAGAGCATATGATCTCAAGTATATATGCCTAACAAATAAGAAAACTTTATCTTTTACTGTTTTTGAACACAAATTCTAGGGTCAACATTTAGGGTTGCCGCTATGGTGAACGTAAATGCACAGACCAACGAACAAACGGACGAAAAGGCAAACGGACGGAAACTTGATCATGTGTGGACCTAACTAAAACTCAAATTACCCTTTTTTTCCTTTTCAGAATTTATATAACAGTAATGATATTCGAACATGTCCATTTTGTGTTAAAATGAAAATGAAGAAAATGATACACTGCAAATTTTAATGGCATATATTATCTATTAAACATCTATCAATTTGTAATGCGATTATTACACGTTTTTGTTATGTTATATCTATTTATTATAAGTAAAACAAAAATCCTTTCGTAGAAAAATCTTCCTTTCGCGATATGGTTCTTTTCGCTCTGTAGACCAACCACGTGAAAATAGGTCAAAATAGCTATTCACTTCAGCAGTTACAGAATTCACTAGATATGACGTATGATCATCAAAGGACAAGGCGATGAGCAAGTCGAAACTGTATATATATTACATAAAACATGAAAAATTTCCTAGGACAAAACTTCGGTAAACTGTCGTATTTGTTGAATGGATGTATTTTTACAAATAGTCTACCAATGAAGTGGTCATCTTCTCGAACATTTTGTTTTATTGACCAATGGAATAACGAAAAATGTAGGACAAAACCAAAAACAAAAAAGGAACAAACACAGCGACATTTTTTGAAATTTATTAGTACATAGGCCAACCGATATGGGGCGCCGTTTTACTATTTAATTCGTTTTTATAGATATCCATATATCCATAATTATTTATGGATATCCATAATTCGAATTATGGATATCCATAAATCGAACTGAATAAATGATATCCATAAATCGAATAATGGATATCCATTATTCGATTTACTGATATCCATAAATCGAATTATGGATATCCATTATTCGGCTGATTTATGGATATCCATAAATCAAATTATGGATATTCATAAATCGAATTATGGATATCCATAAATCGATTTATGGATATCATTAATTTAGATCGAAATATGGATATCCATAAATCGAATTATGGATATCCTTAATTCTAATTATGGTTTTCCATTATTCGGCTGATTTATGGATATCCATAAATCGAATTATGGATATTCATAATTCTCCTCAACAAATAAACCTAATGAATAATGACTGCTCCCTTTGCATAAGAGAAAAAAAAATCGACTATTCCGTCGGGCTTAGGTGGGGTGGAGGTGGGGGTATTACGGTAGGCTTAGTGGTGGCCTATGGTGTGGGAGAGGTATGTTTTGCTTGATTTGAGGTTTAACGTCCCCTTCAATACCATTTCATTTTGGAGACGTTGCTTCCAATGAAATGACATCTCAATCCTTGTCGCACATTGACTCGTTCGCCTTTGTTTCTTTCGCCAGAAACTGACAACTATCCTTCTTGAATTAGCGGAAGGGAGATAATGACCGTAGAAAATATTTCATGATTAATGTCCACGAATGAAAGTTGCCGGCCCCGGCAGGTATCAAACCCGCGTTCTCTTGATCACCAGTCAGACGCGCATCCGACTGAGCTACCGAGGCCGGCGCAGCCAAATCTATTTCTCCAAGCCCCAATGGGCGGGGGCCAGGAGATATATCTGAATCTGCCTAGTACTCCATACACCTCAAATAGTGTTTTATGTTACATGTTAATACTATATATAACGACCATGTGCATGTTTCTCCTGAAAGCATACACGGATTGCCTGTTTGGTTTTTTGGTTTTGGGTTTTACGGCCCTTTCAAGATTATTTCACTCATATCGAGCCGATCGTTAATCATAGGTGGGCGAAAACCGGAGTGCCCGGAGAAAAACCACCTGACCTTCCGTTGCAGAACTTGGCGTCTCACACGTGACCCGAGCGAGGCTCGAACCCACGGCGGTGAGAGACCTAATGACTAAGATATTGCCTGTTTGGATCATTATAATCTTACGTCCGACTTTCAGTGTCCTTAGGTGCGCAGTCCTCATAGAGGTGATTCCAGAGGAACCGGATGCGTTGGTCGGAATTTCCAAATCTTGCGACTGGTTCCGATATTTAACTGCACACATGGTGGGCGTTCAGCGCATGGCGTCTGTTGCTTTGGAAGCCTTCCGGGCTGAAAAGGCTGCACGGCAGAGAGGTTCCTTTGACTGCCCATCATCTTCCAGTGATGATAAAGCCTTTGAAGATTTCTAAGATTTCTACAATAAACCATCACAAGTCTTAGGGAGAAATCATTAAACCAAAAGCTTTGGCGGTGATTTATGGATATCCATAATTCGAATTATGGGTATCCATAAATCGATCTGAATTATGGATATCCATAAATCGAATTATGGATATCCATAATTCGAATTATGGATATCCATTATTCGGCTGATTTATGGATATCCATAAATAGAATTATGAATATTTCGATTTATGGATATCTATAAATACGGATTAAATAGTAAACGGCGCCCCATAAACCGATGGTAGTTTTAATACAATTTTATGATCACTCGAGAAAATAAAACCCCGTTATCTATGAATAATGTTCTCACACAGCGACCCCGTTTAGGATAATGCTCAGAATGAAACTTCCTCAGTTTTTAAAGTTAAAACCGCCATTAATAGTTCGTGGCATCACGAAAACACGCCTATAGATATACATATGACACCCTAGAACCCCACTTTTATATAGAAAATCTAACTTCAGAACTTAGTTACAGGGGAAACATTTTTCTTATTTCTGCTCTAAAATATAGATCGTGGGTGCTCGTTAGAACCGCCTCATTCTAACGAGTACCCACAATCTATATTTTGAGCAAAAATAAGCAAACTATCACAATTTTTCATCTTAAAATTTTTGTTTTGATAAAGTTTGGAATGTATTTGTATAGGCGTTTTTTTTTTTTGTTTTGTTTTTTTTTTCGAAATGGATTTTAATTGCTAAGGGCTGACGCTAGAGACCAGGACCTATATTCGTCAAATGTTTGTGTGAAGCCAACTGAACAAATGTACGCTTGCGCTTCTCTTCTACATGTCTGAGATGGCGAGCCTGTGCAGACCTGTGCGTCTGTGCAGGCTCGCCTGAGTCTGTGCTGGTTGCATTTGTGATAAAGACCTATGTCTCATGAGCTTACTCATTTATAAAAGCGACGTTACCACTAAATTAGCAAAGGTTTCCTGGAGAGGCTTATACTGAAAGCTAGTAACTGTCAATTGCCCTTCTTAAAGGGGACAATGACCGTAGAAAGTATTTCATGATTTATATTCACTGAAGAATTTTGCAGTGCCGCTGGGAAGCGAATTCGCAACCTCGGTGTGCATCTGACTGTAATGGTTTGAAAACATGAATATGCTTTGCGTCTTGAAAGGATAGCTTACCATTTATAGTAGCATGGGCCTTTGCGAACAGCGAAGGTTTGTGGCGAGCAGTTCTCTCACGTTTGGTATTGGAGGAGCAATGACATATTTTGTATGAGAAGGGGCCTCTCTGGCCTAGCGGGTGGGTACGAACGCTAACTCTAAAATATTAGGTCTCACCCCCCCCCCCCCACACACACACACACACACGCACACATACACACACACACGAGTTCGAGCCACGATCGGGTCGCGTGCTACAACGGAAGGTCAGGTGGTTTGAAACCGTTTTTTCTGCGGGAACGCCTCTGATTAAGGATCGATTTCATACAAGTGAAATAAAACTGAAAGGACGAAAAATCCAAAATAAACGGAACCTTTATATAAACCACCCCACAATGACACAACTCAGAAGATCCCTTAGTTCTACTCATAGGCCGGCGTTATCAGACGAGGAAAAATGCCTCCTTTGAAAAGTGTGACATTATTAACTTTTGTATGCTATGGGTCCTAAAGAGAAGCAGGGAAAACTCAAGTTAACTTCAAATGCAGAAGACAAGTTATACAGAGCTAGAGTTAGTTTCTTAGTTAGTTTAGGCAGAACCTGGTACAAAGATTGTTTATTTCGCTTGTGTTGAGGTTTTACGTCCTCGTCAACACTATGTTTAGATATATAGTCTATATGTCAATAGGGATAATTCAAGCGGCTGCAGAAGCCTCCGTGGTGCAGTGGTTACGCTACTCGCCTTGTAAACCAGGGATCGCAGGATCGATTCCGGGCTTCTCCAGACTTTCGGATGAGTCTTTAAACCGAGGTCCCGTCTCCGTATGACCTTAACTGTTGGTGGGACGTAAAACTAAAATTCACTCACTCACTCACTCAAGCGGCTGCAGGTTGGTGAAAATTGGGGCACCGGAAAATGGGAAAGAAAAGCCTTGACCAGTTTTTAGTTTAGTCTAATTTATTTTATTGACCAGTGTGTGGAAAGAACTCTAACTCAGAACTGGAAGCAAGAGTTCCTGCTTTACCTAAACCATTGCAATGAAGCTACGTGGCTGTGTACGTCTTATTTCGAATTTTCAGTTCACACTCTTTGTTTGCGCCCCCCCCCCCCCCCTATCGGTGCTAGGCGAAATAGATTGTACTGCATGGTTCTACCACGCAGAGCAGAAACCGGCCGAACTTGAGTACTGGTACACTGTTTAGAAGCTCTAGGCCTGCCAAGAAAGTGGGGCGAGTCGGACTGCTCCTTAAACCATATAGCGGTTTCTTTGAGATCTCACCAGTTCATCTCAGTGCAGGTATAGAAGTCCCATAAAATCAGAAGCACCGTCACCAAAATGGCATAGTGTTGACAAGGACGTTAAACAATTTTTGTACCAGGCTCTGCCTAAATATATAGTGCGCAGCCTTATCGGCAGGACAAGAACAGGGACATCACCAACCCAGTAAATGCAAGATGAGGTCGATAATGAAGCAGCAAGAATATTAAACGGGCACTGAAACTTAGGATGGGAATCTCTTTAAGAAAAAGGAAAGCAAGACACAATCTAATTTTTCTATGAAATTGAAATGGCCTCGCACCAAAAATATTTACAAAACATAATACCGCCACTTGTCCAAAAAAGGCTACGAAAGAGCTTAAACCCTTGTCCTGCTGAGCCCGGATATGTTTTAGCTTTCCAACAATGTAGATCCAGATCAGAGAAGCCATCTGATCAAGATCTTCATTGTTTGTCATTCAGTTTATGAATTTGTTGCAATGATTTGCTCCAAAAAATCTGATTGGTTGATAATCAGTGGCGGGTGTGGCATATTTAAATATTCAGCAGGTCAAGGGTTAAACTGTTTCTAACAATATTGCTTTGTAATTACTGTAAAACCACTGTATTTTTGTGCAGCAAAGAAAATAAAAACATACTTAAAACAGCTTCTAATATGGATGAAATACGCATTAAGCAGTTAAAGCAAAAAATAAATGAATAGAAAGAAAAAAGATATTTGACAGTGCTAAAAAATATTCAGGAACGCAAAAATAATACCTGCTAATTGGCCAGACCCATAAAAATATCATAAGCATCCCCCCCCCCCCCCCCAAAAAAAAATACTAGAATTTTAAAATTTTTACCAACCCCATCCCCCCCCCACCCCCCGCCCCCCCCCCCCCCCAAAAAAAAAAACAAAAAAAAAAAAAAAAACCAATAGTCCCAGCCTATGTAGCAGGCAAAGTTCAAAGTACCCCCATCCCCTGGGGTCTGCCTCCCCCCAAATACCCAACCACCACGAAAGGCTTGGACAAATTGAGTTTGATTGCGCTGGGGTTTAACGGCACAACGCTTGTGGGACAATATGTGTCGTCTCCAAGAGAAAGGTAGAACAGAAATAGAAGATATACGTGTAGTTGAGATGAAAAAGAGGGACGATGGAGAAAGAAGAAAATGAATAGAAATGTAGAGAAACTGGATAAACAGAATTCCCTGCTACATGGCCAGCTGAAAGCCCAGTGACGCAAGATACACGACACCTTCGCCCTTCTCACGCAACGCACCAATGTTGAATGCTTATTTAGCGTCGGGACTGTCGTAAGTAAACAGCTTATCTTCATAATAATCACCATCGTCCATATTATTATTATTTTTATTATTAATAGTATTATTATTATTATTATTATTACTTTGCCAGGACAGGCTTAGACCTTCTAGGCAGTTTACCAGTACTCATGTGCGGTCGTTTTCAGCTCTGCGTGGAATCACCATGCATCCCAAATACATTTCTCCTAGCCCCGATGGGCGGGGGCCTCACATCATCATGCACCACGCGAGAAACATGACACTTGGTGCAGGGCACGCGGTCATGTGATTGATAACTTATAATGCAGCTTGCAGCTGGTTTAACGGCCTATCCACACTCTCCCTGATAACAGTGCAAATTCTTTCGCAAGAAACAGACAACTGCTCTTCTTGAATCAGCTGAAGGGAGAGAGATTTCATGATCAAGTTGCCGACCCTCTCGTACATTTCTGCTCAGTAATCCCAGATATGCCTTATCTTTGAAACAATGTAGATCCAGATCAGATGGCTTCTGACGAAGCCATCTGATCAGGATCTACATTGTTTGTCATTCAGATTGTGAATTTGTTGCAATAATTTGCATCAAGTAATCTGATTGGTTGATAATCGGTAGTGGGTGTGGCATATATAAATATTCAGCAGGACAAGGGTTAACATAAGTTTCGGTCTTTTATCAAATCCTGTACCAAATAATATTTTTTAACTTGTGTGTGAATAGAATTCCAAATAGAGATAATGTCACAGACAAAACATATAAACCAGAAAAAGAAAAAAAATGTATGAACATTATAGGCATGTGCTATAAGCCGCAGTTGTTGTGTTAAACATGTTAAAACTATTATTTAATAACACTCAGAGGCATGTTTGGATTACTTCAACGCGAGAAGGTTTAACAACTGTCCCCTAAAAGTCTGATAAAAGATCTAATCTGCGGCCCCTAATACCTGATAATTGCATGTTGTTTGTTTAGGCTATTGCTTTAAATCCTTTGTTTGTAAAGCATCTGCGGTTTGTTGCGCCATGTTTGTTTTTATGCTAACAACCGTAAAACACCTCAAAAGACATACAGACCAAAGACAGGCACTCTAAACCCTTCCATCAAGAATGTGGACGCATTTATTGTTACTTTAGGGGTTAAGTCGATATCTATCTATCTATCTATCTATCTATCTATCTATCTATCTATCTATCTATCTATCTATCTATCTATCTATCTATCTATCTATCTATCTATCTATCTATCTATCTGTCTAGTTGTCGACCCCCGCCAGCCCCCGCTCATCGGGGCTTGAAGAAATAGATGGGCTGCATGATGCTACCACACAGAGCTGAAACTGACCGCACACGAGTACTGGTAAACCGCTTAGAGGATCTAAGCCTGCCCAGGCAAAGCGGTGCGAGTCGGACCATCCATGCTTATAAACCCTTTTGGTTTCATTGGGCGACAGGGCTTGAGATGTCATTCATCTCAATGTCGGGTAAAAGTCCCACAAAATTGGAAGCAACGTCTCCAAAATTACCTATACAGTGTTGACGGGGACGTTAAACCTCAAATCAAACAAATGAAACAAACGGCCCCGCCCATCGGGGCTTGAAGAAATATATGGGATGCATGATGCTTCCACGCAGAGCTGAAACCGACGGCACACGAGTACTGAACAACCGCTTAGAGGATTTAAGCCTGCCAAGGCAAAGCGGTGCGAGTCGGACCGCTCGTGCTTATAAACCCTATTGGTTTCATATGGCGACAGGGCTTGAGATGTCATTTCATCTCAATGTCGGGTAAAAGTCCCACAAAATTGGAAGCAACGTCTCCAAAATGACCTATACGGTGTTGACGGGGACGTTAAATCTCAAATCAAACAAAAAGATACACACTCAAAGACAAACCATAACAAAACGTCTCCAAAATGACTTATACGGTGAAACCTCAAATCAAACAAAAAAATCTATCTAGTTGTACTGTCACACCCCCTCGCCAATTGGCTATCCAAAAAGCGATACACACACTCAAAGACAAACCATAACAAAAATAAACCGCGACAGGGCCTAACCAAACCCAACTAAAAAGGAGCACTAAGATAATAGGGGAAATAATTAGAATCACCAACATGACAAACATTAAACTGGGAAGACAAACGTAAATAAAAATGACCAACCAAAAACGGGTAAGAATCGGAATAACATCACGCAAACATGCCTATATAAATTTGACCCCCTTGAACCCCATTTTAATATAGTAAAATTGGGGTTTACAGGGGTATACTTTATGTTTCTTATTTCTGCTCTAAATATATGGAATGTGGGTACTCGTTAGAACCGCCTCGATGGGCCTCTATATTTTGAGCAGAAATAAGAAAAAGTATCACAATTTTTCATCTTAAAATTTTCGTTTTTCCGGTGGTTAAGTTTGCATTGTATTTGTATTGACGTGTTTTCGTAATGTCAACGTAACAACATATATGAAATCTTAGGGAAAGATCAGAACCACCAACACAAAACATGAAGGGACCACAGCAACAGCACCTACTTGGAACGGTCAGTAAAAATTACTAGTGACTTCTCCCCTCAACTAGTGCAATTATAAGTCTGTCCAGTAAAAGTGGTGTGTCCGGGCATATTGGTTTCATTGGGCGTCAGGGCTTCAGATATCGTTTCTTCTTAATGTCGGATAAAAGCCCACACAATTGGAAGCAACGTCCCCAAAATGGCATACATCACGAAAACACGCCTATATAATTTTGACCCCCTTGAACCCCACTGTATATATATAGTTAAACTGGGATTTACAGGGGTAAACCTTATTTTTTCTTATTCCTACTCAAAAACAGAGATTGTGGGTACTCGTTAGAACCGCCTCGATGAGATGGTACTAACGAGTACCCACAATCTATGTTTTGAGCAGAAATAAGAAAAATAACGCAATTTTTCATCTAAAATTTCCGTTTTTCCGCGGTAAAATTTACACTGTATTTGTATAGGCGTGTTTTCGTAATCTATACAGTATTGACGGGGACGTTAAACCTCAAATCAAACAAAGCCATTTGGGTCACTATTTACATGGTGTGTAATGCTCCACTTCTCATACGCATCTTCGTACAAATAATAAAATGTATACCCCTTGTAAACTGTTTCATGGATCTAAAAGTGCGGTTGCCTGCATTGTGCAGCGATGAAGCATCCCAGCAGGCACATGACGTAATTATGACGTCAGATCAACGTCGGTGCAACGTCATGACGTTTATGCAACGTCACATCAACATTTGTGCAACGTCACATCAACGCTGGTGCACCGATGTTGATTTAACGTTGTCATAGCGACGTGTATCTGTTGGGATGCGAGTGTCGCGTGCGTGTGGGGTGGGGGTGGGGGGACTTTTAGTTAAACGATTGATTATGTTTGGGGTTTAACGACAGGACTTTGTTTGATTTTGTTTGATATGAGGTTTTACGTCCCCGTTAACACTGTATAGGTCATTCTGGAGACGTCGCTTCCAATTTTGTGGGACTTTTACCCGACACTGAGATGAAATTTCATCTTAAGTCCTGTCGTCCAATGAAATCAATAGGGTTTATATGCATGGACTCGGGCTACTTTTCCTGGGCACGCTTAGAACCTCTAAGCAGTTTACCAGTACTCGCGCGGTCGGTTTCAGCTCTGCGTGGAAGCATCATGCAGTCCAATCTATATCTTCAAGCCCCGATAGGCGGGGCAGTAACGACAAGTCTAGCCTAGTGGGTCAGTTTTGTGTTGTCGGATAAAAGGGATAGAGGTGGAGATAGATAGTGGAGATAGATAGCGGAGGTGATGAAAGGAACTGGTTGGAAGAAAGAGGAAAATGATCAGATAATAAAATAATATCCGCCTCTACCCGACAGTAGGCTTTGTCCAACTGCATGTCAATGTCATATGGACCCCGTCAAGCGATTTTGGTACTTATCGCCTATGCGAGCAGCAAAGGTTCAGGCGAGCCTGCGCATCAGAACCTTCGCTGCTCGCTCATACAAGCAGTGAATAAAGAGGAACCTTCAGACAGAAAGCCACATCCCTGGCCCTCTGAATGGCTGGGCATGCGCAGTTAAAATTTGTCATGTCGGAATGCTCGAAGACACAAAATCGCTTGGCGGGGCTCATATATGATACGTGTAGAACGTGTAGAACACCTTCTCCTCACCGACCAAAAGTATATCAGTCATTAACATATTTACACGTTCGATATGGTTTAGAGGTACGTTGACCGTATTAAATTATGTTGTCAAAATTCTATGGAATTTAGTGATTACCTTGTAACTAATAAACAAAACGCACATCCACAACCTATACATTTGATTGATTTGAGGTTTAACGACCCCGCCCCACCCCCCTCCCCGTTAACACTCTATAGGTCATTTTGGAGACGCTGCTTCCAATTTTGTGGGACTTTTACCCAACATGAGATGAAATGATGAAATGACATCTCAAGCCCTGTCGCCCAAAGAGACCAATGTAGTTTATAAGCCTTGGCAGGCTTAAATCCTCTAAGCGGTTTACCAGTACTCGTGTGCGGTCGGTTTCAGTTTGCGTGGAAGTATCATGTTTCAAGCCTCCCCCCCCCCCCCCTCCTCCATGGACGGGGGCCGCCACAAGATCACATATTTTCAGATATATGCCCATTTTGTAGACACAGAAGAACCCTGAAGACATACAACGTTTCCTTATTTCGACTGAGGTGTGACCAACTCATTTCTGGAGGATCGATCGGTCGATCGATTTGTCGGTTGATCGATTAAATGAATGAATGAATGGTTTCCTGGCTGGCTGCTGACTGATTGATTGTCAATCAATGGACGTTCGTTCCCAATGGCCGGGTGTTTCCTTAATTGTTAAACTTTAATGTACCCAACAGTAGGCGTTCCATTCTGAGTGAATGTGCCCAATATGCCCATTCGTGTGTCTGGACTAAACATGCTGATTGATTGATTGATTGAATGATTGATTGATTGATTGATTGATTGATTGATTGATTGATTGATTGATTGATTGATTGATTGATTGATTGATTGATTGATTGATTGATTGATCGACCGATCGATCGATTGTTATATAGGCCTAATTTCTGATCAACACATAGGCTAGTCATGTCCTATAAAGCAAACTATTTAATTATTTTTGTTTTGTTATTATTTGTTGTTTTTATTTGAACCTTACTTGTTTATTTTTTTCCACATTTATAAATTGGTTTTACAAAAGCAAATTTGTGTCTCAAGATTCTTTGACATATCGGTCACAATACAAAAGCTGGATCGGATTGTTTATATCCTCCTAGTGGTATAATCCAAATAATGGGCCAGTCCATTCCAAATATGGAATGAATGATATGCTAATGTGGTCATGTGTGCATAAAATCAGCTGATTGTGACCCAGCTGAACAAAGCACTTGTGATAGAACGCCGGGGAAGAACAGAAAGCTACTAGTTTATATCAGTGTATATTTACGATAAATATAATTTTAAATTAAAGAAGGCATTACAGAAGTGATTAACTCTGCAAGTGGACGATATTTCGGGACGAAGCTAGTGAAAAGAAGAGATTTTGTTGCGATCGTCTGCGGATCGACAATGGAAAATTCCGTGATTCAGGGAGGCAATGATAAAACAATGGAAAGAGTTGTTCGCAAGTTCAAAGCAACATTTCTTAGACTTATGCAGAAGGATCAACTTCCAGTGATTGAAACAGATTTTGATCATGAAAAATTTGGTGAAACAACAGGTAAGATTTTCAGTTTATACTAATCAAAGAATGCAGATTCTAAAAATAGATTTTGATGATATCATTCGACCCATTTCTATATATTTCTTTAAAATTTCGTCTAATTTTGCATCTTTTTTTTGTATTTTTTACCAATGTTTAAAATAGATGAATAGAGAGATTTGTAATTAGATTATTGTTCTCTTTCCAACAATCTGGCCGAGTACTTTTATCATTTTTTTACTGGCTAGGTCCCGATCTATTTATAGAATTGTGGTTTTTCCAACAAAACACATGGCTCACACACACAGACAGAAAAGAGTGTGAATCAGAATAGTAACTGGTGACACGTCAAATGACATCCAGACACCAGGAGTGTGATGTGAATCAGCCATGAAATGCATAATTTGTGCTTGTATAAATGGGGTAAAAGAGAGGGAAACTGTAAAATGAAACAATGGGATAAGACTCATAAATCCCCACTTCATACTGGAAAGTCTGGGGTTTACAAGGCAGAAACAGGCTAAGTTATATTACCCTTGCAATCTCCACTTTTCCTGCAGTGGGATTGACTTGGATTAGGCTTTCATTGTACAGACTTGTTAATGTGATAATTGTGCATGTTTGAGTTTTACGACTCGCCTACAGCTAAGGTCATATGGAGACGAGACCTCAGTTTAAATACTCACCCAAAAGTCTGGATGAGCCCGGGATCGATCCGGCGACCCCTGTCCCGAAGGTGGTCTTAATATAGTAATTTTACTGTATTTGGGCAAGCTGTAACTTTTGTTATATCCAACCATGTTATAATGAAAGGTGTTATCAAGTAGAGGTTTCTATGTAATAGATCAGTTCACTAAGTACCTGTCACAATTGTATAGGAGGTTTTAGGAATTCCGTTTATGACGTCATTCTTGCGCATGCGCAAAGTACTGGCCGTCAATTGAAACGAATGTATTGGCGGAACTTAAAATGCTAACAATACTCAGACATTTTGAGAGAAAATATACCCGTTTATTTTTTAAATAATGCCTCGATAAGGAAAGAATGATATTTTTACTTTTATTACTGAAATTCATTTATCCTGGATCCGTTTTTAATTGACGAAAATCTCTTCGTGAATGACCCATGTCAATGGCTTGAGATACCGTTATTCACGAAAGCTTACTTACAAAATAAGTTTTTTACGTAACTTTTCGTTTTATTCGCTATCTAAGTATAGCTATCACATACGGACAGAACTTAGATATATCTATCTATCTATCTATCTATCTATCTATCTATCTATCTATCTATCTATCTATCTATCTATCTATCACTTCAATGTCACATGACCGTTAAGTTGAGAGATGTTTGAATGACAAACTGACAGTAGACAGACAGGCGACAGTCAGACCGACTGACTGAATGACTGACTAACAGATGGACGAACGGACAGTTAGACAGACAAATAAACACACTGACAGTCGAAAAACTAATGAGTGGACTGACAGACGGGTGTCGAATCAACGTTGGCTCGACGTCATGTCGTTGACACCCACTCCAACTCAATTCAATGTCAAATGACCGTTGAGATGAGAGAGAGAGAGAGAGAGAGAGAGAGAGAGAGAGAGAGAGAGAGAGGTTTGACTGACAAACTGACAGACAGACAGATGACATAGAGACCAACTGACTGAATGCAAGTCGAAAAAACTAATGAATGGACTGACAGACGGGCGTCGAGTCAACGTTGGTTCGACTTCATGCCGTCGATACCCAATCCAACTCACTTCAATGTCACGTGACAGTTGAGATGAGGAGAGAGGTTTGACTGATCCCTTATAAGCCATTAACCCTTTTGTATCCAATGGAATCTTCCTCCTTTTATATATCAGGAGTCCATTTCAAAATTTAGGGTCGTCAGGATGTGTTTTCTTCAAAATTTGTTTGGAAATTGGCTTGACTCAGACGCCGCGTTCTGGGCCTGCACTGTTTGCCAGGGTACCCGTTTTTTTTTTTTTTTTTTTGGGGGGGGGGGTGGAGGTTCTGGTACCAAACGGGTTAATGTAAAGGGCTTGGCAGGTTGATCAAATCTACAAATCTACCAGATTTTTCTGTAAAATCTTGCACTTGCGAAGTAGTGTTTCATTCTCATGCACTGAAAGGGTGTTCTACGTTTGTTTTGAATCCCACTGAGTCTTGATGGGTCCATGACATTTTATTAAGCAACGCCGTATTATCGCCAAAGCAACGTTCTGACGTTTCATCGACGTTGCAAAGTCAAATTCAGTGCATTACTTTGATGTTGGTTTGATGTAGATACGACGTCGTTGACACGTTACATGTCGGCTGACGTGGGGTTATTTAACGACATACTGTAATTTACATTTACCTACGCTCACTTATTGCCGGTACGCTGAGAGAGAGAGAGAGAGAGAGAGAGAGAGAGAGAGAGAGCAATGTGTAGGCCATGGCACACTCAGCAGAGAGAGAGAGAGAGAGAGAGAGAGAGTGAGCACCCTGTTGCGTCATACGTACAATATATCTTTAAGAGCACTTAACTTAAACAATAACACTTCGGATTTGTCATCATGAAGCCTTTGCGATTTTGACCCCCTTAAACCCCATTTTTATATTGTAAAACTTGGGTTTACAGGGGTAAACATTATTTTTCTTATTTCTGCTCAAAACATAGATTGCGAGGACTCGATAGAACCGCCTCGTTGGGGCGGTTCGCTCGAGTCCCCGCAATCTATGTTTGAGCAGAAGTAAGAAAAATATCTGAAATTTCCATATTTTGGCCGAAAAATTGATAATGTATTTGTATAGGCATGTTTTCGTAATGTGAAATTCAACACCTGGCAGCATATCGCCAAAAGTGTAAAATAATTCTACTGTTTAACTCTGTAATTAACACTTTCATTGTCCCACTGCCTTGAAGCAATACGACTAGTTGACGGCCAGGGCTTTTCTCGTTCTATTTTTAGAACCGGAAGTGCGTCACGAAAAAAGCTCCTATTTGAAACAAGGGGGAACAACCTCGCTAGATGAAAATCAGTTGTTATTTTTTTATGAATTTGGATAATTACTGAGTAACTGAATATTTACCGGCAAGTAATAATTATTTTCACTTCCAAAATAAAAAATTGCTACCTACTTTTGTTGTTGTCCATAAAAAATGAAAACGATTGATGGATGCAAAAGTAATGTACAAACAAATCAATGGCAAATAAACCATCTATTTAAAATTTATTAAATCCTAATGCAGTGTCAATGTTACCGGTCAGATTAATCTTATTACTGCAATACAACAATACTTAACAAAGTACGTCCGCACCCGGACTTTGGCACGAGCTAACGGTACAAATATACCTGTATAAGTTACATAATCTTGTGTAATCTTAATTGGCTCTGCAATAAAAACTTTGTGCAATCAACCGAGATAAATTTATGACAGTACAAGACTACTAAGCGTGTTGCAAGTGGCTCGAGCTGCATGAGCTAACGGTTAGAATTAAATTACATAACAGTACCAAACTGCAACTGGGAAGAAGTGCAGAATGTTCAGTGCAATTACTGAGATTTCTGACACTAGTGGATCGAAGGATTATCGTCACCTTGTCAGTTTACCGTTACTGTTCACAAGGAAGACCAAAAAAAAAAACGGTCGAAATTTCAGGGCGAAGTTTTTTTCGCTTTCATCGCCAAAGTCGGCGAAGTGAGCCCCAACAGGGCGACTTCTTCGCCCGAGTCGCCCTCTAGCTTGAGCCCTGTAATATATAGCAAGCATTCATTTCAAAATTTAGGGATGTCAGGTTATGTTTTCTTCAAAACTAATTTGGAAAATGGCTGAACATTTTGCAAACAGTGTAGACTCTGATCAGAGGCCACATTCTGTGGCCTCTGATCTGAGCCTACACTGTTTGCCAATTTCCCATTTTTGGGTTGCCGGTACAAAATGGGTAAGGCATGTCTAAGTTTGACTTAGTATTACTGCACATGAACGCTTTTTTTCATCCCAGTACCCACATATCCTAGTTATTTTTAAAGAAACACCTGCATGTGTCAGTGATTTTGCCCAGATGCATATATCATTATATGGGAGTTTCTTTTTGTTTCCTACTGATAATGTACGTGGTCAGTCACATTTACACTCCAGGTTTGCAGGATAAAAGACTACACTAGTGAGGGAGTGAATAGTTCTCCCTGGACAGGGGGTCTCCAATTAACATCCTGCTCCGAAGGGAGGTGTACTTTGTGGCATTCATCCCTGCAAATGATGCCAGCGGAGCATGTTGGGACACCACAATTTTAGTACCGCTGTTTGGCATCAAACCAGGGGCCTGTAGCATCATCTAGTCAGAACATTTACATGCTCTTACCACTGAGCTACCACATTGGGATTGGACTTGAGTAGTTGGAGAGTTCAGTGTTAGTACGTTTTTTTTTTTTAAATCGGGAGTCTTGGCCTGATGATGCACAGCTTTTGATCATCATTTTTTTTCAGAGATCCTGTTTTGGTATAAAACTAATTCTGAATTCCCCAACTGGCCCCCGCCCATTGGGGCTTGAAGAAATATATGGGTTGCATGATGCTTCCACGCAGAGCTGAATCCGGCCCGCACACTAGTACTGGTAAACCGCTTAGAGGATCTAAGCCTGTCCAGGAACCGCGGTGCGAGGCGGACCGGCCATGTATATAAACCATATTGGTTTCATTGGTCGACAGGGCTTGAGATGTCATTTCATCTCAATGTCTGGTAAAAGTCCCACGAAATTGGAAGCAACGTCTCCAAAATGACCTTTACAGTGTTGACAGGGACGTTAAACCTCAAATCAAACAAACAAATGAATTCCCCAACTCTTGTCAAAGTCTCTTTTTGAAGATTGATATGTATTCCTGCACATACATGCTCTGAGGATGTATACCATAAGTAAGTCACAGCCAATAAAGCCTTTGGTGTAATGATTTATCCATTCTGAATGAACATAACAAACCCCTACCTATATGTAAACTGTGTAGATCCAGATCAGATGGTTATGGTCGGGTTCTGATGAGGATGGTCTGATCAGGATCTACAGTTTGTAAGTTTGATTGAATGCATTATATCAAGTACAGTCCGACATGTATTCATCAAGCACCTTTAATGTTTGCTCTAAATGGGTGTTTGCTTGTTATGAGAATTTAAACTGAATTCAGGCTGATGTCTCTGATGGGAGCTGTGGGTTGATTGTATCGATTCCTGATCATTGCCTTCACTTCTTTTTTTGCTTTAACCTATTTCAGACTAGAAACCCCTAAACTGGTACCATGGCAAACAGTGCAGGCCCAGATCAGACGCCGCAGAATGCAGCATCTGATCAGGGCCTACACTGTTTGCAAAAAGTCAAGCCAATTTCCAAACAAATTTTGAAGAAAACACACCCCGACGACCCCAAATTTTGAAATTGACTCCTGCTATATATAAGGAGGAAGATTCCATTTGGTACAAAAAGGGTTAAAAGAGATTGTAACCCTGACAGGTTTTTACTGTAATTTGATTGGCTGAGAATGATTGGCTGAGAATCAGAAGTGGGTGCTGAAAATTTTAATTTATTCAGCAGAAAAGTTAACTTTTTATTTTCAGATAAAGCAGACAGTCACTACAGTTGGTATGGTACTTTTGAGGATCCGTCCGAACAGACCAAGTGTAAAGATGTGGCTACTCACATTGAAAATGGACTGAAGATTGCCAGGGAAAAACAGCTGCAATGTGAAATTCTTATCCCATGTGGACTTACAATGAAAATTGCAAGAGATATTATGATAATGTCAGAATGTGAGCCGTGTGGTATTAGAGGGTGTTGCTTACATATTCATTTGGAGGAAAAATCTTCATCTACAGAACTAGTCAAACTGCAGTGTGATCCAAATACTGTGTCAACCTTTGAAGTTCATTTAACTTTGCAAGAAGATACAAGAAGTTGGTGCACTGTAAAGAAATTCTTCATGTCAGTTTCTGGGTGTTTCAAGAACTCTGTATATTCTAGTTCCCCTAAGATGCTCTGCTTAGGTTACAAACTTGAGAAACAGAAACTTTACAGAATCTCGTGCTAGTCTGCACTACACCATCATGACTTTTCATAAACCACAGGAGCTTGAAGTTCTGTCAGAAAAACATGTCAAAATAGCCCAAATCAACTATCCTGCATAGCTTCGCTAAAGGCTTTGGCGAAGCTATGTAGGATAGTCGATTTGGGCTATTTTAACATGTTTTTGGCGAAGCTATGTAGGATAGTCGATTTGGGCTATTTTGACATGTTTTTCTGCCAGAACTCCCAAATCAACTATCCTACATAGCTTTGCCAAAAAGCTTCAGCGAAGCTATGTAGGATAGTCGATTTGGGCAATTTTGACATGTTTTTCTGACAGAACTTCAAGCTCCTGTGTCATAAACCTCCATATAGCATTATTGTAGTTAGAATAAGTCACTCATTTGAGAGTGGGCTTTCTGTCATAGCATTAGAAAGTTGTGATATTTTTGTTTTAACAAATTGTATTTTTTGTACAACAGAGTCATTTCATCACATGAACACGCCTGTGTAATAAATACCCAGCAAAACCCTGCTTTATATAGTGAAAACTGGAGTCTACCAGGGTGTACCAGGGATACAGACTAACATGCACCCAGTCGCCCAAGGCGCCTAAATTTTAATTTTTGCCTGGGCACCTAAGTTTTGAATAAAAATGCCTATTAACTTTGGATTTATGGCAGTCTTTGTGCCTAAAGCAAAATGCTTAGTCTGACAATTATCCCTGTGTACATTATTTTACTTAATCCTGCTGTAAGACAGTTGTGGGTACCAATTAGAACTGCCTCAATGAGGCAGTTATAATGAGCACCCATATCCTATGGAGTGAAAATATCAAAAATATTGCACATTTACACCAGGAAAAAACTGTTTTGGAGATGTGAAAGAATATACTGTGTTGCACGGGTGTGTTATAGTAATGTTAGGAATAAGCATGCTCAAATGCTTTGGCCTACAGCAATGGTGTGATAAGAATTAAGAGGGTTGACTGTGTGGTTCGGTAGCTTAATCGGTAGAGTGTTCGCACGGTATGCAAGAGGCCCTTGGATCGAGTCCTGGTCAAGTCATGTTGTTTTTGATCACCCCTGTGACATTTGGTGGCCAGTGTGGGGGACTAGAACACAGGACTCAACCGGGACTCTAACCCAGGGCCTCTGGCATACTGTGCAAACACTCTACTGACTGACCTACCAGGCCAGTCACGGTCGACCTGTTACATGGTGTTAGGTTACCGTTAACCCATTTTATACTAGTGGACTTTTCAATTGCTATTTGGTGGACAAGTTCATTTGTCATGTAAGGGATGTCAGGACTATTTTTTGTTTTTCATTCTTTTTGGAAGTAAGATTCCGTTGGCAAATAGTGCAGGCCCTGATTAGATGGCGCATTATGCATTGTCTGATCTGGACCTGTACTGTCCACCAAGGTATCCCTTTAGGGGTTTCCCACTTGCAATGGGTAAACAAGTCCATGTAATGAACACCCCTGTAAAACCTACTTTATATTAATTACTTTGTATTAGAGAAAACTGGGGTTTACAGGGGAATGCAATATTTGTCTTGTTTCTGCTTATGATATAGATTGTAAGTGTTCCTTAGAACTGCCTAAATGAGTCAGTTCTTACAAACACCCAATCTATGTTTGCATCAGAAATAAGAAAAATATAACAGTTGCACATCATAAAAGTATAGCAATGTGGGAGAGATGAAAGAAAGGTACATGTATGAGCCATCCATTTTGTTAATGATACATCAATATTCACAGATAGGAAATTTACAGTCTTGCTTCTCATTTCAATTAAGTTTTCAAAAATTCAGCTAAAAAGAGTAACAAGTAAAATTATGTTAAAACATAGCCCAAGATAAGGAGAAGTAATGAAGATATTTAAGGGGAATTGATACACCTTCAGGGGAGGCAACTCCAGAAAAAGTATTTTTGTCTCCCATGTCAATATGGGTCAACTCTTTAAGGAAAGAATTTGCTGCGGGTCAACTCTTAAAGGAAAGAATTTGCTCCAGAGGAGCAAATTCTTTCCTTTAAGAGTAGACCCCTTTTTCAGTGGAAGAGGGCTTATATAAAAGTGCATAGGGAGTCCCGAAATTTGTCTCCCTTTGAAAAATGGCGGAAAAATCTTCCAGGTGTTTCCATGCCCCATAAAGGATAGATTTCCTTATTTCCATAAGTACTTAAAGGATAGTTTTTCTTATTTCAATGTAACCACAAGGCGCTTCTATTAAGTATATACACAGTGTAACCCACAAAATCTGTTTTCGTGCAGAAATCAGAAAAGTAATTTGGCGTAACCCCCTCTTATCTAGGGCTATTAGCTATGTTTAAATATACCGTATTCCCCTAATTACCACACCGTGCGCTTAGTTTTTTCAAAATCGTGTAAAAAATCACAGTGAAAAATCTCCCTAATTTGCGCACACTCGATGCGAAAACAATAGCTTCAGAGATGATGCATACTGATATTTAATGGGAGGGAAAATGATACTAAAGTATTGCCTTCACTGTTGAAGATTCCTAAGTTTATCGATTTACTGTGAGGGCTTCCAGGGGGAGGTTACTGTAAAGTATGGGCTCAAGCATTTTCTTTTCAAAAATAGCTTTTGTGTGCGCTTATAGGAGCATGTGCGGTAATTAGGGCGAATACGGTAGTTAGTAGTCTGTATATGGTGATTCTGAGAAGTACCCACAACATACCGTAAAATTCCTAAAAAATCCTAAAATTATAACAAATTTGTTTCATGATCCAGCAAGAAGTCCAAAAGCTGCAGACATAATGGCAAACAATGACTATGTAGACACTAATCAGTCTGATCAAGATCTGCACTGTTTGCTCAGTAGGTTTCTGAAGAGAAATATGGAAACTCATCTTTTAATTCTTCTCATTACTCCCCTTATCTAGAGATGATATTAGGTGGTGATTTTCTGTTAGTAACATTTTATGGATACTATAGAAACACATACCTTTTCCAGACTACAATATATACATGTACATAGAATTTGTAAAAGAAAAAAAAATACTCATTTTTCCTCAGACATCTGGAGCATTGGAAGTCATTGTAACTTACTCAGTCATCTCATGAGCAAGCCAGTTAAATGAACATCCCATAAACCCCACTTTATACAGAGAAAACTGGGTTTTGTAGGGTATACATTATTTTTCTTATTTCTGCCCCCACAACCTATGTTTCCAGCATAAATAAGAAAAAAAAAAATGTGGATTTTCATAGGAAAAGTAGCCCTTTTTGGAGATGGGGAAAAAATGCACTATGTCGCACTGTTATCCTAATGTACATTGTGCTTTAAGAGAATCCCTAGCTATCCCCCATAAACAAGGAGGCAACCAGTTTCATGCAAAGAGTAATCCTTCTTTATTCTGTTTGGAGTGTACATTGGAGTCAACATTATTTAGGTCAGTTTACCTAATAGTCAACACTTTTACTGGACATGCTTGTACATGAGCAATAAGCATTTAACCAGTACACTACACATGTAGTCTTTCGCCAGAATCTCTTGAATCAGTGAAAGAGAGAGAATGACCATAGAAAAAATTACATGGACAGTCAGTCTCCATGAAAGAAGTTGGTGACCGGACAGGTATCAAACCCGTGGCCCAAATACATGTAATAACCATTATCCCGCCGAACACAGTAACCCTTGCCTTTGCAAACTGTAGATCCAGATCTGGAGAAGCCATCTTTAAGACCACTTTTGAAGACCATTCTTGAACAGTCCCGAAGGTGGTCTATTCCTAGAGAGGGATGGCTGTAGAATATTTATGTATACACAAGGAAAGCATAACTGGTACTGGGGCATGCTTTAAAAAGCCGAATTAATGTTCATTTGAGCTCTGGTTTTAATAGTGGAATTTTTACTGTAATTTGTATCCAGGAGGAGTCCATTTCAAAATTAGGAGTGTCAGGGTGAGTTATTTTCGTATAGAATATGGCTGAAATTTTGCAAACCTATGAAGGCCGTGATCAGATTCCACATTCTGTGCCTGCACTGTTTGCCAATGTCATTTGTTGGAGTGACTGTCTTAAATGGGTTTACTCAGCATGACCTTAACATTGCTGGCTGTGCCATAAAGCTTTCAGATGTGCTCCTCTTTAGGACAATGGCCTAGGGATCCCATTGTATCAACATCAATGCAACTTCATGACGTTGCATCAAAGTCAATGTGGTGTTCTTAGATATGTAATAATGTGCCCACCTCCGTCCATTGGGGCTTGGAGAAATAGATTGGGCTGCATGGTGCAGAGCTGAAACTGGCCACACATGAGTACTGATAAACCTCTTAGAAGGACTAAGCCTGGCCAGGCAAAGTGATGCGAGTCCGACCATCCATTACATATAAGCCTTTTGGTTTCATTGGGCGGCAGGGCTTGAGATGCCATTTCATCTCAATGTCGGGTAAAAGTCGAAATGGAAGCATTTTCTCCAAAATAACCTTAATAGTTTTGACGGGGACGTTAAACCTCAATTCAAAGGAACAAGCAAACAATGTCATGCGCCCACTGGGCTGTATTCCAGTGTTTGCATGGGTTCATCTGGGGCCAGTTGTTCAAAACTAACGACATTGTTAGTTAACAAGTGGTTTAAACTTTGATCATTAAATATGGCAAATATGCTAATATTTTTGCTGAGAAAATGTGAGCAGCTTTTGCTAATGCAAAACCTGCTCACATTTCTTCAGCAAAAATATCATAATTTCAGATATTGCACTAGCTAGAACTGTTAACAATTTGACCACTAACGAGCTCGTTAAGCTAACAATGCTTTGAACAACTGGACCCTGGTATTCTTTGTCTTTTCTTTCCTTTACCTGATCAGACATAGAGGACACTCATTACGAAAACAAGCCACATTGTAACCTTTATTGTCGAAAAAATGAAAATTTTAAGATGAAAAATTGTAATATTTTTCTTATTTCTGCTCAAAATATAGATTGTGGGCACTCGTTAGAACCGCCTCATCATCGAGGCGGTTCTAACGAGTACCCACAATCTATATTTTAGAGCAGAAATAAGAAAAAAAAGGTTAACCCCTATAAACCCCAGTTTTACTATATGAAAGTGGGGTTCAAGGGGGTCAAAAATTTTTTAGGCATGTTTTTGTTATGCAATGTCATGTGCCCACTGGGCTGTATTCCAGTGTTTGCATGGGTTCATCTGGGGTTCTTTGTCTTTTCTTTCCTTTACCTGATCAGACATGGAGGACACTGGATGACATCATATGGTATTGATATTCTACCACAGTAAGCCCACAGTAAAATAGAACAACAAAGCAGTGAGGTGAATGACTATGAGGATAATGAAATGTATTCATTTACTATTCAAGGGTGAGCGACTGTGAGTCAGCTAACTTACACCTAATATCCTATAATAATGTATTTTGAAACCTCAGTAGGTGTGTATTTATAACCTGACTTAACCCAACTTGGCAGTTTTTTGTTGTTGTTGTTTTTATCACTTTTTTTTCTTCTTTTTTGGAAAGCTGTATCATTATGAAACCTTAATAATTTTTAACCCTTATCTTGCTGAATATTCAGTTTAGCCACATCCATTTCTGACTTTGAACCAATCAGATTACTTGATGTAATTTATTCTTACAAATCCAAAAACTGAATGTCAAACAGTGTAGATCCTGATCAGATGGCTTCTTCAGAAGCCATCTGATCTGGATCTACACTGTTTCCAAAGAAAAGGGTTTTCGTGAACAGCAGGATAAGAGTTAACCTAACTTGGCATTTTTTTTTTCTTCATTTTTGGAAAGCTGTATCATTATGAAACCTTAAAAATTTTTAATGTAAGACATGATTGTACAACATAACGCATACTATAAAAAATGATCTAAACATTTTTAAATTACAATAGATTTTGTGTTTAGGTTTTTAACCCTTAAGTCACCGAGAAAAATACATCCAAAAATTTCATTTGCTTACGTCGTCTGCAGAATTTCTTTTGCAAACTTTTTTACAAATGTTTTTGCATACAGACTAACAGTGTGGGCCCAGATCAGAGTCAACACTGTTTGCAAAAAAATGATTTTGAGATAACCCGCAGATGGCAAAGCAGACGACTATTCTCGTGACGGGCATTTTATGGGTTAAGGTGGCTATATAAATATTCTGACAGTACTCAAACTGAGGAACATGAGCACAATAGTCCTCTTTATGGGGTTGCTGCAGTATAAATAGATAGATAGAAAAAAAAACATTGAAGAGTTCATGATCTTTGTCTGGGGAGTATGTCCTTTCCTCAGTTGGTAGACACAATGAGTATTTCTGTAAAAAAGGTTACCCCTTTGAAGCAAGGGCTGCAACACAATTGAAAATTGTGGCATGTATAAGTTTTTTAGGAGGTCAGACTAGCTAGTTTCAACAAATTGGGCCTTACCATTCAGTGACCCTCATATCTTTTCAAAATTGTGCAGTAGAATAGAATTTTGGTCCCAAAGATTATATAAATTATAACCCATACTAAGATGAAAGGCTGGGTGACTTTTTACAGCCACCACACATTTTTAGCTCACCTGGGCCGAAGGCTCCAGGGGAGCTTATAGTATAGTGGGTCCTCCATCGTCCGTCGTCCGTCCGTTGTCCGTCCACACTTTTGAGCAGCTATATCTCTGTATCCTGCAGGCTGATCTCAATCATTTCTCACCTGTAGCATGCCTCTGGTGGGGCATTGACGACATAAACTTTTTTTTGAAATCGCTCTAAAACTTTGGTTCCTATGGCAACCGCAAGGTCCCATAGACTTACTATGGGAAAATGCTTGTCATCACCGTGGCGCCTTCAGTTTTGATTGGATCTTTCTGAAACTTATATGTAAGGTGACTGGGGATAAAAACTCGGATGAGTTCGAAAACCGGCCAAGTCGGCCCATTTATCATAGAGTTACGTCCCTTTGATTGCTGAAAATGCCCATTTTCGACCTTGTCATCACCGTAGCCCCTTCAGTTTTGATCGGATCTTTCTGAAACTTATATGTAATGTGGCTGGGGATAAAACCTTGGATGAGTTCAAAAACCGGCCAAGTCCGCCGATTTATCATAGAGTTACGTCCCTTTGATTGCTGAAAATGCTGATTTTTGACCTTGTCATCACTGTAGCCCCTTCAGTTTTGATCGGATCTTTCTGAAACTTATATGTAAGGTGGCTGTGGATAAAATCTCAGATGAGTTCGAAAACCGACCAAGTCGGCCCTTTTATCATAGAGTAACGTCCCTTTGATTGCTGAAAATGCTGATTTTTGACCTTGTCATCACTGTAGCCCTGTCAGTTTTGATCGAATCTTTCTGAAACTTATATGTAAAGTGGCTGGGGATAAAATATCGGATGAGTTCGAAAACCAGCCAAGTTGGTCCATTTATCACAGAGTAACGTCTCTTTGATTGCTGAAAATGTCGATTTTTGACCTTGTCATCACCGTAGCCCTTTCAGTTTTGATCAGATCTTTCTGAAACTTATATGCAAGGTGGCTGGGGATAAAGCCTCGGATGAGTTCGCATACCCGCAAAGGTGGCCTATTTATCATAGAGTTAGGTCCCTTTGATTGCTGAAAATGTTGATTTTTGACCTTGTCAACACTGTAGCCCCTTCAGTTTTGATCAGATCTTCTGAAACTTATATGTTAGGTGGCTGGGGATAAAACCTCGGATGAGTTCGAAAACCGGCCAAGTTGCCCCATTAACTATATAGTAATGTCCCTTTGATGGCTGAAAATGTCGATTTTTTACCTTGTCATCACCGTAGCCCCTTCAGTTTTGATCAAATCTTTCTGAAACCTATATGTAAGGTGACTGGAGATAAAACCTAGGATGAGTTTGAATACCGGCCAAGTTGGCCCATATATCATTGATTTACGTCCCTTTGATTGCTGAAAATGCCGATTTTTGACCTTGTCATCACCATAGCCCCTTCAGTTTTGATCAGATCTTTCTGAAACTTATATGTAAGGTGGCTGGGGATAAAATCTTGGATGAGTTCGAAAACAGGCCAAGTCAGCCCATTCATCGTAGAGTTCTGTCCCTTTGATGGCTGAAAGATTTTTTACCATGTCATTACCGTAGCCCCTTCTGTTTTGATCAGATTTTTCTGAAACTTATATGTAAGGTGGCTGGGGATGAAACCTCGCATGAGTTCGAAAACTGGCCAAGTCGGCTCATTTATTTTAGAGTAACATCCCTTTGATTGCTAAAAATGCCAAATTTTTACCTTGTCATCACCGTAGCCCCTTCAGTTTTGATCAGATCTTTCTGAAACTTATATGTGAGGTGGCTGGGAATAAAATCTTGGATGAGTTTGAATACTGGCCAAGTCTGATCGGATCTTTCTGAAACTTACATGTAAGGTGGCTGGAAATAAAACCTCAGGTGAGTTCGAATACCGGCCAAGTTGGCACATTTATCATAGAGTGACGTGCCTTTGATTGCTGAAAATGCCTATTTTCGACATTGTTATCACTGCTGCCCCTTTAGTTTTGAACGGATCTTCATAAAACTTACAAACAAGGAAGTCAGGCAGAAAGCTTGGAGGAGTTTGAAAACTCTTGTTTTTGAACTTGTCATCACCATAGCTACTTCAGTTTAGATTGGATCTTCTTAGCAAGTCAGGAATAAAAGCTTGAAAGAGTTTGAAAACCAGTGAGGTCAGCCTGTTTATCATAGAGTTAAATTCTGCTTGATTTTCAGAAAATGCTTACCCTGTCATCACCATGTCCTCCCATATAGCCTTCAGTAAAGGTTGGCACTTCCTTAAACTTTGAATTTGTTAGCTCAGGTCCTCTTGTTTACCTTGTCATCACCGTAGCCCTTTCAGTTTTCATGGAATCTTTCTGAAACTTATATGTAACGTGGCTGGGGATAAAATCTCGGATGAGTTCGAAAACCAGCCAAAATGGTCCATTTATCACAGAGTAACATCCCTTTGATTGCTGAAAATGCTGATTTTTGACCTTGTCATCACCGTAGCCCTTTCAGTTTTGATCGGATCTTTCTGAAACTTATATGTAAGGTGGCTGGGAATAAAACCTCGGATAAGTTTGAACACCGGCCAAGGTGGCCTATTTATCATAGAGTTAGGTCACTTTAATTGCTGAAAATGTTGATTTTTGACCTTGTCATCACCGTAGCCCCTTCAGTTTTCATCGGATCTTTCTGAAACTTATATGTGAGGTGGCTGGGAATAAAATCTTGGATGAGTTTGAATACTGGCCAAGTCTGATCGGATCTTTCTGAAACTTACATGTAAGGTGGCTGGAAATAAAACCTCAGGTGAGTTCGAATACCGGCCAAGTTGGCACATTTATCATAGAGTGACGTGCCTTTGATTGCTGAAAATGCCTATTTTCGACATTGTTATCACTGCTGCCCCTTTAGTTTTGAACGGATCTTCATAAAACTTACAAACAAGGAAGTCAGGCAGAAAGCTTGGAGGAGTTTGAAAACTCTTGTTTTTGAACTTGTCATCACCATAGCTACTTCAGTTTAGATTGGATCTTCTTAGCAAGTCAGGAATAAAAGCTTGAAAGAGTTTGAAAACCAGTGAGGTCAGCCTGTTTATCATAGAGTTAAATTCTGCTTGATTTTCAGAAAATGCTTACCCTGTCATCACCATGTCCTCCCATATAGCCTTCAGTAAAGGTTGGCACTTCCTTAAACTTTGAATTTGTTAGCTCAGGTCCTCTTGTTTACCTTGTCATCACCGTAGCCCTTTCAGTTTTGATGGAATCTTTCTGAAACTTATATGTAACGTGGCTGGGGATAAAATCTCGGATGAGTTCGAAAACCAGCCAAAATGGTCCATTTATCACAGAGTAACATCCCTTTGATTGCTGAAAATGCTGATTTTTGACCTTGTCATCACCGTAGCCCTTTCAGTTTTGATCGGATCTTTCTGAAACTTATATGTAAGGTGGCTGGGAATAAAACCTCGGATAAGTTCGAACACCGGCCAAGGTGGCCTATTTATCATAGAGTTAGGTCCCTTTAATTGCTGAAAATGTTGATTTTTGACCTTGTCATCACCGTAGCCCCTTCAGTTTTCATCGGATCGTTCTGAAACTTATATGTAAGGTGGTTTGGGATAAAACCTCAGATGAGTTCGAAAACCGTCCAAGTCAGCCCATTTATCGTAGAGTAATGTCCCTTTGATTGCTGAAAATGCCGATTTTTGACCTTGTCATCACCGTAGACCTTTCAGTTTTGTTCGGATCTTTCTGAAACTTAAATGTAACGTGGCTGGGGATAAAATCTTGGATGAGTTCGAAAATGGACCATGTCGGCCAATTCATTGTAGAGTAACGTCCCTTTGATTGCTGAAAATGCCGATTTTTGACATTGTCATCAGTGTAGCCCTTTCAGTTTTGATCGGATCTTTCTGAAACTTATATGTAAGGTGGCTGGGGATAAAACCTCGGATGAGTTCGAATACCGGCCAAGGTGGCCTATTAACATAGAGTTAGGTCCCTTTGATTGCTGAAAATGTTGATTTTTGACATTGTCATCACTGTAGCCCCTTCAGTTTTGATCGGATCTTTCTGAAACTTATATGTAAGGTGGCTGGGGATAAAACCTTGGATGAGTTCTAAAACCGGCCAAGTCACCCCATTTACTATATAGTTATGTCCTTTTGATGGCTGAAAATGTCGATTTTTGACCTTGTCATCACTGTAGCCCCTTCAGTTGTGATCAGATCTTTCTGAAACTTATATGTAAGGTGACTGGGGATAAAACCTAGGATGAGTTTGAATACCGGCAAAGTTGGCCCATTTATCATAGATTTACGTCCCTTTGATTGTTGAAAATGCCGATTTTTGACCTTGTCATCACCATAGCCCCTTCAGTTTTGATCAGATTTTTCTGAAACTTATATGTAAGGTGGCTTGAGATAAAATCTTAGATGAGTTCGAAAACAGGCCAAGTCAGCCCAATTAGCATAGAGTTATGTCCCTTTGATGGCTGAAAATGTTGATTTTTAGCTCACCTGAGCCTTTAGGCTCATAGGTGAGCTTATAGTATAGCCATGGTCCGTCGTCCGTCCGTCCGTCCACCATTTTCAAAGATCTTCTTCTCCTATACTGCAGGGCCAATCAAAGCCAAATTTCATATGGAGCCTCAGTGGGATGGGGGAACGAAAGTTTGTTCGCGGGGTCTGGATCACATGACCAAGATGGCCGCCATGCCCATATATGGTAAAAAGCCTTCAAAAATCTTCTTCTCCAGAACCATAAGGCCAGTGGCCTTGAAACTTGGCATGTAGCATATGGTACTCGGGCCCATCATGGTTTGTACAAATGGTGACCCTGGGTTGACATTGACCTATTTTACAGCAATGTCAAATTTGTCGACTTAGGCTTTTGCATGGGGCAAAGTGAAAATAATGGATTTATAGGAAACCATTGAAGACAGTGTCACCAAAATTTGTAGATCAGGTAAAGTAACTGAATACATGAATGTATATGGATCAGAAAGGTCAAGGTCATTCATTGGCCTTGTTCGCGGGTCTGGATCACATGACCAAGATGGCCGCCATGCCCATATATGGTAAAAAGCCTTCAAAAATCTTCTCCAGAACCATAAGGCCAGTGGCCTTGAAACTTGGCATGTAGCATATGGTACTCGGGCCCATTATGGTTTGTACAAATGGTGACCCTGGGTTGACCTTGACCTATTTTACAGCAATGTCAAATTTTCCGACTTAGGCTTTTGCATGGGGCAAAGTGAAAATAATGGATTTATAGGAAACCATTGAAGACAGTGTGAACAAAATTTGTAGATCAGGTAAAGTAATTGAATACATGAAGATCTATGGGTCAGAAAGGTCAAGGTCATTCATTGGCCTTAGACCAAGGTCATTCAGGATCCATATTTCAAACATTTTTTTCGCCAAAACTGCTGAGCCAATTTAAGTAAAATTTAATATGGAGCCTTTGTGAGTTGAACAAATGAAAAAATGCCAAAATGGTCTAGATCACATGACCAAAATGGCCGTCACGCCCATATATGGTAAAAAGCCTTAAAAATTCTTCTCCTTCAGAACCGTAAGGCCAATGGCCTTGAAACTTGGCATGTAGCATATGGTACTCAGGCCCATCATAGTTTGTACAAATGGTGACCCTGAGTTGACCTTGACCTATTTTACAGCAATGTCAAATTTGCCGACTTAGGCTTTTGCATGGGAAAAAGTGAAAATAATGGATTTTTAGGAAACCATTGAAGACACTGTCACCAAAATTAGTAGATAAGGTAAAGTAGCTGAATACATGAAGATCTATGTGTAAGAAAGGTCAAGGTCATTAATTGACCTTAGACCAAGGTCACGCAGGTTCCATATTTCAAACATTTTTTCTCAGAAACTACTGAGCCAATTGAAGTGAAATTCAATATGGAGCCTTTGGGAGTTGAACAAATGAAAAGCTGCCAATATGGTCTAGATCACATGACCAAGATGGCCACCACGCCCATATATGGTAAAAACACTTCGAAATTCTTCTTCTCAAGAACCGTAAGGCCAATGGCCTTGAAACTTGGCATGTAGCATATGGTACTCGGGCCTATCATAATTTGTTCAAATGGTGACCCTGGGTTGAACTTGACCTATTTTACAGTAATGTCAAATATGCTGACTTAGGCTTTTGCATAGGAAAAAGTGAAAATAATGGATTTTTAGCTCACCTGAGCCTTTAGGCTCATAGGTGAGCTTATAGTATAGCCATGGTCCGTCGTCCGTCCGTCGTCCATCCGTCCGTCCACCATTTTCAAAGATCTTCTTCTCCTATACTGCAGGGCCAATCAAAGCCAAATTTCATATGGAGCCTCAGTGGGATGGGGGAACGAAAGTTTGTTCACGGGGTCTGGATCACATGACCAAGATGGCCGCCATGCCCATATATGGTAAAAAGCCTTCAAAAATCTTCTTCTCCAGAACCATAAGGCCAGTGGCCTTGAAACTTGGCATGTAGCATATGGTACTCAGGCCCATCATGGTTTGTACAAATGGTGACCCTGGGTTGACCTTGACCTATTTTACAGCAATGTCAAATTTGCCAACTTAGGCTTTTGCATGGGGCAAAGTGAAAATTATGGATTTATAGGAAACCATTGAAGACAGTGTCACCAAAATTTGTAGATCAGGTAAAGTAACTGAATACATGAAGATCTATGGGTGATAAAGGTCAAGGTCATTCATTGCCCTTAGACCCAAGATGGCCGCCATGCCCATATATGGTAAAAAACCTTCAAAAATCTTCTTCTCCAGAATCATAAGGCCATTGGCCTTGAAACTTGGCATGTAGCATATGGTACTCGGGCCCATCATGGTTTGTACAAATGGTGACCCTGGGTTGACCTTGACCTATTTTACAGCAATGTCAAATTTGCCGACTTAGGCATGGGGCAAAGTGAAATTAATGGATTTATAGGAAACCATTGAAGACAGTGTCACCAAAATTGGTAGATCAGGTAAAGTAACTGAATACATGAAGATCTGTAGGTGAGAAAGGTCAAGGTCATTCATTTCTTTTGTTTCATTTGCTTCTGTATACAGTATACCATTTATGTCCAATGGACAGTTCCTCATATTTTCCCTTTCTGTGAGCCAGGCACCGAGGTTATAAAACTTTTTTCACGCTCAACTCACTTCAGCATGAAATTTACCCTGCTCATAAGTTTTAAAATGCCAACAAATATTGAGATGGCATTTTAAAATTTATGAGCAGGGTAAATTACATTTTCTGCTGATCTAAGTAGGAAAATTGTCACCAGACAGGTGAGCGGTTCAGGACCACTGGTCCTCTGGTTAACCTTGTCATCACCGTAGCCCCTTCAGTTTTGATCGGATTTTTTCTGAAACTTATATGTAAGGTGGCTGGGGATGAAACCTCGGATTCGTTAGAAAACTGGCCAAGTCGGCCCATTTATCTTAGAGTAACATCCCTTTGATTGCTAAAAATGCCAAATTTTGACCTTGTCATCACCGTAGCCCCTTCAGTTTTGATCGGATCTTTCTGAAACTCGTATATGTAAGGTGGCTGGGAAGAAAACCTTGGATGAGTTTGAATACTGGCCAAGTTGGCACATTTATCACAAAGTTACGTGCCTTTGATTGCTTAAAAATGCCTATTTTCGACCTTGTTAGCACTGCTGCCCCTTCAGTTTTGATCGGATCTTCATGAAACTTACAAACAAATAAGTCAGGCAGAAAAGCTCGGAGGAGTGTGAAAACTTGTGATGTTTGCCTATTTGTCACAGAGTAACATCCCTTTAATTGCAGCAGTTAATTGCTTATTTTTGAACTTGTCATCACCATAGCCCCATCAGTTTATATCAGATCTTCTTGCAAGTCAGGAATAAAAGCTTGAATGAGTTTGAAAACGGGTGAGGTCAGCCTATTTATTATAGAGTTACATTCTACATGTACTTGATTTGCAGAAATTGCTTACCCTGTCATCACCATGTCCTTCCATTAATCCTTCAGTAAAGGTTGGCACTTCCTGAAACTTTGAATCTGTTAGCTCAGGTGAGCGATACAGGACCAGCTTGGTCCTCTTGTTTTAACACACAATAAATTCTGGTAAAACATATAATACCTCGATTTGAAGGAAAAGCCTGCAATTTTTCCACAATCTGGAAAAGGGTCCTCTTCATATCTCAAATGGGACTTGGCATACCAAGGGGGAAAGAATTGACCCTAATATCCTGCTGAATAAATTAATTCAGCCACACCCATTTCTGAACGTCCACCTATCAAATTATTGGATACAATGTATTTGCTCAGTTCATAAACTCCATGACAGTGTAAATCCTGATAAGATGGCTTCTACACTGTTTACAATGGTACAGTGTTTGCAAAGGTAGGGGTTGTCATGTTAAGTGGGATACAGTTAGATGTTGTATTAAGCTGCATAAATGTTTACCACAAGAAACACTTGAAAAATAATCATGTCACTTTACTTAATATTTAAGAAATGAAATTTATTTTTCTGCAGTTCATGGAAGTATGAACGCAGTGGGTCGCGTGCAAAGTAAATGAACCCCGAAGGGGTTCATGTAAACTTTGCTAGCGACCCACTGTCGTTCATACTTTCATGAAAAGCAGAAAAATTAAGTTTATTTTTTATATTTACATTTTTGACCCTCATCACTGGGCGAAAAAATGTTTGTAGGGCAAACTTTTAAAGCTGAAAAACATTTACACGCTGTTTTTCTACAAAGAGCGGAGCAGCGTTGACGTCATCAACGCCGGTAGAGCACAATGGTTTAGAATGACGTCATTTAATGTCACTAAAATTCATGTGATTCATTGCGTTCATGGACGTATGAACGCAATTGTTTTCTATAGGTTTACATTAGACTTTACACTGAAAATGTAAATATTGCAGAATGAACTTGTGCTACAGTTTAAAAGAGTCCACTATTTGGGCATTGCAAAAGCACGCCAATACAAATACATTGTAACCTTTATCGCCGAAAAAACGGAAATTTTAAGATGAAAAATTGTGATATTTTTCTTATTTCTGCCCAAAATATAGATTGTGGGTACTTGTTAGAACCAGGCAGAACCCCCTGGTTCGAACAAGTACCCACAATCTATATTTTAGAGCAGAAATGAGAAAAATAAGGTTAACCCCTGTAAACCCCAGTTTTACTATATGAAAGTGGGGTTCAAGGGTGTCAGTATTATAAAGGCGTGTTTTCATGCTGGGTAGTAATTATTGATGAAATCCTTCGATCAAGTAGTTATTGTGAAAATTTGCTTGGGTTACAGATTAAGCAGTAAATTGGTGCAAACTAAAGATGACATGCCAAAAAACATGTACTGCAATGCAGTTATATAGATGAGATCAGTACATGGTCATACTATCTTAAAGAAATGCTTACATTCATTGTGATTAAACTGTACTGTACAACCATAAGGCCTCTTAGTACTCCCTATTCTTTTAAAAACATGGATGCTTAAAACTCTTTCACCCTTGAGCTTCTGAAGTCAACTCTTCCAACATTTGATTAACCCAATATATGACAATGGAAATTTCCACCTTATAAGTTTGAAGTGGTCAATTTCTAATTATAGGGGTGTCAGGTAGTTTAGTTTGTTATAAATTTTACAAAAATGTACTTTAAGCGAACAATGTAGGCCCAGCTGGGATGCCGCATTTGGGATCTGACCTGTGTCTATACTGTTGGGATGCTAGGCAAATATGGGTTATTCAAACACAAGCATTTCAGTTTAAATTGAGAAGCAGTTTTGACACATTTTCCTGGTACTGTAGATCCAGATGAGATGGCTCATATTGAGCTGCCCCATCAAGATCTACACTGTTATCATATTATGTTGAGGGTACTTCTTAGAATCGCCTCAATGAGATAAATGAGGCGATTCTAAGAAGTGCCTACAACATATGCTTCTATGGAGAAATAAGAAAAAATGATCTTCATTACTTATCCTTAACTGGAGCTATGAATTTCTAGATACCTATGATAATGTTGTCCCATTCGGACAATAAAGGCTTAGATCAGTCTGCCTGAAAACACAGACTGATCTCAGCCTTTGCTGACCCCATGATCTACAGCATGATATCCAGTGATGCGGCTTAGATGTTGGTGAAAAAGGAAATACCCTTATTAGTGGTATGTACCTGCATGACTTGCATCATGCCCGTTGTAGGCAGTATGATTGTAAAGTACATTTACATGTATTTTATTTTATTGCGCTTGGTTTACATTATGAGTTTTACCCTTTTTGCACCAGAAACCCCATAACGGGTAATTGACCAACAGTGCAGGCCCAGATCAGACGCCGCAGAATGCGGCGTATGATCAGGGCCTCCACTGTTTGCTAAAAGTTCAGTCATTTTCCTATTAAATTATTAAATTTTGAAGAAATCACAACCTGACACCCCTAAAGTTTGAAACTGACTCCTGCTGTATATAAGGAGGAAGATTCCATTTGGTAAAAAATGGGTTAATGATGTTTTGACTTGATAATTGAGTGAATTTAAGTACATTTATTTGGTTTGAAAAAAAAAAACATATAGGAAGGGTTTATACTGTTAGATAATGTGTTTCTCAAGATGTTACAAAATTATGTCAAAATTATGACTAAAGCCTCTTGAAAAAAAAATATATATCATTCCTCGTCATATTTTGTTACAGCCACAAGTGGTGGGAGTGAGACCATCCAATGTAAAAAGCATTTTGGTTTCATTGGTGGGCTGGGCTTGAGATGTCATTTCATCTCAATGTTTGAAAAAAAAAAAACACACAAAATTGGAAGTAATGGCTCCAAAATGATCTAAATAGTGTTGGCAAGGATGTTAAACCTCAATTCAAACAAATACTGCTGCAAGCCTGTACTGACAAGGTCTGCGAAAGGCACTCAGGGTTTCTTGTCAGAAACATCATGTTATGGGTTCTTGTAAGACTTGCCTTTACGCGGCATCTGATCAGGGCCTGCACTATTTGCTAACAGAATTTTCTGTCAAAAATAGAATAAAAATGAAAAATAGGCCTGACATTGCTTATATGACAAATGGACTAGTCCAACGTATAGCAATGGAAGAGTCCATGAGTATACAATGGGTTAAGAGGTTATTCTTACAAGTTCTCACAACATTTATGGAGAAATAAGGAAAATCAATCATCCCTTTATTATCCTTATTACCGATTTGCTGGATTTATTTTTGTAAATGTACATGATCATTTTGTGATTGTGAAAAAACAGAGTAATATATCAAAAGTAACTTATTGAAATTTTTATTTATGAAGTGCCATTGTACATGTACTAACACTATCATTCTGTTATTCATGGCACTTGGAAAAGACCAAGTACACCACAACCTCTTTGTAACACTATTTATGGCTCCAAAGCAGAAACTATGTTAAACATCCCTGTATAGCCAAACAAAAATTTATAGATTATATAGAAAAATGACCATTAATGGTCATTTTTCTATATAATCTATACATTTTTGGGACCTATCTTGAAACTGTATTATATCAAAAACTGTGTTATAATGAATAGTGTTATAATGAGGTTATGGTGTACTTATCAGAACCACCCTAATGAGACTATGTTTCGAGCAAAAATATGAAAAAGTTAAGGTTTCACTTGAAAAAAAGTGTCTTTCCTAGAACCATGGAAAATAGCCTTATTGTGCATGAATGTTATTATACCATAATTGAGTATGGACCCAGATCAGATAAATTGACATTGATGTGCCACCAGCACCACTTCTTAATGATTTGGATCTACAGATATGTCCGAACATATTATTTTCGCACCTCACACTTTAGCATGATATTTTAGTATGTGTTCATTTATGTAATATATTAGTTGTGTATTTTAATATGTCCAAATTTTGTATCTGCCTTATGGAGGCAAGTAAAACTGCTATAAATAAAGATACAGGTGCCTGTTTTAAGGAAAACAAATAAAAAAAAAAAAGCGAGTTAAATGCTTTGGAGTGTAAATGAGCTCTTTTTTGCACATCATTTGTGCAATTAATATTTTTGGTGATTTGCAAACACAACATGCTAAACCATGTTGTTTTACTTTGAAAAAAATAAACCAACAAAAACGGCAGAGCATTTCACATTTTTTTTCAGCAAAACTATTTATGAAGCAAAAACTTAGAAGTCAAGAGTTATGTGCCTTGGAAGATGTATCATTTCCCTGTAACAAGGTTGTTTAATTAAATCGATGTAGCTAGGGTAGCTTGGCCAGTTTTATTTCATCTTTTTTGTTCTAGCATTAGTTAGTATCGTGTTCCTGTGATGTTGAATCATTCCAACTTATTTACATAATAAGTTTTAAATTTAATCTATGACCAATTCATAGAATAAAATTGAGAAAAAAATGTTTATTGTTGTTGATCAACTCCCCTGGTGTTTTGTGAAGAACTTGCATTTACTTGAAGTCAATATGTCCTTGAAATGGCTACCCTTATCAGCCCCGCTTTATTAGCTCACCAAAGCCAAAGGCTCAAGTGAGCTATTACTGTTGTTCGCTGTCTGTCCGCTATTTCAAATAAGTATATCTCTTATTATTACTTATACCTGATGAAATTTCTTTTAAAGCATGATCAGATAGGGGAAAGGTTGCATAAGTTTTTTTGCAGAAATCTGGTCGCCATGGCCACGTATATCTCCCAAAGACTTGTAGCTCACCTGAGGCGAAGACTCGAGGGAGCTATTAATATGCTAATGCTCCGTCGTCCGTCGTGTATCCACAGTTTCAAACACGAGGCTAATTGAACCTAAACTGCTCACCTGAGGAACATTTTAGTAAGTTTTAGTGGATCTGATATGCCCCGGGGTATGGCCAGTTTGGACTCCGGGGACATGATTGTCAGTTTTTATGCAGGTGACCACAAGATATTGCTGCTTACTAAATATCTCAGCTCTTGGTTTATGGTTTGAGGGAAGACGATTTTCCATTATAAGTATGGGAACTGATAAGCCCCGGGGCATTGTCAATTTGGGCCCCAGGGGCATGATTGGCAGGGTTTATGCAGTTGACCACCGATGTTGCTACATGCTTAACATCCCATCTCTGAGTCTGATGGTTTCAGAGATTTTTTTTATTTTTTACCATTGTAAGTCTCTGGGAGCTGTTAAGCCCCGGGGCGTGGTCAAGTTGGACCCCAGAGGCACGATTGGTAGGATTTATGTAGCGGACCACTAGACGTTGCTAAATATTAAATATCTAAGCTCTAGACCTTATGGTTTCACAGAAGTTTTTCCAAAAATAAGTCTATGATAAACCCTAGCGCTTGGCAAATTTGGACCCAACACCCGTGATTGACAGGATTTATGTAGTTGACCACTAGACGTTGCTACAGACTTTGCTACAGACTAAATGTTTAAGAACTGGGTCTTTTGGTTTCAGAGAAAAAAATACGTTGTTTCATACTAAATATCTAAGCTCTAGGCCTTATGCATCAGTTGAGAGAAGACTTTAGCCCACCAGAGCCGAAGGATCCGAGGGAGCTTACAGACTAGACAGTTGTCCGTCGTCATTATGCCATATGTCTGGCGTCAACACCTTTAAACATCTCCTGAAACCACTGGGCCGATTGGGCCCAAATTTAAGCTGTAGCATCCTTGGGCTTGGGTTTGAAAGTTTTTTTATATATTATTTAAATGAAAACCGACCCTTTAGTTTGGTTGCTATGGCAACTTAGTTTCCATAGACTTATAATGGGGAAAATTGAAAAATGGTATTTGGCAATGCAGATATTTTGACTAAACTTTATATAAAGGTTTCTTGAGTAAACTTCGGTCAGCCATATGCTTTATTGCCAGCCTGATGGTCTCCCAGGTTGTGCCGGGGCCATGTCCCACCCCTCGACGTCTCAGAAACCATTCAGATCCCCACCCCAAAACCATATATTTTCAGATCCCCACACATAAACCATATATACTGAGTCAAAAAAGTTCCCATACATAAAATTGTTTCTGTTACCATAGTTACTTCAAATGAAAAACACACAAAATTTGTTTTGTTTTAGAGGAATCATTTTACCATGTAAAAGTCCAAACTGTTTTTGTTCATGTAAACTCGCCAGCCTGGGCTATTGTTTTAAACACCCAAGGGGTCACTGTGACAATTTCGCAGAATAAATTATTACCAACGCCAAGATTTAACACCATAAAAATTACACTTAGCGCAAGATTTCTAAACTTTGATACATGTAACCTTTTATTAGATACCCTGTGTGTCCATTTACAAAAGGTTTGTAACTTTAGTTCCATTCGCTAAGAGAAACAGACGATCGCGTATAGGCCTCCCATTCTTTGAAGTTGTGTAAAAAATGCTGATTTCAATTGAAACTCCATAGAAAATTGCAATTGGTAGTGCTACATGCTACATGAATTTTTTACATTATTTTCCATCATGGTTAACAGCAATGGTGGCAACAAAGCGCTTTTTAAAGAAACTGCAAAAATTGAATGACAGGTGTGTGTGTGTGTGTGTGTGAATTCGGGTTTAACGTCGCTTTCAACAATTTTTCAGTCATATCACGACGGTGTCTGGTTGCGGCAGGGAGTTCAATGCTCACTTTTATAGTGCTGCCTCACTGAAGTATCACTGACAACATGTCCCAGACAATTTAACATGATACCACACCCAGTCACATTATCCTGACACTGGGTCGACCAGTCCTAGCTCTACCCCGTAAATCTGAGTGCCAAGCGAGGAGCAGCTAGTACCATTGTTAACGATTTTGGTATGTCGCGGCCCGGGATCGAACCCGTGACCTCCCGTTCCCCGGAGCGGACACTCTACCAACTGAGCTATCGGGGCCGGTTGAATGACAGGTAAAGAAATAGCAACAGTTTGAAAATTGCTATATTTTTAATCGAAAGGGAGATAATCTGAGAATTTCACAAATTAAAGCTTTGATTGTAGGGCAAGATCATGAGATATTGGAAATGTATAGTGAGTTTCGATGATCAGTGGTCATGATCTTTCTTCTCTGACAAAAAATGATCATCTGCGCATGCGCAATGCCAAATTCATTGCAAAACCTTTCTAGGCACATACAAGACAACTCTTGAGCAGAATAGTATGGGCAAATGTAAATGAATGCATTTTGTAGCTAAACGTCCGATTCGCATGTTTATAACCACGCTTAGCTGAATGGCTGCCGGATAGCTACTGGAATTTACCCGGAAGTTGGTATAGTTACTTTTTGACTGGGTATATATATATTCTTGTTTCTTATGATAAGAACCATTCAGTGACACAAATCTAGGTGTCCCCCGGTGTGCGTCGAGACCATGCCTACGCCTCCACTTCATGAAAGGCCGTTTATCCCAGAGACCATTCTGATTCCCACCCCTGAATCATATATATTTTTGTTATTTATGGTGAGACACATTCAGAGGCACAAAATTGGGGTGTCCAGGGATGCGCCCGCGATATGCCCCCCCCCCCCCTCCCACACACACACACACACTTCATAAAAGGCCATTTATGTCAAAACCATTCAGACCCCACCCCTAAACCATATATATATCCGTGTTCCTTATGATGGGACGAATTCAGTGACACCAACTTGTGGGTGCCCCGGAATGCGCCGGCTCAATTGCTTACCCCCCCCCCCCCTCCACTTCATAAAAGGCCACATATCTCAGAAACCATTCAGACCCCCCCCCCCCCCCCCCCCTTAACCATATATATGATTGTTCATTATGATGAGACGCATTCAGTGACAACAACATGACGGTCCCCTGGGATGCGCCGGGGCCATGCCCCACCCTTTCAACTTCATAAAAGGCCCAATATCTCGGAAACCTTACGGATCCCCAACCCTGAATCATATACGATAACGCACCACTAGTACTACTTATCCACAGACTCACTGCAGACGGTCGATTGGCGGATGCCGACGGGTGTACACACGTTTTCCGAGCTGGCCCCATAGGTGCTCAACTGGGTTTTAATCCGGCGAAAACGCAGGTCAATGAAGAACTACCACACCATTATGATTGAAAAAGTCCATGGTTAGTCTGGCCGAATGAGCACGTGCATTGTCCTGTTGGAAATGCGTAACGTCACCAATTATTGCGTAAAACGGTTCCACCTCAGGCTCTAAGATTTCATCGATGTACCGCCGTGCCGTAAAATTGCAATCAACAACGATGATTTGGGTTTTGTGGCGCCATGAGATCCCTCCCCACACCATTACGGTACCATCACCCCAACGTGACACCTGTTTAACACAACAGTCTTGAAATCGCTCCACACGTCGACGCCATACTTTACGACGCCTATCAAACATTTCGAAACAAAAAAACGGGTCTCGTCCGTGAACAGCACACCACGCCAACGCTGTTATGCCTATCGGATACGCTGTCGACACCAATTAAAGCGACTGATTTGACGCTCCGCCGTCAAAACGTTCTCCCTATACGTCTTATGGCTAGAAATACCGCATTCCTAGAGACGCCGTCGTACAGTTAAGGTTATGTGTTCCCACTGTCTCCTGGGCAGTTCCCACACACGTCCTGAATCGATCGCGTAAATGACTCAAAACAATGTAACGGTCCTGTTGATGTGCAGTAACACGTTGACGTCCAGGGCGTTGTCTATCGTCCACAGACCCCGTAGCATTGCGCCTTTCAACCAATCGAGCAATCGTAGTGTGCGAACAACACATACGCTCTGCAACTTGGCGGTATGAAAGCCCACCTTCAACCATACCGAGGGCACGATGACGATCGACGTTACTTAGACGTCCCATTGGCTTGTTCTTATGAAATGTTTTACTGTCTTTTAACGTAAAGAATCCGTCCCTTACAATGGTAGTAAAGATTTGTTTGTTTGTTTGATTTGAGGTTTAACGTCCCTGTCAACACTGTAAAGGTCATTTTGGAGACGTTGCTTCCAATTTTGTGGGACTTTTACCCGACATTGAGATGAAATGACATCTCAAGCCCTGTCGCCCAATGAAACCAATAGGGTTTATTAGCATGGACGGTCCGCCTCGCACCGCGGTTCCTGGACAGGCTTAGATCCTCTGAGCTGTTTACCAGTACTAGTGTGCGGGCCGGATTCAGCTCTGCGTGGAAGCATCATGCAGCCCATATATTTCTTCAAACCCCTATGGGCGGGGGCTTGGTAGTAAAGAAAGGGCCAGAAATCTCGTTATTACGAAAATTTGCCAATTTTTATGTCCCCGGTAGCGATAGTGGGGAGATATTGTTTTTGCCCTGTCTGTTTGTTGGTTTGTACGTGGACAACTTTAACGTTGGTCATAACTTTTGAATCATTGGAGATAAAATTTGACCTGTGACCTTGACCTTGACTTTTGACCTACTTAAAAGAAAAAATAACATTGGTCATAACTTTTGAACCGATTGAGATACAGCCTTCATATTTGGCATATGTGTTCCTTATGACAAAAGCTTTACATTCATGCAAAAAATTTCACCTGTGACCTTGACCTACTTAAAATAAAAAAATAACATTTTGGTCATAACTTTTGAACCACTTGAGATACAGCCTTAATATTTTGCATGTATGTTTCTTGTGACAAGTGCTTTACATTCACACAAAAATGTTTGACCTCTGACCATATCCATAAGTAGAAATACCGTAATAAATAAATAATAATGGATATCCATAATTCGAATTTTATTTCTCATATTTCTCATTGTATGTCTAAGGGAACTTACAAGCCCCGGGCCACGGCAAATTAGGATCAAGGGACATGCTTGGCAGGATTGATGTAGGGGGACTACTATACGTTGCTACATACTAAATATCTAATCTCTAGGTCTTATGGTTTCACAGAAGATTTTTGAATTATTTGAATTATAAATCTATGGGAGCTGACAAGCGCCACGCCGTGGTCATTTTGAAGCATAGGGACATGGTTGGTAGTATTTATTTAGAGGACCACTTGATATTGCTTCATACTAAATTTTGTGATGTCACAGAAGAGTCTTGAAGTTTTTCTCATTATAAGTCAATGGAAACCGAAAAGCTCCAGGGCATGGCCAATTTGGATCCCAAGGGCATGATTGGCAGGATTTATGCCTCAGGGGGCGTATTCAGCCTTGCAAACAAGTGTTGTTTATGAGGAAACCCAATAAAACCGAGTTTCCGATTTTCATTCTAATTTGTATTCTTTGCTTCCAAATTAAGCCTTTTTCCTTTATAAACGTAGTTAACCACTAGATGTTGCTACATACTAGATACATAAGCCATGGGCCTTATGGTTCCAGAGGAGTAGAGTTTTGATGTTTTTCATATTTTTAGCTCACCAGAGCCGAAGGCTGAGACTCGTCGTCTGAGTCTGCGTCAACATTTTCAAACGACATCTCCTCTGAAACAACTGGGCCGATTGGGTCCAAATTTTATCTGTAAGATCCTTGGGCTGGGGGATTGAAAGTTTGTGTTTTTTATGAAATTCGACTCATTAGTTCGGTTGCTATGGCAACTAATAATTTCCATAGACTTATAATGGGAATAATTGAAAAATGGCATTAACTGCCAAGCTTTTGCAGATATTTTGACAAAAACTTCCATTAGCAATCATCTATCTGTCATATGATTTTAGGCCTGCTGCTCATTTTTGCTGGTTGCCATGGAAACCAAAATGGAAAATGTAGGAAAAAATATTTAAAAAATCATCTCCTCAAAAACCATATGATCTTTGAGGCTGAGACTTTACGGAAATATTCACGATATTTGCCTTTACAGGTTTTGTGTTTCGGATCAAATTCGGCCTTTTTTTAGTTTGGTTGCTATGGCAACTTAGAATTTCCATCGAATTGTAATGGTTGAAAATGAAAACTGACATTTTCTGTCAATTCTTTGCAGATATTTTTACAAAACTTTCTTGCAATCATCTGTCTGCCATATGATTTTAGACCTACTGCCCATTTTTGCTGGTTGCCATGGAAACCAAAATAAAAAAAATGAAAGAAAAATACTTAAAAATTATCTCCTCATAAACCGTATGCTCTATGAGACTGAGACATTATGGAAATATTCACCATATTTGCCTTTACACGTTTTGTGATTTTTTAAGAACTTTGGCTCTTTAGTTTGGTTGCTATGGGACGTTTAGAGTTTTCATAGACATAAAATGGGGAAAATTGAAAAATGACATTTTTATCTCATCGAGGCGGTTCTATCGAATACCCACAATCTTTATTTTGAGCAGTGAGTGAGTGTTTGAGTTTTACGTCCCACCGACAGCTAAGGTCATACGGGGACTGGACCTCGGTTTAAAGACTCATCCCAAAGTCTGGAGAAGCCCGGAATCGATCCGGCAATCCCTGCTTTACAAGGCGAGTAGCGTAACCACTACACCACGGAGGCTTCTAAAATTTGAGCAAAAATTAGAAAAATATCACATATTTTTATCTTAAAATTTTCTTCTTTTTTTTCGTCGATAAAGGTTACAATGTATTTGTATAGGCGTGTTTTCGTAATGTTCACCATATTTGCCATTACAGGTTTTGTATTTTTGATGAAATTCGGCTCTTTAGTATGGTTGCTGTGGCAACTTAGAATTTCCATTGACTTGTAATTGGGAAAATTGAATAATGGCGTTTTCTGCCACGTCTCTGCAGATCACGGGTGGACAACTGGGGAGCTATCGCGAAATCGCGTCAACGTAATTTTGCTCCCACGACACATCCGGTAACTCTCGCGATAGTTCCTAGGACCTGGAAATGGTAAACAAAGGTAGGTACCCTTGTGTGTTTTGATTTATTGGAGAGGAATGAGAGAATAATATAAAATTTCGGCGATGCTAAGCCACGTAAAAATGATTTACCTTTCTAAGCAGACCGAAAAAAGTATTGAAAAAATCGTTGATGAAAGTTGGCGACCGTAACAAAATCGACCACAGGGTTCTCTGACTACAGTTTTATGTCAACACGAATGAATGATGCAACTGTTTTGTATGTTTTCGCTTAGAACGAGATATTTTGTCACAAATTCTGGGTGTGTCGGCCCTAATTAATCATTTAGATTTAAAAAGTTTTATCAGTTCATGTACTGTGAAGGAGTGATGCAAAAATTGTCAGGCGCAGTAGCTCCCCCATCATCGCATCAGCTCCCAAAACACGCTCTAGTTCCCACGAGTCTATCATTCCATCACCTTGAGAGAAGTTTTTTTAGATTAGATTATATGTCGATTTAAACCACCAGGCAACCACTAGCATCACATAAATGACTCATTGTTACAAGAATGAAATATAACAGGGTTTTAAGGCAAATGAATTGTCTAATAGAGCGAAATCCCGTGACGTCACAAACCTGGTCTATATTCACCGATGAGAACTGCGGGCCGTAATCATTAATTTTAGAGATTTTAAGCGGTGAAGAAAAGATATATCTTCCTCAAATTGTCATATTCTACTAAGTTATACATCCAGTCAACGGTTTCTAATAACATTGAATGATTTATGATATGATAAAGTAAGCAAATCTTAAATATATCGTCAATAATATCTGCATGATACTTGAATAAAATCGGCATTAATCTCAATATTTATCCAAATGAAATAACTAATAAAATATTAGAACGTTTCCCTATCTATCTATCTATCTATCTATCTATCTATCTATCTATCTATCTATCTATCTATCTATCTATCTATCTATCTATCTATCTATCTATCTATCTATCTATCTATCTATCTATCTATCTATCTATCTATCTATCTATCTATCTATCTATCTATCTATCTATCTATCTATCTATCTATCTATCTATCTATCTATCTATCTATCTACCTACCTACCTACCTACCTACCTACCTACCTACCTACCTACCTATCTATCTATCTATCTATCTATCTATCTATCTATCTATCTATCTATCTATCTATCTATCTATCTATCTATCTATCTAATCTAATCTAATCTTATCTATCTATCTATCTATCTATCTATCTATCTATCTATCTATCTATCTATCTATCTATCTATCTATCTATCTATCTATCTATCTATCTATCTATCTATCTATCTATCTATCTATCTATCTATCTATCTATCTATCTATCTATCTATCTATCTATCTATCTATCTATCTATCTATCTATCTATCTATCTATCTATCTATCTATCTATCTATCTATCTATCTATCTATCTATCTATCTATCTATCTATCTATCTATCTATCTATCTATCTATCTATCTATCTATCTATCTATCTATCTATCTATCTATCTATCTATCTATCTATCTATCTATCTATCTATCTATCTATCTATCTATCTATCTATCTATCTATCTATCTATCTATCTATCTATCTATCTATCTATCTATCTATCTATCTATCTATCTATCTATCTATCTATCTATCTATCTATCTATCTATCTATCTATCTATCTATCTATCTATCTATCTATCTATCTATCTATCTATCTATTAGAAGCCTCCGTGGTGTATAGTGGTTACGCTACTGGCCTGTAAACCAGGGATCGCAGGATTGATCCCGGGCTTCTCCAGACTTTTGGATGAGTCTTTAATCTGAGGTTGCGTCTCCGTGTGACCTAAGCTGTTGGTGGAACGTAAAACTCTAACAGTCACTCACTATCTATCTATCCTGCCTACGCCCTTTCGGGCATTTTCGGCAGGTGTAAATAACATACACTCCAGATTTGCATGATGAAAGCCTACTCAGTAACCATTTAATTACGGCAAGGATCTTTCACCTGCACATGGGATGATTCTCCCTGCACAGGGGGCCTCCAGTAACGGTCCGATTCGAAGGACGGTGTACTTTGTGGCATTCACCCCTGCAAGCGAAACGTGTTCTGACACCGCAGTTTTGCTAACTGTCGGGAATCGAACCGGGGGCCTTTACGAGTAGCACCATAGGCAGGTACACAAACCACTGAGCTACCACACTCCATTTCTATAGACCAAAGCATATAGTTGTTCTAGAAAATTTAAATAAATAAACTGGTAAAACTATTGATTCATGATTAATTTATCATGATGCCCTACCCTAAACAATAATGCATCACCCAGACCCACCGAACCAAACCTCACGCTACCATAACTTGCAAACACCTTTTTCACAATACCTACACAAATTGAAAAGTGAAACGATCCAGAGCCTTTTTCTACCTTGATGTTTCAAGAAGAAACAAATAGGGTTCGGGGTGGAGTCCACAGAGCGACCATCAGTCTGTAAAATCACCGGCTGTTCAGGAAATATAACAATCAGCCCGAAAGCCCGGAAAAATATTTGATAGCCCATAACTTAAAAAATGTTTTTTTTTTTTCTACCTTCTAATGTCATTGTTGCGAATTTTCTATTGTAAATAATGTCAAAAAGAGCGAAAACTGGTTACATGTAGAGTAATTTGAGTCATAAAATTGAATTTCCGGCAGTGTATGGAGAATAACCCCAAATTTTGTTTTCAGAAAAGTGGTCACCCTGGGAGGATTTTGTTTGTTTTATTTGAGGTTTAACGTCCCAGTCAACACTGTGTAGGTCATTTTGGAGACGTTGCTTCCATTTTTTTTTGGATTTTACTCGACATTGAGATGAAATGACATCTCAAGTTTTGTGTTTCTTTGTGAAGTTCGGCTCTTTAGTTTGGTTGCTATGGCAATATTTGTCATGTCTTTGCAGATATTGTCCCCCCCCCCCCCCAAAAAAAAAAACTGACATAGAAATATTTCTAAGCAATTATCTATCTGCCATATGATTTTAGGCCGACCGCCCACTTTTATGGGTTGCCATGGAAACCAAAATGCCCCTCCTCCCCCCCCCAAAAAAAACAACTTAAAACTCATCTTCTCAAAAGCAATATGCTCTATGAGGCTGAGACTTCATGCAAATATTTGTCATATTTGCCTGAACAGGTTTTATGTTTTATTATGAAATTCGGCTCATTAGTTTGGTTGCTATGGCAACTTATGGTTCATAGACTATCGGCCATTTTGTGGGAAAGTAACTGTCCTTTTGGCTTTCCGCTATTGATGTTTCCATTAGGGCCTGTTGTTTCGTGTTTGTGTTTCTTTCCCTTTGGTGTCTCTGATGGGAGCTGTGGGTTAATTGTATCGATTCTTGGTCATTGCCTGTGAGTGAGTGAGTGTTTGAGTTTTACGTCCCACCAACAGCTAAGGTCATACGGAGACGGGACCTCGGTTTAAAGACTCATCTGAAAGTCTGGAGAAGCCCGGGATCGATCCTGCGATCCCTGGTTTACAAGGCGAGTAGCGTAACCACTGCACCACGGAGGCTTCTGGTCATTGCCTGTAATCGGGAAAATTGAAAATTTGTATTTACTGCCAAGCCTTAGCAGATATTTTGGCAAAACTTCATAGAAATATTCTTTAAACAACCTTCTATCTGCCATATGATTTTAGGCCTACTGCTCATTTTTATTGGTTGCCATTGAAAACCAAAATAAAAAAATAAAAGAAAAAATACTTATCTTCTCATAAACCACATGCTCTATGAGGCTGAGGCATTATGGAAATATTCACCATATTTGCCTTTACACGTTTTTTTTTTTATTTATTTATGAATTTTGGCTCTTACGTTTGGTTGCTATGGGACGTTAAGGGTTTCCATAGACATATAATGGGGAAAATTGAAAAATGACATTTACACCTTTCAAGATGTTTTATCAAACTTTCATAGAAATGTTCCTCAAACAATGTTCTATCTGCCATATGGTTTTAGGCCTATTGGCTGCCAGAGATGGGCAGTTGTCAATTGTCGTCTGTTGTCTTGCAAAGGCGGTTGTCAATTGTCATCTGTTGTCTTGCAATAACACATTCAAGCGACACCAAACCTCTGAAGGCACTAGGCTGATTGGGTCCAAACTCTATCTGTAGCGTTCTTTGGCACAGGGCTTCCATGGTTTATTAAACTACATGGCTGCCATTGGACAGTGTCCCTCTGAGCTCTGGTGAGCATAGTGGCCCATGGGTAGCTTGTTAATCTTTGGGAGCTAATAAGCCCCGGGGCATGGCCAACTGGTACCCCAGGGGCATAACTGGCAGGATTATTGTAGGGGAATACTAGATGTTGCTACATACTTAATATCTAAGCTCTTGGCCTGATGGTCTCACAAAAGAAGATTTTTGAAGTTTTTCTAATTATAAGTCTATGAGGGCTGATAAGCCCCGGGACCTGGCCATTTTGGACACCAAGGGCATGTTTGGCAGGATTTATGTAGAGGACCGCTTGACGGGGGATTGAAAGTGTTTTTTTTTTTTTTTCATGTCAATCGGCTATTGCAACTTAGATTTTCCATAGAGTTATAATGGGGAAATTTGAAAAAAAGGCATTTTTTTTTTATTTTTTTTTTTTATTTTGGTTTAACGGCCCTTTCAAGATTATTTCACTCATATCGAGCGAATCGTTAATCGGAGGTGGGCGAAAACCGAAGTACCCGGGGAAAAACCACCTGACCTTCCGTTGCAGAACTTGGCGTCTCATATGTGACCCGAGCGAGGCTCGAACCACAGCGGTGAGAGACCTAATGATAAAGAGTCGGCGCTCTTAACCACTAGACCACGGAGGCCAATTTGAAAAATGGCGTTTACTGCCATGTCATTGCAGATATTTAAATCAAACCTTTATAGAAATGTTTCTTGAGTAAAATCTCTGAGCCATATGCTTATACGCCAACCTGAGGATCCCCCAGGTTGTGCCGAGGCCCTGTCCCACCCCTTCCACTATATAAATGGCCATATATCTCAGAAACCATTCACATCCCCTCCCCTAATCTATATATATTCTTGTTCCTTATGTTAAGAAGCATTCAGTGACACAAACCTGGGGGTCCTCGTTGGTGCGCCGGGGCAGTACCCCCCCCCCCCCCCTCCACTTAAAAAAAGGTCCAAAATCTTTGAAACCTTAAAGATCCTCACCCCTAAACCATATATATTCTTGTTCCTTATGATAAGACACATTCAGTGACACCAACCTAGGGGTGCCAGGGTGCGCTGGGGCCATGCCCCATCCCTCCACTTCACTACAGGCCATATATCTGAGAAACTGCTTAGATTAATGTCCTTGTGATAAGACACATTCAGTAACACCAACATGGGGGGGGGGGGGGTCCCTTGGGGTGCCCTGAATCATGCCTCACCCCTAGACTTCATGAAAAGCCATAGAAGCCTCCGTGGTGTAGTGGAATAGCCACTCGCCTCTTAAACCAGGGGTCGTGGGTTCGATCCTGGGCTTCTCCAGACTTTCGGATGAGTCTTTAAACCGAGGTCCCGTCTCCGTATGACCTAAGCTGTTGGTGGGACGTAAAACTCAAACACACTCACTCGCTCATTAAAAGTCATATATCTCAGAAACCGTTCAGATCCCAACCCCTAAACCATATATATATTCCTGTTCCTTATGATAAGACACCTTCAGGGATAGCAACCTAGGTGTCAGACAGGTTGTGCCAGGGCCATACTCCATCCCTCTTCTTCACAAATGGCCAACTACATGTATCTGAGAAACTGTTCAGAGCCCCATCCCTGAACCATATAATATTCATGTTCCTGTTCCTTATGATAAATCACCTTCAGTGACACCAACCTGGAGGTCTCCGGGGGTGCGACGAGTCATGCCCCATACCTCCACTTCATAAAAAGCCATATATATGTATCTCAGAAACCGTTCATATCCCCACTCCTAAACCATATATATTCTTGGTCCTGATGATAAGACATTCAGTGACAACAATCTTGGGCTTTCTTTGGATCTGCTGTGACCATGCCCCAGCCCCTCTACTGCTTAAAAGGCTTTATATCTCAGGAATCACATGGGTGCTCATTTTGGGAATGGGGATTGTTGGGGAGACTTATACTCGGTAGATTAAAATCACATCATGTCAAAATACATGGCTGCCAGTGGCCAGTACACAACTGAGCTCAGGTGAGCATAGTTGCCCATGGGCCTCTTGTTGAAGTTTTTGATAAGCCCCATAGCGTGGCTAATTTGGACCCCTGGGGCATGATTGGCAGGATTTATGTAGTTGACCACTAGATGTTGCTGCATACTAAATATTTAGGCATTATGGTTTCAGAGAAGAGTTTTGAAGTTTTCACCATTGTAAGTCTATGGGAGCTGATTAGCCCTGGGGCGTGGCCAATTTGCACGATTTATGTAGGGGACCACTTGGCGTTGCTTCACATAGACACCTAATACATCCTGTCACACTGATCTTAGTCATTTCTCATCTGTAGTGTGCCTCTGGTGGGACATGGATGACATAAGCTTTTTATCGATAGCAAATGAAAACTTTGGTCGCTATGGCAACTACAAGGTCTCATTTCCTTACAATGGGAAAATGGATGTCGCCATCGTAGCGCCTTTAATTTTGATGTTTCTAACTAACATGCTCGTAAGTAGGGTTGGCGTAAAGGCTCGGGTGAATTCGAAAATCTGCTAAGTCGGCCCACCGGTCATAGAGTTACGTCTCCTTGATTGCTGAAAAATGCCCATTTTGATCTTGTCCTCACCGTAGTCCCTTCAGTTTCAATCGGATCTTTATAAAACTTACATATAAGTAAGTCAGGAATAAAAGCTCGGACTGCTTTGAAAACTGGCGATACCGGCCAATTACTCATAGAGTTGTGTCCACTTCTTTGGTGAAAATGCCCATTTTTTGCCTTGTCATCACCGTAGCCCCTTCAGTTTTAATCGGATCGTCTTGAAACTTACATATAAGTATGTCAGTGACAAAGGCTCAGGTGAGTTGAAAAACTGGCCATGTCGACCGATTACTCGTATAGTTATGTCCCCCTTGCTGCAAACGTCTATTTTTGACCATGTTATCACAGTTTTGATCGGATCTTCTTAAAACTTACCGTCATACAGATCAGGGATAAAAGTTCGGAGGAGTTCGAAAACTGGCGATGCCGACCGATTACATATAGATTTATGTCCCCTTCTTTGCTGGAATGTCTATGTTTGACCTTGCCATCACTGTAGCCTTTCAGTTTTCATCGGATATTATTAAAACTTACATATAAGTATGCCAGGATGAACAAATTATTTGTCTAAATCACGACGGAAGTAAGGGCGAGGATTGTGGCCCCGTAAAATCGATTTAAGCCCCCCCCCCCCCCAGTGGAATTCGTTTCCGCTGACCGTTCTAATGCGGTTCTTCTATCGCGGTTTATTTTTGTTATGGTTTGTCTTTGGGTGTTTGTGTTGCTTATATTATTTTATTACGGATAGCCTGTTGGCCATTTTGTGGAAAAGTAACTATCCTTTTGGCTTTCCGCTATTGATGTTTCCATTAGGTCTGTTGTTTCATGTTTGTGCTTCATTCCCTTTCGTGTCTCTGATGGGAGCTGTGAGTTGATTGTATCGATTCCTGATCATTGCCTTCACTTCTATTTTTTAAAAGCTCGTGTGAGTTCGAAAACTGCCGATATCGACCGATTTTTGACCTTCTTATCACCATAGCCCCTTCGGTTTTGATCGAATCTTCTTGAAACTTACATGTACGAGGCCAATTTTGGCACGAAGTTTTTTTCGGCGATTTAAAGTCCAAACCCTGACCAGCCCCAATCTTTCGACACAAAAGCCGAAACAAAGAAAAGAAGCATAAACGGAGAAATCTGTCCTATGGTCCAATTCGAACCCGGGCCGCTCGAGTGAAAGTACAATGCTCTTAAGTTTTTAGAGAGTATAATAAACTGTGCAAAATCTAACAAGGTAGATAATTGATGGGAAGAACTGCGGTCGGAACACGATCCAGATGATTTGTTTGTTTGATTTGAGTTTTAACGTCCCCGTCAACACTGTAAAGGTCATTATGGAGACGTTGCTTTCAATTTTGTGGGACTTTTACCCGACGTTGAGATGAAATGACATCTCAAGCCCTGTGGCCCAATGAAACCAATAGGGTTTATTAGCATGGACGGTCCGCCTCGCACCGCGGTTCCTGGACAGGCTTAGATCCTCTAAGCGGTTTACCAGTACTAGTGTGCGGGCCAGATTCAGCTCTGCGTGCCTTACCAAGTTTGAATATGAGTCATAATGACATGTCAAATATAAAACTAGGCCACTAAGTCCGTTTGCGGACCTTTTACACCTTTTTAAGACCACAGATATACAAGAATACAAGTTATGAAGCTATACAAGAATATTTGTTTTGATGCGATGTAGGTCAAGTTGGAATATGGGCCATGTCGGATTGAAAACTAGGTCACAAGGTCAAATTGCTTTAATACCTTAATGCCCTCTAGAGGCTAGTTTGAATATGGGTCATGTCAGATAATATGGGTCATGACGTTTGTCATCAAATCTTTGCGGTATAGTTCTGTAGACAAAATAGTTTGTTCCATAGGGGACAAATTTACCGAAATGGATGTTTTGAAATAATACTTATAATTATGCTATGAACTACTTACACAAACCATACTATACTATAGGCATCCAAATTGAAAGCAATAGTAAAGTATTATTAAACAGCATGACCAAAACATGATAATCATATAATTTCACATTTTTGCTGAATCAGGACTATCAGTATTCAGTCTGTTAAAACACAATGTTACCCTCCCTCAATTTCCATCAAAATTCATCAACATGTTCCTAAGATATGTGGGGAGTTTTTATGCTAAAATGGTGTCTTGACAAAAATTGGAACATGGTAAAAATGCATATAAAATTTTAATGAATACAAAAATAGGAGCTGAAATATGGGGACATCATCAAAGTAAACTGAATGCCCAGCCACTATTACTAGACATATGAGGTCATTCATAGTATCAACTAACTCACCAATTATGGCTTAAATTCATAAAACATAGCAGCATGAGATATATTAACCTCTGAATACTGTAGACGAGTTTATATGAGAGTACTCTCTGTTGTGATAGAGACTTCATAAAATATGTAATAGAATTACTACAGAAATAAAATTTAAAAGTGAATGCATCGTAATTATAATGGTTATACCCAAGGCAATTATTGTGCATAATTTCATCAAAATCCAAGCGTGGGCAGAAACCAATGCAAATTTCCTATACCGTGAAAGACCCCCTTTGTATTATTTGCTTCCAAAGTCAGCCTTTTTCCTTTATTAATGTAGTTAACCACAAGATGTTGCTACATACTAGATAGCTAAGCCCTGGGCCTTATGGTTTCAGAGAAGTATAGTTTTGATGTTTTCCATATTTTTAGCTCACCAGAGCCGAAGGCTTCAGGGGAGCTTACAGGATAGGCAGTTGTCCGTCGTCGTCTGAGCCTGCGTCAACATTTTCAAACGACATCTCCTCTGAAGCCACTGGGCAGATTGGGTCCAAATTTTATCTGTAGCATCCTTGGGCTGGGGGATTGAAAGTTTGTGTTTTTTATTTATGAAAATCGACTCATTAGTTTGGTTGATATGGCAACTTATAGTTTCCATAGACTTATAAATAATGGGAATAATTGAAAAATGGCATTAACTGCCAAGCTTTTGCAGATATTTTGACAAAACTTCCTTTAGCAATCATCTATCTGTCATATGATTTTAGGTCTACTGCTCATTTTTATCCCCCGACCGAATAGGTTCGGGGGATATAGCGATCAGCCTGGCGTCCGTCCGTCCGTCCGTAGGCCATAACCACTATACAATTTGAGACTCATTGATGGTTCTTGGCACACTTTTCACAAGGCTGAGACGGTGTGTCATGCACAAGAACCAGAACTCTGGATGCCATACTTTTTGAGTTATCTCCCTTTCTAATAAAATAGAATGACTACTTTGTGATAGCCATAACTCCAATACCCTTTGAGATATATTGATGGTACTTGGCACAGTTGTTCACAAGGCCAAGACGGCGTGTCACCACAAGAACCACAACTCTGATTACCATGATTTTTAGTTATCTCCCCTTCCAATAAAATAGAGTGACTACCTTGTGATGGCCATAACTCCAATACCCTTTAAGATATATTGATGGTACCTGGCACAGTTGTTCACAAGGCCGAGGCAATGTGTCATGCACAAGAACAACAACTCTAGGTGCCATGGTTTTTGAGTTATCTCCCTTTCCAATAAAATAGAATCACTACCTTATGATGGCAACATCTCCAACACTCTTTGAGATATATTGATGGTACTTGGTAAAGTGGTACATGAGGTTAAGCAGGTGTGTCACGTGCAAGAACCTCGACTCTGGTGCCCTGGTTTTTTAATTATCTCCCCTGACAATATAACCATGTGATGGCCATACCCTTTGAGATATATTGATGGTACTTGGCACAATTGTATACAAGGTTGAGACGGTACTTGATGCCTAATAACCACAACACTGGGTGCTATGGTATTGGAGTTATCTACCCTTCCAATAAAACAGTATGACCACCTTGTGATCACCCTACCTCCAAAACCCTTTGAGACATATTGGTGGTACTTGATGCAGATGTACATGAGGTTAAGCAGGTTTGTCAAGGTCAAGAATTACAACTCTGGGTGCTCTGGATTTTTAGGCTCTGGTTTTTTTAGTTATCTCCCCTGACAATATAACCTTGTGATGGCCATAACTCCAACACCCTTTGAGATATATTGAAGGAAATTGGTGCAATTGTATACAAGGTACAGAAGGGGTGTCATGTGCAAGAACCACAACTGATGATGTTGTGGTATTTGAGTTATCTACCCTTCCAATATAACACTATGACCAGCTTGTGATAACCATATCTCCAATACCCTTTGAGACATATTTTAATGGTAATTCGTACAGAATTACATGAGCTTAAGCAGGCATGTCATGCGCAAGAACCACAATTCTGAGTGCCCTGGTTTTTGAGCTATCTCGCCTGACAGTATAATCTTGTGATGGCCATAACTCCAAAACTTTTGTGATATATTGCTGGTTTAATTCTGGTGCACTTTCTATTGGTGAACAATCTTCTGAAGGCCATATTGGTTTTGGGTCGGTGGATTTGCCATCTCTTCCGATGGCTGTTTTTGCTGGTTGCCATTGAAACCAAAATGGAAAAAAAAATAGAAAAAAAAATCTTAAAAAAAAATCATCTCCTCAGAAACCATATGCTCTTTGAGGCTGAGACTTTACGGAAATATTCACGATATTTGCCTTTACAGGTTTTGTGTTTCGGATCAAATTCGGCCTTTTGGTTTGGTTGCTATGGCAACTTAGAATTTCCATCGAGTCGTTATGGTTGAAAATGAAAACTGACATTGTCTGTTAATTCTTTGCTGATATTTTACGAAACTTTCATAGAAAAAAAAAAAAATAAGCAATCATCTGTCTGCCATATGATTTTAGACCTATTGCTCATTTTTGCTGGTTGCCATGGAAATAAAAAACTAAAAGAAAAAAAAGTAAAGAAAAATATACAAAAAATCATCTCCTCATAAACCATATGCTCTATGAGACTGAGACATTATGGAAATATTCACCATATTTGCCTTTATACGTTTTGTGATTTTTTAAGAATTTTGGCTCTTAAGTTTGGTTGCTATGGGGCGTTTAGTGTTTCCTTAGACTTAAAATGGGGAAAATTGAAAAATGACATTTACACCTTTCAGGTTATTTTATCTCATCCAGGCGGTTCTAACGAGTACCCACAATCTATGTTTTGAGCAGAAATAAGAAAAAAATATCACATTTTTTCATCTTAAAATTTTCATTTTTTTTTTCGTCGATAAAGGTTACAATGCATTTTTATAGGCGTGTTTTCGTAATGTTCACCATATTTGCCATTACAGCTTCTATGTTTTTGATGAAATTCGGCTCTTTAGTATGGTTGCTATGGCAACTTAGAATTTCCATTGAATTGTAATGGGAAAAATTGAATAATGGCGTTTTCTGCCACGTCTCTGCAGATATTTTGACAAAACTTACATAAAAAAAAATTTAAGCAATCATCTATCTGCCATATGATTTTAGGCATATTGATCATTTTGCTGGTGGCCATGGAAACCAAAATGAAAAAATAGAAATAAAGCACTTAAGAAAATCATCTCCTCAGAAACGATAGGCTCAATGAGGCTGAGAATTTATGAAAAATTTATGCAATAACACATTCAAGCGACATCAGATCTCTAGAGGCACTAGGCTGATTGGGTCCAAATTTTATCTGTAGCGTGCTTTGGCGCAGGGCTTCCATGGTTTATTAAAATACATGGCTGCCACTGGACAGTGCCCCTCTGAGCTCTGGTGAGCATAGTGACCCATGGGCTCTTGTTAGTCTTTGGGAGCTAATAAGCCCCGGGGCATGGCAAATTACTGGTTGATGTCCACCTACCCCAGGGGCATAACTGGCAGGATTATTGTAGGGGACTACTAGACGTTGCTACATACTAAATATCTAAGCTCTTGTCCTTATGGTCTCACAGAAGAAGATTTTTTAAGTTTTTCTAATTATAAGTCTATGAGAGCTGATAAGCCCCGGGACCTGGCAATTTTGGACACCAAGGGCATGCTTGGCAGATTTTATGTAGAGAACCGCTTGAAAAATATCTAAGCTCTATGCCTTATGGTTTCGAAGAATATGTTTAGCTCAACAGAGCCGAAGGCTTCGTAGGTTGTCCGTCGTGGTCATCTGGCGTCTTGCGTCGTCTGTCGTCGTCTGATGTCAAAATTTCCAATGACATCTCATTTGAAGCCACTGGACCGATTGGGCCAAAATATCATCTGTAGCATCCTTGGGCTGGGGGATTGAAAGTATGTATTTTTTTATGTCAAACGGCTAGTTTGGTTGCTATGGCAACTTAGATTTTCCATAGAGTTATAATGGGGAAATTTGAAAAAAATGGCATTTACTGCCATGTCGTTGCAGATATTTTAATCAAACTTGTATAGAAATGTTTCTGAGTAAACTTCTCTGAGCCATATGCTTTTATGCCGACATGAGGATCCCCCAGGTTGTGCCGAGGCCCATCCCAACCCTTCCACTATATAAATGGCCATATATCTCAGAAACCATTCACACCCCCTCCCCTAAACCATATATATTCTTGTTCCTTATGATAAGACTCATTCAATGACACCAACCTATGGGTCTACCAGGGTGCGCCGGGGCCATGCCCCATCCCTCCACTTCACTACAGGCCATATATCTGAGAAACTGGACCGGCCCCGATAGCTCAGTTGGTAGAGTGTCCGTTCCGGGGAACGGGAGGTCACGGATTCGATCCCGGGAGCCTTGACATAACAAAGTCGTTAAAAATGGTACTGGCTAGTCCTCGCTTGGCACTCAGATTTGCGGGGTAGAGCTAGGACTGGTCGCCCCAGTGTCAGGATAATGTTACTGGGTGTGGTATCATGTAATGTGTCTGGGACATGATTTTTCAGTGAGGCAGCACTATAAAAGTGAGCATTGAGCTCCCTGTCGCAACCTCGTCTTGCTGTGCCACTATGGAGCAAGTCCGTGGGACCATGGAGACGTAAAACACCAGAACATTACTACTACTACTACCCTGTCGCAACCAGACACCGTCGTGATATGACTGAAAAATTGTTGAAAGCAACGTTAAACCCGAAATCACACACACACACACACACACACACACACACACACACACACACACACACACACACACACACACACACACACACACACACCACACCCCACAACACACATCTGAGAAACTGCTCAGATTAATGTTCCTTGTGATAAGACACATTCAGTGACACCAACATGGGGTCCCTTGGGGTGCCCTGAATCATGCCTCACCCCTCAACTTCATGAAAAGCCATAGAAGCCTCCGTGGTGTAGTGGATAAGCCACTAGTCTCTTAAACCAGGGGTCGTGGGTTCTCCAGACTTTTGGATATGTCTTTAAACCGAGGTCCCGTCTCCGTATGACCTTAGCTGTTGGTGGGACGTAAAACTCAAAGCCATATATCTCAGATAACGTTCAGATCCCAACCCCTAAACCATATATATATATATATATATATATATATATATATATATATTCTTGTCCCTTATGATAAGATAAAGATACCTTCAGGGATAGCAACCTAGGGGTCAGACAGGTTGTGCCAGGACCATACCCCACCCCTCTTCTTCACAAATGGCACATGTATCTGAGAAACTGTTCATAGCCCCTCCCCTGAATCATATATATTCATGTTCCTTATGATAAATCACCTTCAGTAACACCAATCTGGAGGTCTCCAGGGGTGTCACGGGTCATATCCCATCCCTCCACTTCATAAAAAGCCATATATGCATCTCCGTTTATATACCCACCCCTAAACCATATATATTCTTGGTCCTTATGACAAGACATTCAGTGACAACAATCTTGTACTTTCCTGAGATCTGCTGTGGCATGCCGTCGCCCCTCTACTGCTAGAAAGGCTTTATATCTCACGAACCTTACAGATCCCCACCCCTAAACCATAAATATTCTTGTTCCTTATTGTATGTTGCATTCAGTGATATCAACCAGTACATGCTCCACCTCCTCCACTTCATATCACGCACAGAACGCGCATGGGTGCTCATTTGGTAATTGGGGATTGTTGGGGAGACTTTATACTCGGTAGATTAAAATCATATCATGTTAAAATATATGACTGCCAGTGGCCAGTACACAACTGAGCTCTGGTGAGCATAGCGACCCATGGGCCTCGTGTTGAAGTTTTTGATAAGCCCAGAGCGTGGCTAATTTGGACCCCAGTGGCATGATTTGCAGGATTTATGTAGTTGACCACTAGATGTTGCTGCATACTAAATATCTAAGCTCTAGGCATTACGGTTTCAGAGAAGAGTTTTGAAGTTTTCGCCTTTGTAAGTCTATGGGAGCTGATTAGCCCTGGGGCGTGGTTTATGTAGGGGACCACTTGGCGTTGCTTCAAATAGACACCTAATACATCCTGTCACACTGATCTTAGTCATTTCTCATCTGTAGCGTGCCTCTGGTGGGACATGGATGACATAAGCTTTTTATCGATAGCAAATGAAAACTTTGGTCGCTATGGCAACTACAAGGTCTCATTTCCTTACAATGGGAAAATGGATGTCGCCATCGTAGCGCCTTTAATTTTGATGTTTCTATCTAACATGCTCGTAAGAAGGGTTGGCGTTAAGGCTCGGGTGAATTCGAAAATCTGCTAAGTCGGCCCACCGGTCATAGAGTTACGTCTCCTTGATTGCTGAAAAATGCCCATTTTGATCTTGTACTCACCGTAGTCCCTTCAGTTTCAATCGGATCTTTATAAAACTTACATATAAGTAAGTCAGGAATAAAAGCTCGGACGACTTTGAAAACTGGCGATGCCGGCCAATTACTCATAGAGTTGTGTCCACTTCTTTAGTAAAAATGCCCATTTTTTGCCTTGTCATCACCGTAGCCCCTTCAGTTTTAATCGGATCGTCTTGAAACTTACATATAAGTAAGTCAGTGACAAAGGCTCAGGTGTGTTGAAAAACTGGCCATGTCGACCGATTACTCGTATAGTTATGTCCCCCTTGCTGCAAACGTCTATTTTTGACCATGTTATCACTGTTGCCCTTTCAGTTTTGATCGGATCTTCTTAAAACTTACCGTCATACAGATCAGGGATGAAAGTTCGGAGGAGTTCGAAAACTGGCGATGCCGACCGACTACATATAGATTTATGTCCCCTTCTTTGCTGGAATGTCTATGTTTGACCTTGCCATCACTGTAGCCTTTCAGTTTTCATCGGATATTATTAAAACTTACATATAAGTATGCCAGGGTGAACAAATTATTTGTCTAAATCACGACGGAAGTAAGGCGAGGATTGTGGCCCCGTAAAATCGATTTAAGCCCCCCCCCCCCCCCCCAGTGGAATTCGTTTCCGCTGACCGTTCTAATGCGGTTCTTCTATCGCGGTTTATTTTTGTTATGGTTTGTCTTTGGGTGTTTGTGTTGCTTATATTATTTTATTACGGATAGCCTGTTGGCCATTTTGTGGAAAAATTTTGATTTGATTGATTTGAGGTTTAACGTCCCCGTCAACACTGTAAAGGTCATTTGGAGACGTTGCTTCCAATTTTGTGGGACTTTTACCCGACATTGAGATGAAATGACATCTCAAGCCCTGTCGCCCAATGAAACCAATTGGGTTTATTAGCATAGACGGTCCGCCTCGCACCGCGGTTCCTGGACAGGCTTAGGTCCTCTAAGTGGTTTACCAGTACTAGTGTGTGGGCCGGATTCAGCTCTGCGTGGAAGCATCATGCAGCCCATATATTTCTTCAAGCCCCTATGGACTATCCTTTTGGCTTTCCGCTATTGATGTTTCCATTAGGTCTGTTGTTTCATGTTTGTGCTTCTTTCCCTTTCGTGTCTCTGATGGGAGCTGTGAGTTGATTGTATCGATTCCTGATCATTGCCTTCACTTCTAATTTTTAAAAGCTCGTGTGAGTTCGAAAACTGCCGATATCGACCGATTTTTGACCTTCTTATCACCATAGCCCCTTCGGTTTTGATCGGATCTTCTTGAAACTTACATGTACGAGGCCAATTTTGGCACGAAGTTTTTTTCGGCGATTTAAAGTCCAATCCCTGACCAGCCCCAATCTTTCGACACAAAAGCCGAAACAAAGAAAAGAAGCATAAACGGAGAAATCTGTCCTATGGTCCAATTCGAACCCGGGCCGCTCGAGTGAAAGTACAATGCTCTTAAGTTTTTAGAGAGTATAATAAACTGTGCAAAATCTAACAAGGTAGATAATTGATGGGAAGAACTGCGGTCGGAACACGATCCAGATGATTTGTTTGTTTGATTTGAGTTTTAACGTCCCCGTCAACACTGTAAAGGTCATTATGGAGACGTTGCTTTCAATTTTGAGGGACTTTTACCCGACGTTGAGATGAAATGACATCTCAAGCCCTGTGGCCCAATGAAACCAATAGGGTTTATTAGCATGGACGGTCCGCCTCGCACCGCGGTTCCTGGACAGGCTTAGATCCTCTAAGCGGTTTACCAGTACTAGTGTGCGGGCCAGATTCAGCTCTGCGTGCCTTACCAAGTTTGAATATGAGTCATAATGACATGTCAAATATAAAACTAGGCCACTAAGTCCGTTTGCGGACCTTTTACACCTTTTTAAGACCACAGATATACAAGAATACAAGTTATGAAGCTATACAAGAATATTTGTTTTGATGCGATGTAGGTCAAGTTGGAATATGGGCCATGTCGGATTGAAAACTAGGTCACAAGGTCAAATTGCTTTAATACCTTAATGCCCTCTAGAGGCTAGTTTGAATATGGGTCATGTCAGATAAAAACTAGATAAAGACAGCGAATTCCTTTAAAACCTTGTTGTCCTCTAGAAACTACACTTTTACTTCAAACTTCATGAAAATGTAACAGAATATTTGTCCTGACAATATCTTGATATAGTTTGAATACGGGTCTTGTCAGATCGAAAACTAAATCACTAGGTCAAATTACTTTAAAACAATGTTCACAACCTCGAGGCCACAGTATGCCTTTAATCTCCATGAAACTTTATCAGAATGTTTTCCATGATATTATTTTTGTCGAGTTCGAATATGGGTTACGAGTATGTCGGGTGAAGAACTAGGTTACTAGGTCAAATTTCTTAAAAAAGCTTGTTCACCCTCTAGAAGCCACAGTTGTGCTTCAGACTTCATGATTATTTACCATAATGTTTGTATTGATGCTGTTACGATAAAGTTAAAATACGGTTATGCGGAATCAGAACACGGGTGGTAATCAGGGGAACTAGCTCGAAAATGAGTCAACGGAAATTTGTTCCCTCGACACATCCTGGAACTCTCGAGCTAGCTCCATCACCAAGAAACTCGTAAACAAAGGTAGGTCTCGAAGAGTTTTATCACCATTTTTTTCTTTGTAAGCTATTTATAAAAAAATCCGGCAATGCAGTTCCACATAGAAATGATTTAACTTTGTACCCCGCTAGAATTTGCCATGAAAATTTGCAGCGCTGGAGTATGAATGAAACCAAACTTTTTATCACGGACCTGAAAAATTGTCAATTTATGTCATTACGGAGATTTTGGCCGACGATTTTTTCGTTTTCCGTCAAAAGTACACCCTTCACGCCCACAGAAACAACATCCCTGGTGAAATGAAACATGGAAAGTTTGAAATAAGCAAAAAAAAATTTGGCCGTAATTACGTAACTTGCGACTTATGACGAAATTTCTGTCCGAGCTAGTCTTCTCGACAAGGAGCTAGTTCACTCGACATGGAGATAGTCCCCTCAAAAAAAAGAGAAAAAGAAACATTCATCAGATTCGATGTCTTTCTATGGTCCCACCCAGGTTATCCAACTGGTTTCTTAACTTCTGGCTAGTTGGGTAACAAGATGCTATGCCCCAAAGGCGTCCCCCAGTCGTTTCTCCCTGTTCGTTTGTCCCCCATTTTGCACCCCTAGTTGTTTTGCCAACAGAGCCTGGTCTTTTCGCCCCCTTAGTCATTTCGCCCACCTAGTTTCTTCGCCCCCTCCCATTTGGAGCGGATCAATGGATGTTGGATGGATGGATGTATGGAATGATTGATGGATGGATGGATGGATGGGTACACTACAGAAAGGGATGAGTGGGTATTTGGATGGATTGGTCCATTGGAGGACGGATGGACGAACGAACATATAGACGGACAGACAGACGGACGGATGGATGGATGGGTCGGTGGGTAGATGGATGGAAGGATGGATGGAAAAAGAAAGAAAATATATATGCACACAAATTCCAGTTTCGTGTGAAAGAGTGATTAAATAAATGAAGTATTTGATTCCTACCGGTAATCTTTTTGATGATTTTTGTTTTACTCAATAATCACATATTGTTCCCGCAGGTAATCTGATTATTTGTGATAAACCTAAAGTCATGTTTAAACAAATTATGTTGTGCTGCAGTCCTAGGTACTACATACCCAAGATTCTTGAAATCAGCCCACTGGTTATAGAGAAGAGTTTTAATGGTTTTACCATATATGGGCGTGGTAACCATCTTGGTCACGTGACCCAGATGCCGCGAACAAACTATCGTTTCCCCTGCCCATAAATGCTCAACACAGTTTTCGACTAACTTGTTGAAAGATAAGATGGTTGTTATTAGTTGCTTAATAGATCACAGACTGGAAGTCAGTCGTTAAAGTAAATAGATCTTGAGCGCGTAGCGCGAGTGGTCATGGGCGCGTACCGCGAGTGATCTCTGCACTTGTGACCGACAGACAGTGATCTATTAAGCAACTAATCACCTAACAACATGAATCGATTTCAATTAGGTATCCTGCCGGTGTGGTTCGAGCCTCTCTTGAGTCATATATGCATGTCCCAGTTCTGCAATGGAAAGTCACGTTCATAAACAGAGTCTTACAAAATTTCGAAGTTTACGTCTGCATTTCTCTTGGAGCCCATAACTTCCATTTATATTAAGCTACAAAGTTGAAATTTTGGTATGACGCTTACTCAGACCGTGACCTTTCAGTTCATGCGACCATCTGAAAGAAAATCGAATATTCAATATAACAATGTATTAGCACTTATCCTGCTGTTCACGACAACAATTTCCTTTGCAAACAGTGTAGATCCAGATCAGATGGCTTCTGGCTTCTGAAGAAGCCATCTGATCAGGATCTACACTGTTTGACATTCAATTTATGAATTTGTAGGAAAATAAATTACATCAAGTAATCTGATTGTTTCAAAGTCAGAAATGGGTGTGGCTAAACTGAATATTCAGCAAGAGAAGGGTTAAGGAACAGTCATTATTTACCAGCCGGAGGGGCTGGGTGATTTTTTTTTCGCGTTTAAAAACAAAATCTGACCCCTCCCCTATCATGTGAAGTGTCAACCTATGACCCCCACCTATGAGTATGGAAAATAAAACCTTGACCCCCACCCCTGGCTCGGTCTACCCCACTCTATTGTACCCCCACCCTGACACGGTCTACCCCAGTCTATTGTAAACTTAATAGAAATTCAAAAGTAAATTTGAAAATACTTTCCTTAAACATGTTAAATAGGCAAAAGGCATGCAGCTGCATACATTTTTATATCTTATTCCATTACAAGGCTTGTCCTCCTCAAAACAAAGATTGAATACAGAAATCCTGAATATGTTATAGGTTTACTTGCTAAAATAGCCTTTACACAGCATATGTAAAGGCTATTTCAACACTTTGTTAGAAGCCTCCGTTGTGTAGTGTATAAGCTACTCGCCTCATAAATCAGTGGTCGTTGGTTCGACCCCGGATTTCTCCAGACATTCGGATGAGTCTTTATACAGATGTTTCATCTCCGTATGGCCGTAGCTGTTGGTAGGACGTAAAACTCGAGAACACTCACTCACCGGCCTCGGTAGCTCAGTCTGATGCGCGTCTGACTGGTGATGAGGAGGACGCGGATTCGATATCTGCCGGGGTTGGCAACATTCTCTTGTGACGATTGATCATGGAATCTTTCCTACGGTCATGCTTTCCCCTTCCGCTGATTCAAGAAGGGCAGTTGTCAGTTTCTTGCGAAAGAAAGTGCATTGTACTGGTTAACCGCTTACGTATGAGGCTGCCCAGAATGAGTGTGGATAGGGAAACTGACCGGCTCAAAATGGCCTAAAATAGTGTTGACTGGGCCGTATGGCTCCGGTACAAACAAATAAACACTCCCTCACTCAACACTTGGTAAAACAGACTTTGTTGTGCCATTGCATATGGGTGTGCACATAGTCTGTGGGCGTAGAGGAGGCATGTCTTCATACAACATAACCAAGATTACTTCAACCCGCACAGAATCCGATCATAGAATTTTATAAGCAAATATGGGTGTCAAAAATACCAACACAGGAGACCCATGCAAGTCATTACTAAGCAGTGTATCTCAGAACACATGTTCATCTGGTACTATAAATGTTTCAAAGAAATAATGATACATTTCAAACTCCTCCTCAAAAGTCAAATCTTAACCACCAGGCCAACTAGCCTGAGGTAAAGAAACCAGTTGGATAAACTGGGTAGGACCATAGAAAGACATCGAATCAGGCCCCAGTCATCTGATGAATGTTTCTTTTTCTTTCTTTTTTTGAGGGGACTATCTCCATGTCGAGTGAACTAGCTCCTTGTCGAGAAGACTAGCTCGGACAGTAATTTCGTCATAAGTCGCAAGTTACGTAATTACGGCCAAATTTTTTTCGCTTATTTCAAACTTTCCATGTTTCATTTCACCAGGGATGTTATTTCTGTGGGTGTGAAGGGTGTACTTTTGACGGAAAATGAAAAATCGTCGGCCAAAATCTCCGTAATGACATAAATTGACAATTTTTCAGGTCCGTGATAAAAAGTTTGGTTTCATTCATACTCCAGCGCTGCAAATTTTCATGGCAAATTCTAGCGGGGTACAAAGTTAAATCATTTCTATGTGGAACTGCATTGCCGGATTTTTTTATAAATAGCTTACAAAGAAAACATGGTGATAAAACTCTTCGAGACCTACCTTTGTTTACGAGTTTCTTGGTGATGGAGCTAGCTCGAGAGTTCCCGGATGTGTCGAGGGAACAAATTTCCGTTGACTCATTTTCGAGCTAGTTCCCCTGATTACCACCCGTGCAGAAACTTGGTCACTATATCAAAATTCTTTAATACCTTGTTCACCTTGTCTAGAGGCCACATATTTGATGCTCTTCTTGATTTCTTTGTCGATGGAATTTTCGATCTTCTGTCATTTTGACTGTGTAACAGAGAAAATTTGGCCAGAAAATCATAACTTGTCTTATTTTGTTTTGTTTGATTTGAGGTTTAACGTCCCGGTCAACACAGTATAGGTCATTTTGGAGACGTTGCTTCCAATTTTGTGGGACTTTTACCCGAACCCGACATTGGGATGAAATGACATCTAAGCCCTGTCGCCCAATGAAACCAATAGGGTTTATAAGCATGGACGGTCCGACTTGCACCGCGGTTCCTTGACAGGCTTAGATCCTTTAAGCGGTTTACCAGTACTAGTGTGCGGACGGTTTCAGCTCTGCGTGGAAGCATCATGCAGCCATCTATTTCTTCAAGTGACTTGTCTTATGGCCCGTGACCAGTTACCACAGGTAAATATCAGGCCTAATATTTTTCACGCATTTTCAGGATTTTAGGCTTTTAGAGCTTGAGTTTTTCTTCATTTCAGGCTTTTAATTTTGATTTTCCTCCTTTATTCTGTTTAAAATGACTATTTAAAATGACCTTAACCTCAAAGAATGGGAGAAAAGAGATAAAAGATGAAAGTGAGGGACAGAGCAGACAGGGGAAAATGAATGGAACAGTAGAAACTAAAGAAATTGCCCTCTTTCCCCTGAACAACAGGCCTTGCCCAATTGTAAGCAACTGTCATTTGGACGTCCCACATTACAAAAACACGCCTATACAAATACATTATAAATTTTATTACCGAAAAATGAAAATTTTCGGATGAAAAATATCGACTTGTTTCTTAATTCTGCTCAAAACATAGATTGTGGATACTCGTTAGAACCGCCTCGCCGAGGCGGTTCTAACGAGTACCCACCATCTATTTTTGATCAGAAATAAGAAAAATAATGTATATCCCTGCAACCCCAGTTGTACTATATAAATTTGGGGTTTAAGGGGTGGGTTCAAATTTATATAGGCGTGTTGTCGTGATGCAGTGATCATAGTGCACACCTTCGCCTCACCCAAACACTACCACGTGTGTGAAAATTTATATTAACAGTCAAAATTAACGATGTCGTTAATCAAAATCACGTTAACATCCAGTCATCGTAGTATAGTAAGTGAGACAAATCGTCTGATCTTCAGATTAAATACTGGGCGAGTTGTCTTTCTTGGATATGAAAAATCTTGGAGTAACTCATCCGTGTGTCAGTGCTTTTTTCACATCTCCATGAAAACCCGTGAATTTTTTTTCTGCAAACATGGGTTTTGGGTGCTCGTTTAAACTGCCTCAGTTCTAACGAATACCCATAACTCATGTATTAGACCAGAAATAAGAAAAAATGAACACTCTCGTACACCCCCAGTTGTCTCTTTATAAAATGGGGATTGGTTGGTGTTCATTTCACGTGATGGGTCGTGTGCGCTCAGTGAAGTCTTAAATCAGCCTATATATTATAATGTAGTTAATAGATGGTTTGGAAAATATTTAGTCTTTGAAAGACTATATCTACCGGAAATCAAAGTTCATGTTCAAAGTTGACAGATTAGAAACTCCAGCATATATATGGAATGTTTAATCCAAGAATTATAGATGACAATACCCTTTTTTTAAACCGGCCCCGATAGCTCAGTTGGTAGAGTGTCCGCTCCGGGGAACGGGAGGTCTCGGGTTCGATCCCGGGCCGCGACATACCAAAGTCGTTAAAAATGGTACTAGCTGCTCCTCGCTTGGCACTCAGATTAAAGGGGTAGAGCTAGGACTGGTCGATCCAGTGTCAGGATAATGTGACTGGGTGTTGTATCATGTAATGTGTCTGGGACATGATACTTCAGTGAGGCAGCACTATAAACGTGAGCATTGAGCTCCCTGTCGCAACCAGACACCGTCGTGATATGACTGAAAAATTGTTGAAAGCGACGTTAAACCCGAATTCACACACACACACACACACCCTTTTTTTAAGGTCTGTAATTTCTTCTGACTTTATCCCACCAAGGCCTAAAGAGAGATATTTAAGCAAAGTATTCTTCATTCAGGACCCATTGTATGGAACAGCTTACCTGCTCAATTGAAAAATCTTCTTTCCATAATAATTTCATAAAGTGGCTAAAAGAATGACAAAAAGAATGTTTATTATTAATGTGTAACTAGGCATTTTCTTTGTGTGTGTGTGTGTGTGTGCGCGCGCGCGCTTGCTTCATTTTTCTTGTAAATGCTCATTCACAGCAGATTATATCTATGTGAGCTTTTGAATGTCTATATGTATGTGGATGCATGACAGTTTGGGGATGTGTAGTTTAGTTCAACATTCCATACATTTGGGGACTGTATCTTGAAAATATGTTGTATAACTTTAAGAGGGCCACATGGAAGATTAGTGTATAGCTAAATGTGTTTACTCTCAATAAATAAAGTCGATTATTATTAGTAGCAGTATTAATATTATTATATGTACCCTCCCGGTTGCGTTAAGACACTCCAGTGGAACGGGCATACAATGTGTAATCGAGTTGCGCAGGCTGATCTAAGCCGCTGCTTGTGTACAAATGCGGACACATTTCGGGGCTCATATGTCTTGCTACACCAGGCTGTATTCTGGTGGGGTGGTTTCGCAGGTACATATTTTTGAATGTCGCAGTTCATACGAGATAGGGGTGTTTGATCGTTTCCTAGTTTTAGCTATTTTAGAGTAGATTGTTGAAAGCCTATATATAATAGGCTCATGTAAGAGAATATAAAATTCTGTAAAGGCGTAGTAACGCGAACCAAAAGGCGTAGTAACCCGAACCAAAAGATGTTGTAGGGTCATTCTTAAAATCTTGTGTAGTTTGGACAGTAATATATACTTCATGTCCAATGTTCTTATTTCTATTCTTTTTGTGGCAGATATAAATGTTGATGTGTTTTGCATGAAAAGGCAGCAATGGCTACAAGTCAGACGGACAAAAATCATATTTCACATCCTTTTTTATGCACCTTCTATGACTCTGATGTCAGTTCCGTAACAAATATATAAAGACCCATAAAATTTTATTTTCTTTTTTGAATGTTTTATTTTCAATCTAAATTAGTATGTACAGATTATAACCAATTGCTGTAAAATATCTTATTCAAAATTCGGAATTACATGAAAAACCACACCTTCAAACAATCAAAATATGTGATTGCTTCCCCCCCCCCCCCCCCCCCCCCCCAAGCTGAGATTTGTGCTTTGATTGACTAAAATTTGGTATAAGTGATCATTTAATGTGTTATATTATTCCTTATGCAAGAATAAATTGATAAAATAACCTTACATTTGTTTGCATGGTATAATTAATACGTATGCAAGGTTCAATCACAGGAAAAGTTACGGAAATGACACACTTTTTCTTGTAATGGAAATGACGTTATGGAAATGACTGATGAAATATCAGTCATATCATAGGCGCAGGTTAATATATATCAACATTTTTTCTTGCAGCACTTCATTATGCATGAAGCAATAACAATGTCATGACAGAACCAAAACAATCCTTTTATTTACTTGTACAATGTCAGTACCGTAACCAACACCGTTACAGAAATGACAGTTATGGAAATGACAATTTTATCGCTTTTATCAGTTTTTCATACCTTATTGTAATGGATGTCTGGTAGTGCTGTGCAATTTCAGAAGGTGCACTTGTGATGTAGCTACTAGTGCAATCGCTAGACACTTCCAGTTGAAGATAAGCTTGCAAAACGGCATACGGTAATGATATGCAGATTCGAGCCTCGCTTGGGCCACGTGTGAGACGCCAAGTTCTGCAACGGAAGGTCAGGTGGTTTTTCTCCGGGTACTCCGGTTTTCGCCCACCTCTGTTTAACGATCGGCTCGATATGAGTGAAATAATCTTGAAAGGGCCGTAAAACCCAAACCAAAAAAAAAAAAAAAAAAAAAAAAAATGATATGCAGAAAAGGTACTCATCTAATTTGATGTATTCAAATCTTAGTCCCTAACTTTTACCATCAGCTACCCAACTTAAAAATTGACTGAAGTATACCTAACATTGTGTACTTGAGGGGTGCTCAAAGGAGATTTCGTTTGGAATTTTTATTTTCTTTTTAAAGGGGGGTATTTGATAGCGTTATGGAAATGACAAAAAAGTCAGGGACAAAATATAAAGTCAAAAATTTATGCTTGTAATGGTCTTCTTCGGCACCCGCCCATAGGGGCTTGAAGAAATATATGGGCTGCATGATGCTTCCACGCAGAGCTGAATCGGGCCCACACACTAGTACTGGTTACCGCTTAGAGGATTTAAGCCTGTCCAGGAACCGCGGTGCGAGGCAGACCGTCCATGCTAATTAACCTATTGGTTTCATTGGGCGTCAGGGCTTGAGATGTCATTTCATCTCGGTGTCGGGTAAAAGTCCCGCAAAATTGGAAGCAACGTCTCCAAAATGACCTTTATAGTGTTGACGGGGACGTTAAACAAACAAACACTGGTCTTCTTGTACACATTGTTTCTCAATTTCATTGCACTTTAGTATCACTTCCTTAAACATATAAAGTTGATCACAAATCGGGTCATTCTATTGAAATAAATACTGGATGAATATCAAAAGTACCATACATGGACATGGCAAAAAGCTAGCCCCTACCATCTCGATTGGTCAGTTTTGATGTTGTAACCATTGAAAATCTTGTAAAACTTACTTCTACAATCAGAGTTTTTACAATCATTACATAGTAAATCAGTAGTTTGTATGAAAACTTAACAGTACTTAGTGTATTTTAAGGTTCGAGCATTAACAAGGACATCAAATGCACATAATTTTTTGAATGACCCAGTAACGCGAACCAAAAGGGGTAATAACCCCTTTCTTTCGCGTTCTACGCCTTTCTTTTGCGTTACTATGCCCTTTGATTCGCGTTACTATGCCTTTCTTTTGCATTACTACACCTTTTTCGCGTTACTACGCCTTTCTTTTGCGTTACTACGCCTTTTTTCGCGTAGTTTCGCCTTTTATTGGCATTACTGCGCCTTTTGTTTTGCGTTTCTACGCCTTTATTTGCGTTATTACGCCCTTTTGTTTCGCGTTACTACGCCATTACAGTATTTTATTTTCTCTTACATGAGCCTACTAGTAGTAGAACGCTTCGTGGTGTAGTGGTTAAGCTACTCGTCTTGTAAACCAGGGATCGCAGGATCGATCCCGGGCTTCTCCAGACTTTCGGATGAGTCTTTAAACCGAGGTCCCGTCTACGTATGACCTTTGCTGTTGGTGAGACGTTAAACTCAAACACTCACTCACTCTTACATGAGCCTATTAGGCTTCGTAATACGAGTAATTTACCTGTTTTGTTTTATTTATTTATTTTTATTTATTTTTTTCGTTAACCGGTATTACAATCATCGCTTTTCACTGTTGTTCAATTTTGTAAACAACTCATTCATTTAGCTGAAAATTGGCGTTTTGAACCTCGAAAGAATAGAAAGGATACGATCTTGCTAACTCATATACGGCCTGGCCCATCGGGGGCTTGAAAAAAAAAACAGATGGGCTGCATGATACTTCCAGGCAGAGCTGAAACCGACCGCACACGAGTACTGGTAAACCGCTTAGAGGATCTAAGCCTGCCCACGCAAAGCGGTGAGAGTCGGATCGTCCATGCTTATAAACCCTCTTGGTTTCATTGGGCGACAGGGCTCGAGATGTCATTTCATCTCAACGTCGAGTAAAAGTCTCATAAAATTGGAATCAGTGTCTCCAAAATGACCAATACAGTGTTTACGGGGACTTTAAACCTCAAATCGAACAAAACAATATCCATCTGAATGTGAAGTTTCAGGCAGAAAATTATGCTAAATATGCCAGTAACAGTGAACACATCGATGCTTCCGTGGTTGGACACTGCAACATTTGGCTGGCATCGAGTTTTAAAACCGGACCAAAAATAATTCGGATGCATTACCCACATCCCCGAGTTGGAACCTGAAATCTGAGGTAAAAAATATGCGGGTTATGCAAGACGGAATACAGTAATTTCAAAATCCATCCAGGAATGCGAAAGTTATTAACCGGACATGAAAAGACCTTTTTTTGAAATCTGACCTCTAAGTATGACCTTGACCTTTGAGGTACCTACCTTGATCTTGCGTGCGACAAATCGTCTTATAATGGTTAACATTTCTGCCAAGTAATTCCAAAAATCCATCTAAGAATAAGAAAGTTATTGGCGGGACATAAAAGAGCCCTTTTTTACCTTTGACCTCTAAGTATGATCTTGACATCGGAGGTATAGACCTAGGTCTTGTGCGGTACACATCGTCTAATAAAGGTGAACATTTCTGCAATGTAACTTTAAAAAGTCCACCCAGAAATAATCAAAGCACTGAGAGTGCTGATGGTGCGATTGTCTGTGACCTTTGGATTTTGCGTCCGGTCGATAGTTTAAATCAGACTTATAAAGAAAATATTCTTGCATAAACTCCTATGGGCATAGCTGTTTGAAGCTATTCCGGACCAGAAGGCGTATTCATGTTGAAAATATAAAATTAATGTGCTGCTTGAATATAGGGATCAACCATGGTTTTTCATGCATTAACATTTGCCGGATCCCGAGGAAGCTGTTTGAACATTAGGCCGCTAGGCCGCATGTTAATGCAATGAAATAACCATGGATGATCGTTGTTCTTGCATAACTTACGAATCCGACAGCAAATTTTGACGGAAACGCCCAAAAGCTCCATATAAATTCCATATAATCTCTTCAAATGCGACGGCTCCCGCCCATAGGGGCTTGAAGAAATATATGGGCTGCATGATGCTTCCACGCAGAGCTGAAACCGGCCCGCACACTAGTACTGGTAAACCACTTAGAGAATCTAAGCCTGTGCAGGAACTGCAGTGCGAGGCGGACCGTCCATGCTTATAAACCCTATTGGTTTCATTGGGCGACAGGGCTTGAGATGTCATTTCATCTCAATGTCGGGTAAAAGTCCCACAAAATTGGAAGCAACGTCTCCAAAATGACCTTTACAGTGTTGACGGGGACGTTAAACCTCAAATCAAACAAACAAAAATCTTCAAATGCGACAGGCAAACCAAAATGGCGGCCAGTTCAGAATGTTGTTTACAATGACGTTGTCATGCAGTGACGTCACCATAGAACCCTAAAACGCTACGTTCAGGGCGATAACGTTACGTCGTTCAACGTAACGTGAACAAAGCAAGGCCCGTCCTGTGATATCAAAAGTTCAAAATCCATGTTCAAACAGCACGCGAATTTCATGATTTGAACATGGTTTTGCTGTTTGAGCACGGCTTTCGGTCCATTTGACAACGGCTTCAAACAGCCATGCGCATAGGTTTTTATGCAAGAATGCCCTATTTAAGCACTTTTCAGCATGAAATTATCAATTGTTTAACTATTTTCAATTTTTAGTGGCATATTTTAGAACTCATGGAATGCGAATAGCTGAAAATAATTTTTTTGTTGAATCCATATTTAGAGCGAAGAAATATGCGAAAATGTCGTTTCTGAAAGATGATGTAAGGAGAGTACAGCTTTAGATAATAAGGGAGCAACGACAGGAGCTGATACAATCAGATTCCACATCCTGCTCAAAACATCGAAGAGAAAGACGCACAAGAAACTGATTAATAGGCAAATTAAATAAAACATCATCGTTTTTGAGGGCACTTTCTCCATGTCGAGTGAACTAGCTCCTTGTCGAGAAGACTAGCTCGGACAGTAATTTCGTAACAAGTCGCAAGTTACATGTCGTAATCACGGCCAAAAGGTTTTGCTTATTTCAAACTTTCCAGGTTTCATTTCACTAGGGATGTTGCTTCCGGTGTGAAGGGCGTACTTTTGACGGAAAATGAATAATCGTCGGTCAAAATCTCCGTGTTGACATAAACTGACAATTTTTCAGGTCCGTGATAAAAAGTTTCCTTTCATTCATACTCCAGCACTGCAAATTTCAATGAAAAATTCTAGCGGGGTACAAAATTAAATCATTTCTATGTGGTACTGCATTGCCGTTTTTTTTATATAAATAGCTTACAAAGCAAGCCAAGAGGGTTCAATGGCCCTATATTGCATACCTGTGTACCAGAAAAATATTAGTGTAGGAAACCACTTGACATTGCTACACTAAATGCCTTATGGCTTCGGAGAAGATTTGTGAAGCTTTTTTCCATTATAAGTCTAAAGGAGCTAAGGGGCCCAGGGGTGTGGCCCATTTGGATCCCAGGTGAGGGTTAGCAGGATTTATGTAGGTGACTATTTTATGTTGCTAGATACTAAATATCTAAGCTCTGTGCTTCACAGTTTCAGAGAAGAAGATTTTTGAAGCTTTTTCTCCATTCTGAGTCTATGGGAACTAAGAGGGTCCGAGGATGTGGCCCATTTGGACCCCAGGGGCATGACTGGCAGCATTTATGTAGGTGACCACTTGCCATTGCTACGTGCTAAATATCTAAGCTCTGGGCCCTGTGGTTTTTGAAGATTTATAAAGCTTTTTTCCAGTATGAGCCTATGAGAGCTAAGGGGCCCGAGGGCATGGCAAATTTGGACCCCAGGGGCATGATTGGCAGGACTTATGCAGGTGACCACTTGCCGTTGCTACCAGGCCTCGTACTGACCACGCATTTCCATGCCTGAAAGACCCAACTTTGCAAGTTCAACCCTTATCCTGCTGAACAAGACAACTATTACCCTTGCAAACAGTGTAGATCCAGATCAGATGGCTTCTGATCAGGATCCACACTGTTTGCAATGCAGTTTATGAAAATATCAAGTAATGTGGTTGTGTTATAGTCAGAAATGGGTGTGGATAATAAATTTATTCAGCAGGATAAGGTTTATACAGACTAAACAAGTACAAAAATCAAAATCTAAAAGCTTGAAATCCAAGAAAAAATTCAAGCTCTAAAAGCCCAAAATCTTGCAAATGCCTGAAAAATATGAGGCCTGTGCTACATGTTAAATATCTAAGCTCTGGGCCCTGTAGTTTCAGAGAAGTAGATTTTTTTAATATGTTTTCCATTTGTTTTTGTTTGTTTGATTTGAGGTTTAGCGTTCCCGTCAACACTGTAAAGGTCAGTTTGGAGACGTTGCTTCCAATTTTGTGGGACTTTTACCCGACATTGAGATGAAATGACATCTCAAGCCCCGTCGCCCAATGAAACCAATAGGGATTTTATGAGTCTATGGGAGCTAAGGGGCCCCAAGGGCGTGGCCTATTTGGACCCCAGGGGCATGATTGGCAGGATTTATGTGGGTAACCACGTGCCGTTGCTACATGCTAAATATCTAAGTTCTGGGCCCTATGGTTTCAGAGAAGGTTTTTGAAGCTTTTTTCCATTAGGAGTCTTTGGGAGCTAAGGGTCCCCGGGCGTGGCCCATTTGGAGCTAAGGGGCATGATTGGCAGGAATTAAGTAGGTGACCACTTGCCATTGTTACATGCTAAATATCTAAGCTATGGGCCCTGTGGTTTCAAAGATTTTTAAAATTGTTTCCATTTTAAGTCTATGGGAGCTACATCTTGCCATGGCAAACCAGAATTCTATCTGATCAGCCCAAAAACATTATGCAGCTTTTCCCCCTACCTGATGATGCTTTACATGGAATTTGATCAAGATTGGCCATGGGGTATTAGAGATATACTTATTTGAAATTGTTTACGGACGCACACACGCACTGACAGACACACGCACGATGGACAAAATGTGAACACAAAAGCATACCTTGTCACTACGTAACAGGTGAGCTAAAAATGGACATAAAATCCTTCCAGACCTGCCTTTGTTTACAAGTTTCCTGGTGATGTAGCTAGCTCGAGAGTTCCTGGACATGTCGAGGAACAAATTCCCATACTCATTTTCGAGCTAGTTCACCACCCGTGCAGATGGTCAGGTCTAAAACTTTCCCATTGTGATGTATGGGCTATGGGCTAAAATGAGTATTTAAAGCAAGAAATAAAACAAGAAAGCAGACTCTGGGACAGCCAAATGCCCACCCACCCACCCCCCCCCCCCCCCCCCACTTTAATAGCAAGGGTCAACCTTGTGACCATCTGTGACCTTGACATTCGGTTGGCATGGTTTATGGGTTCTGCACATCAGCTCACTGAGGTGGGTATTTCTCATTTTGGAGACTTTGCTTTCAACTTTGCGGGAAATACCCGACAGAGATGAAATGACATGTCAAGCCCTGTCGCCCATTGACCAATAGGGTTTATAAGCATGGATGGTCCCCGACTCGCACCGCTTTGCCAAGACAGGCTTAAGATCCTCTAAGCAGTTTACCAGTACTCGTGTGGGTAAAGGCGACATTTAAGTGACAAAAATTCAAACTTGTGACCTTCAACCTTGTAGAAATAGATGGGTTGCATGATGCTTCCACACAGAGCTGAAACAGACCGCACATGAGTACTAGTAAACAACTTAGAGGATCCAAGCCTGCCCAGGAAAAGCCATGTGAGTCGGTCCGTCCATGCTTATAAACCCTATTGGTTTCATTGGGTGGCAGGGATTGAGATGTCATTTCATCTCAATATTAGTTAAAAGTCGCAACATCTCCAAATTGACCTAAGTGTTGACGGGGATGCTTAACCCCAAATCAACCTTGACCTGGAGTCGGTATGGTTTATGGCTTTTGCACATCAGCTCAGTGACGGGTTATTTGACCAAAACTTCAATGAAAATCCTTCCAGGAGTAAAGGAAATATGGAATGGACAAAAATCAAAGATTCAAACCCGTGACCTTCAACTGTGACCCTGAGTCAGCATGGTTTATTTATGGGTTCTGCACATCAGCTTACCGAAGGGGGTGTTTAAGTTTAAAGACAATCCCAGATATGGAACGAACACAATATGCAAAGTTTCAAACTTGTGACCTTCAACTGTGACCTAGACCTTGAGCCGACATGATTCACTTTTGGGCTCTGCACTTGAGCTCACCGGCGGGGATAATTGGCCACAATTTAATGACAATCCTTTCATGGGTAAAGGAGATATGAAAGTTTTTAAACTCCTGACCCAAATGCAACCTTGACCACCAGTTGGCACAGTTCATTTATGGCTACTGTCCATCAGATCACCGAGGGGGATAATTGACCGAAATTTAATGAGATTCCTTGCAGGTGCAAAGGAGATATGGCAAAGACAACAAAATTCAAAGTTTCAAACTCTTGCCCTTCAAATTTGACCTTGACCCGGAGTCGACATGGCCCATTAATGGGTTCTGCATACCAGCTAACTGAAAAGTTTTCGACTAAAGTTTAATGAAAATCTATCAAAGGGTTCAGGAGATTGAAGTGGACAACAATGTGTTACAGACTGACAAGATGGACAGACGAAGGCCATTCCTATAATCCCCGATCCCCTTCACAGCGGGGAATTAAAATCGATGATACTGATATTCTGAGTAGCCTTAAACCGCTCACCTGTCAGACTGCTGGTGTGTTTATGGAGCCATTTGGTTTCTGAGTAGATTTTTGATAGGGGGTAGTTTCATCCACTCGTTTAGCTAACTGCATCTAACAATCAGAGGCTGCAACAGTTTAAAAAACAAGAGGGCTATGATGGCCCTGGGTCGCTCACCTGATCCATAGAGTAACAAGTGGGCCACGGGGAGAGCCATTATTGACCCCATGGCTATAATTTGCATAAACTTGGTAGTGGTCTAAAAGGTGAAGCTAGTTTCATTAAAGAAGATTTTTAAAGGTTTTCCTTATATTAGTCTATATAAAACCTGCAGACCCGGGCATGGCCATTTTTGGCCCCAGGGCTATAATTTGAACAATCTTGGTGGAAATCCGCAAGACAAAACTTCATACCAAATATAAAAGACCTTGGCCTTCTGATTTCAACCAAGAAGATTTTCAAAGGTTTTCCCTACATAAGTCTATGTAAAACCAGTGGGCATCGGGGTGGGCCCATTTTTTTGGGCTCAGGGCTATAACTGGAAGAGGTCTACTAGACAAAGCTTCATACTGAATAACAAAGACCTGAGCCTTCTAGGTTCAGACAAGATTTTAAAGGTTTTCCTATATAAGTCTATGTAAAACCAGTGGGCCCCGGGGCGGAGCCATTTTTGGCCACTGGGCTATAATTTGATCAATCTTGGTCAAGGTCCACAAGACGAAGCAAAGCTTCATACCAAACATCAAAGAACTGAGCCTTTTGGTTTCAGACAAGAAGATTTATATAGATTTTCCCTGTATAAGTCAATCTAAAACCAGTGGACCCCGGGGAAGGGGGGCATTTTTGGCCCCATGGGTATAATTTGAATAATCTTGATAGGTCCACTAGACGAAGCTTCATACCAAATATCAAAGACCTGAACCTTCTGTTTTCAGACAAGAATTAAAGATTTCCCCTTTATAAGTCAATATAAAACCAAAGGGTCCCACGGTGGGGGGCAGTTTTGGTTCAAGGGCTATAATTAGGACAATCTTGGCAAAGGTCCACTAGATGAAGCTTCACACCAAATATCAAAGACCTGGGGCCAGTTTCATCAATAAACATCGTACGATTAATCTTAAATTGTTCTTACGCCTTTTTAAAGAACTGCGTACGTCAGTTTCATCAAAACATCGCAAAGTGTTCGCACGAGCTAAATTTGCGTTTCACTAAAATATGTCGCAATTTTGAATATGCGCTTAAACAGGGCCACTAATTGTCACATGCGTGATCACGTGCCGTCTTGAAATAGCCGTGTAAAGTAGATAACACGTTTAAAGATTATTGGTCCGGTGGACCTAGATGTATATTCAGTACTAGCAACGTTGAATCAATGTGATTCAACGTTGATTCTACGTTGTTTCAAACTTGTGTTTCCATTTCATTATCGTAAGATACAGATATTTATTATCTGGACCCATTTCCCACTGTAACAATGGTGAGTTGGTCTGTTTTGTGGACGTCGTGACGTCAGACAAGCGTTGATTTAACGTTGTCATAATGAACCTTTTATGAGCGCGTTTGTCAGTAAATGCGGGGCGGCGGGGTGGGGGTGGAGCTGGGGATGGGCGGTTCTTCAGCATGAGTACACGTCACGTGTATTGTTGAGTTGTTTATAATGGCCATATTCGACTGGGAAGTTTCGTGAAATTCCACGCAGGAGTGTGGTGTTATCTTGTAATAGCCGATCACATGGTCCAATCAAATATAAGTTATTTTTCAAATACATAAGCGATCATGGAGCACGATTCTATTCGAAGGAAAAGTCGAACCTTTCGTGCACCACGGTCGCTTAAGAGCTATACGCAAATAAAATATTTGATTGGACCATGTGACCAGCTATTACAACTAGGAACCACACTGCTACGTGGAATTTCACGAAACCTACCAGTCGAAAACCGTCAATATTAGATAACATGAGACTTCGCAGAGCATTTTATTACTTTTTCACGCTCATTTTAAAAAATCCAGAAATGCAAGAGCATGAATACAAGATTAAATTTATCGTATGAACTTAAAACACAGTTTATGCACGATTTTAATACAAAACGTCAATGCATGACGTTGTTTAATAAGGATGCCGCATATAACGTTACCTGGCGTAGCCTCTGTAAGTGTTCGTATTTTACGTATATCAGTTTTCAGTTCCGGTTTGTTGTTGGCAATGGTGACAGGTCTATAGCAAATATTTTTTAATTAATTGTTCGTCTGTCTGTCAGGCCGTCGAGCCTTTCTTTCGACCCCGCCCATCGGGGCTTAAAGAAATAGATGGGCTGCATGATGCTTCCACGCAGAGCTGAAGCCGACCGCACACGAGCCTGCCCAGGCAAAGCGGTGCGAGTCGGTCCGTCCATGCTTATAAATATGTTCTATAAAAGGGATATCCTTTGGAAGCAAGGAATACACCACTGAACTTGAAAATATGAAGTGTACATGTTTTCTGGGCCGGACTAGCTCATTTCGGCCAATTAGGAATCATCAGTGACCCCTAAATATTTTCAGAATTCCACAATGGAATCAGTGATCCCAAGGACAAGAAAATATAAACTACACTATGATGGAGGGCAGGGAGATTTTTTACGGCCGCAACGCATTCCTAGATACCAGCTGTAGTGACGTTTAATAAACCCTATTGGTTTCATTGGGCGACGGGGCTTGAGATGTCATTTCATCTCAGTGTCGAGTAAAAGTCCCACAAAATTGGAAGCAACGTCTCCAAAATGACCTATACAATGTTGAAAGGGACGTTAAACCTCCAATCAACCAACCGTCCAGCCTTTCAATGAAAAATAAATTCAGTTCATTTGCAACATAGATACTACAGCATGATTGATTTGAAATTCTATAGCTACATGTTTACACAATTATACAATTGCCTGCACGTAGACGAAATGACAGTACGCAAGACCACGACCCCCTCCCCACGCCGTCGACATTCAAGGTTTTCGTACATACGAACGTACGCCCATGTACGTACGTCCTTCCGCACGGAGTGTACGTACGTGATCCTGTATTCTCAGGTTAAGGCATTGTACCAGGAAGAACCTAAAATTTTAAGAGCTCATATTTTCCAGAGTATATGATGAAATGGTGATGGTATGCATAGGTCAAAAGGTTTCTTCAGCAATACACTGGCCCCTATGACCTCTAGGTCAAGTTATGGACTTAGAAAACTTTAAATGTTGAAATTATTTTTAAAATCATATAATGGATTTGGTTCATATTTGGTACGATGATAGATATACAAGTTTTATTCAGATACCCGCCCCAGTGCCCATGGGCTCAAGGTCAAGGTCACTCATAATTTTTAGCATAATCGCGCCAATGCCCATGGCCTCAAGGTCAAGGTCACAGACTTAGAATTTTTTAATGTCAACGTTTTTTAATAAGAACTCACATTTCCCAACCCATTTAATAGATTTAGTTCATATTTGATATGACGAAAGATACAGGTCGTTTCTCCGGCTACTCCGTTTAGTTATCGCCCGCATCTGATTAATGATCGGCTCGAAATAAACGAAATAACCTTGAAAGGGCAGGAAAATCAAAACTCAACGTCAATGTCACATTTGGTAATTTATTTTTTGTATGTATTTTGTTCATATCTGGTATGACGATACAAACTTTTTTCCAATATTTAAACGCCTTTACCCACACCTACGCCGATGTTCTGAAGGACAGTTTTCCAGCCGAGCAATACTGTCTTTTTTTTTTTTTTTCTTTTTTGTTGGCAACATGCTGTTTTTCTTGGGGAGGATAGTCCCTGGGCGGTGGCATATGTCGTATTGACAATTCTAGTTTGATGTGTTAATTTGAGGTACACTGAGTCTTCATTTTAATCAAGTCTAATCGTAGATTGTGGGTAATCGTAAGAAACTACATGAACGCGTTGGTTCTTAAGTCCCCATCAATGTGCATATATTTTAGGCCATTATGGAGACGCTGCTCCCGATTTTGTGGGGCTTTTACCCGGCATTGAGATGAAGTGACATTATAAACCCTACCGACCAAAGAAACCGCTAGGGTTTAAAGGAGCGGTCCCACTCGCACCACTTTTCTTGGGCAGGCTTTTACCTTCTAACCGGTTAACCAGTTATCAAGAGGCGCTTCTAACGAGTACCCTCAATCTCTAAAAAACAACTAAGAAAATCCCCACCCCAAACCCAAACTAAAGATTATAACAAAGGGGTCAGTTTCGAGGGTCTTCATTGCATGGGCTTATATAACTAATGGGCGTGATCTGCGAAGGTAAGCGAAATGGTATATTACGTACCACCCTTTTTACAATGTTACTCAAGAGCTTTAACCTATGCTGCCCGCGTATGGTCGTGACATGTCCAAAGTTTAAGACGAAAATTTCAACGTGCGATGCCTAAATATTCATCTCATAATTACGACAAAATCTGCGAACATTGCAGATCTTTAACATTTGATGAAACAGGATTTTTGTCGTAAGAACTTCGTACGATCTTTTTAAGACGAAAATACGTCGCAAATGCTTTGATGAAACTGGCCCCTGGTCCTTGCGGTTTCAGAGAAGATTTTCCCAACATAAGCCTATGTTAAACCAAAGGGCCCCAAATCGGGGGGCATTTTTGGCCCCAGGGCTATAAAATATTGGTAGAGGTCCACTAGATGAAGCTTCACACCTACTACTTGGGGTTTCAGAGAAGAAGATTTATAAAGATTTTCCCTATATAACTATATGTAAAACCAAAGGGCCCCGGGGCGGGGGCATTTTTTGCCCCAGGGTTATAATTTGAACAATCTTGGTAGAGGTCCACTAGATGAAGCTTCACATCAAATATCAAAGACCTGGGCCTTGTGTTTTCAGAGAAGATTTATAAAGATTTTCCCTATATAAGTCTATGTAAAACCAAAGGGCCCCGGGGCGGGGGCATTTTTGGTCCCAGGGATATAATTTGAAAATCTTGGTAGAGGTCCACTAGATGAAGCTTCACACCAAATATCACAGACCTGGGCCTTGTGGTTTCAGAGAAGAAGAGTTACAAAGATGTTCCCTTTGTAAGTCTATGTAAAACCAAAGGGCCCCGGGGCGGGGCATTTTTGGCTCCAGGGCTATAATATGTCAAACCTTGGTAGAGGTCCACTAGATGAAGCTTCATACCAAATATCAAAGACCTGGGCCTTGCAGTTTCAGAGAAGAAGATTTTTACAGATTTTCCCCATATAAGCCTATGTAAAACCAAAGGGCCCCCGGGCAGGGCATTTTCGCCCCAGGGCTATAATTTGGTTTCAGAGAGGGCTATAATTTGGTTTCAGAGAAGAAGATTTTTAAAGATTTTCCCTATTTAAGTCTTTGTAAAACCAATGGACCCCCGGAGCACGGGGATTTTTTGCCCCAGGGCTACAATTTGAACAATCTTGGTAGAGGTCCACTAGATGAAGCTTCATACCAAATATCAAGAATCTGGGCTTTGCAGTTTCAGAGAAGAAGATTTTTAAAGATTTTCCGCATATAAGTCTATGTAAAACCAAAGGGCCCCGGGGCGGGGGCATTTTTGGCCCCAGGGCTATAATTTGAACAATCTTGGTAGAGGTCCACTAGATGAAGCTTCATACCAAATATCAAAAACCTGGGCCTTGTGGTTTCAGAGAAGATTTTTAAAGTTTTCATTTGAAAAATCCATTTTAGCTCCTGTGACCTAGATGTGCAACAGACTGGAACCATTTGAACAACTTTGAAAGTGAACCACCTAAGGATCAATCCTGTGAAGTTCGATCAAAATCCAATCAGTGGTTTATGAGATGTCTTTTGTAGAAATTGTTTACGCACGCACGCACAGACGCACGAAAAGTGATCCCAAAAGCTCCACCTCGTCACTACGTGACAGGTGAGCTAAAAACCAGAGGGCCCAGAATCGTTCACCTGAGTATCAGTGTCTCTAGTGCATTCTTGGCCCAAGGGCTATAATTTGAATAAACTTGGTAGCGGTCCACTAGATAAGGCTTCAGACCAAATATCAAAGACCTGGGCCTTCTGGTTTCAGAAAAAAGATGTTTAAAGGATTTCCCTATATAAGCCTATGTAAAACCAGCGGGCCCTGGCACGTGGGCATTTTTTTGCCAGGGCTATAATTTGACCAACCTCAGCAGAGGTTCACTAGTTGAAGCTTCACACCAGCTATCAAAGACCCTGGTTTGGACAAGAAGATATTTAAAGGCTTTTTCCTATATATGCCTATGTAAAACTAGCAAGAGACATTTTTGGCCCAAAGGCCAAAATTTGAACAATCTTGTTAGAGGTCCATTAGATGAAGCTTCATACCAAATATCAAAGACATGGGCCTGGCGGTTTCAGAGAAGATTTTCCCTATATAAGCCTATGTACAAGAGGGCCATGATGGCCCTGGATCGTTCACCTGATCCATAGTGTAACAAGTGGGCCCAAGGGAGGGCCATTAATGGCCCAAGGGCTTTAATGTGCATAATGTTGAGGGAGGTCTTAAAGGTGAAGCTTCATACCAAACAAAAACAAAGGCTATAATTTGTACAATTTTGGCAAAGGTCCACTAGATGAAGCTACACACCAAATATCAAAGACCTGGGCCTTGCGGTTTCAGAGAAGAAGATTTTTAAAAAGATATTCCCTACATAAGCCTATGCACCAGGGCTATATACCGGTAAGTCTATGTAAAACCAAAGGGCCCCGGGGTGGGGGGCATTTGTGGCCCCAGGGCTATAATTTGAACAATCTTGGTACAGGTCTACTAGATGAAGCTCCATACCAAATATCAAAGACCTGGGCCTTGCAGTTTCAGAGAAGATTTTTAAAAATTTCCCTTTATAAGTCTATGTAAAACCAAAGGGTCTCTGGGCGACGACATTTTTGGCCCCAAGGCTATAATTTGAAAATCTTGGTAGAGATCTACTAGATGACGCTTCATACCAAATATCAAAGACCTGGGTTTCCCTATATAAGCCTATATAAAACCAGTGGGCCCTGGTGCGGGGGCATTTTTGGCCCCATGGCTATAATTTGAACAATCTTGGTAGTGGTCCACTTGACGAAGCTACTTACCAAATATCAAAGACATGGGCCTTCTGGTTTCAGACAAGAAGATTTTTAAAGGTTTTCCCAACATAAGCCTATGTAAAACCAGTGGGCCCCGGGGCGGGGCCAGTTTTGGGCCCAGGGCTATAATTTGAACAATCTTGGTAGAGGTCCACTAGATGAAGCTTCATACCAAATATCAACGAGCTGGGCCTTCTGGTTTCACACAAGAAGAATTTTAAAGGTTTTCCCTATGTAAGCCTACGTAAAACCAGTGGGCCCCGGGGCGGGGCTGTTTTTGGCACCAGGGCTATAATTTGAACAATCTTGGTAGCGGTCCACTAGACGAAGCTACATACCAAATATCAAAGACCTGGGCCTTCTGGTTTCAGACAAGAAGATTTTTAAAGGTTTTCCCTATATAAGCCTATGTAAAACCAGTGGGCCCCGGGGCGGGCCGTTTTTGGCCCCAGGGCTATTAATCCATCCACTGGTTAAGCAGGAGAAGCTCTGGAGGCCATTTTTTCACCCGAGCGGAACAGTATGAGCAATTTTGGTAGAGGGACACCAAACGAACATTCCTGTGAATTAATTTCAAAATCCATCCACTGGTTAAGGAGAAGAAATCATTTAAAGGTTTTTCTATTTTTAGCTCTGGCAGCCATTTTGTTCACCCGAGCAGAACGGTACAAGCAATTTTGGTAGAGATTCACCAAAGGAACACTCCTGTGAAATAATTTCAAAATCCATCCACTGGTTATGGAGACGCAGTCGTTTAAAGGAGTTTCTATTTTTAGCTCTGGCGGCCATTTTGTTCACCCGAGCGTAACGGTTTGAGCAATTTTGGTAGAGGGTCACCCAAGTAACATTCCAGTGAAATAATTTCAAAATCCATCCACTGGTTAAGAAGTTGTTTAAAGGTTTTTCTATTTTTAGCTCTGGCGGCCATTTTGTTCACCCGAGCGTAACGGTCTGAGCAATTTTGGTAGAGGGTCACCCAAGGAACATTCCAGTGAAGTAATTTCAAAATCCATCCACTGGTTAAGGAGAAAAAGTTGTTAAAAGGTTTTTCTATTTTTAGCTCCGGCGGCCATCTTGTTCACCCGAGTGGAACGGTTTGAGCAATTTTGGTAGAGGGTCACCCAAGGAATATTCCTGTTAAGTAATTTCGAAATCCATCCACTAGTTAAGGAGAATAAGTCCTTCAAAGGTTTTTCTATTTTTAGCTCTGGCGGCCATTTTGTTCAACCGAGCAGAACGGTTTGAGCAATTTAAGTAGAGGGGAACCAAAGGAACATTCCTGTAAAATAATTTCAAAATCCATCCACTGGTTAAGGAGAAGTTGTTTAAAGTTTTTTCTATTTTTAGCTCTGGCAGCCATCTTGTTCACCTGAGTGGAACGGTTTGAGCAATTTTGGTAGAGGGTCACCCAAGGAATATTCCTGTTAAGTAATTTCGAAATCCATCCACTGGTTAAGGAGAATAAGTCCTTCAAAGGTTTTTCTATTTTTAGCTCTGGCAGCCATTTTGTTCACCCGAGCGGAACGGTTTGAGCAATTTAAGTAGAGGGGAACCAAAGGAACATTCCTGTAAAATAATTTCAAAATCCATCCACTGGTTAAGGAGAAAGTTGTTTAAAGTTTTTTCTATTTTTAGCTCTGGCGGCCATCTTGTTCACCCGAGCGGAACGGTTTGAGCAATTTTGGTAGAGGGTCACCCAAGGAATATTCCTGTGCAATAATTTCAAAATCCATCCACTGGTTAACCCTTTACCACTCAGGGATTTTGTGAATTTCGCTGATTTTCACAGTGTTGCACCTGACAGCAACTTCAACTAGCCACTGTTTCATAATGGATGGTCTGTTTTAGTTTACACCAAACTCGGTATGAATGTTCATTGGGCAGTAGCCTTTCAAATGCAACCTTTCATGACTTGATCATTGTTGTCATGGTAAAGAGGGGGCATCTCAAAGTTGGCAAAAAGTGTGTTTTCACATGAATTTTGGACCACATTTCAATCTTCACACAGCTGTCAAGGCAACAATTAAGGTGGTTGGCACTAACCATTTTCACTGTTTGCAGCATGTTTTATCAGCAACAATTTTCAGGGATGTTTGACCCCAGACACCCTCAGATATAAATTTAGCGGCCGGTTGGGCCATAAACCCAAAATTTTTCGGGATGTGAGGGGGGGTTCCCCCCTTCAATACCCCCCCCCCCCCCGAATATTTTAAGTGGAGAGGCGCGCGAAAAAAACAGGTCACTTTTTTGCCCAACAAATCCTAAAGCAAACTTAACTATCCAAGGGTAGAAATGCAGATTTTAGGTGCTTCTGGGGCTTAAAATGGGGGGGGGTGCAAACACGTAAAAACACGTATCTGAGTGGTAAAGGGTTAAGGAGAAGAAGTCCTTTTTCCTATTTTTAGCTCTGGCGGCCATTTTGTTCACCCGAGCGGAAAGGTTTGAGCAATTTTGGTAGGTCATCCAAGGAACATTCCGGTGAAATAATTTCAAAATCCATCCACTGGTTAAGCAGAAGTCGTTTAACATTTTTCTATTTTTAGCTCTGGCGGCCATCTTGTTCACCCGAGCAGAACAGTTTGAGCAATTTTGGTAGAGGATCACCCAAGGAGGATTCCTGTGAAATTAGATCATAATCTGTCCAGCAGTTTTGGAGAAGTTGTTTAAAACAAAAGTTGACGACGGACGCATGGACGACGGACAAAGACCGATCCCAAAAGCTCACCTTGAGCACTTTGTGCTCAGTGAGCTAAAAACCAAAGGGCCCCGGGGCGGGGGCATTTTTTGCCCCAGTACTATAATTTGAACAATCTTGGTAGGGGTCCACTAGATGAAGCTTCATACCAAATTGAAAAGACCTGGGCCTTACGGTTTCAAAGAAGAAGATTTTTAAAGGTTTCCCTATATAAGCCCATGTAAAACCAAAGGGCCCCGGGTTGGGACATTTTTGGCCCCCGCACTATAATTTGAACAATCTTAGTAGGGGTCCCCTAGATGAAGCTTCATACCGAATAGCAAAGACCTGGGCCATGCGGTTTCAGAGAAGAAAATTTTTAAAGATTTTCCCTATATAAGCCCATGTAAAACCAAAGGGCCCCGGAGCGTGGGGCATTTTTGGCCCTAGCACTATATTTTGAACAATCTTGGTAGGGGTCCACTAGATGAAGCTTCATACCAAATATCAAAGATCAGGGCCCTGATGTTTCAAAGAAGATTTTTTAAGATTTTCCATATATAAGCCCATGTAAAACCAAAGGGCCCTGGGGCGGGGGCATTTTTGGCCCCGGCACTATAATTTGAACAATCTTGGTAGGGGTCCACTATATGAAGCTTCATACCAAATAACAAAAATCCGGGCCTTGCGGTTTCAGAGAAGATTTTTAAGGATTTTCCCCATGTAAGCCCATGTAAAACCAAAGGGCCCGGGAGCGGGGACATTTTTCACCCCAGCACTATAATTTGTACAATCTTGGTAGGGGTCCACTATATGAAGCTTCATACCAAATATCAAAGATCAGGGCCTTGCGGTTTCAGAGAAGAAGGTTTTTAAATGTTTTCCCTATATAAGCCCATGTAAAACCAATGGGCCCCGGGACGGAGGCATTTTTGGTCCCAGCACAATAATTTGAACAATCTTGGTAGGGGTCCACTAGATGAAGCTTCATACAAAATATCAAAGACCTGGGCTTTGCGGTTTCAGAGAAGATTTTAAAAGATTTTCCCCATGTAAGCCCATGTAAAACCAAAGGAACCCGGGGCGGGGGCATTTTTGGCCCCAGCACTATGATTTGAACAATCTTGGTAGGGGTCCACTAGATGAAGCTTCATACCAAATAACAAAAATCCGGGCCTTGCGGTTTCAGAGAAGATTTTTAAGGATTTTCCCCATGTAAAACCAAAGGAACCCGGGGCGGGGGCATTTTTGGCCCCAGCACTATGATTTGAACAATCTTGGTAGGGGTCCACTAGATGAAGCTTCATGCCAAATATCAAAGACCTGGGCCTTGTGGTTTCAGAGAAGGAGGTTTTTTAAGTTTTCGGTGAAAATTTTTTTGGCTCCTGTGACTTAGATGTGCAATGGTCCGGAACCATTTGAACAACTTTGAAAGGGGACCACCTAAGGATCATTCCTGTGAAGTTTGGTCAAAATCCGATCAGGAGGAGATGTTAGAAGAAAAAGTTTACAGAGACACACACATGCACGCACAACGGACAAAAAGTGATCTCAAAGCTCATCTCGTCACCAAAGCTCATCTCGTCACTAGGTGACAGGTGAGCTAAAAAAAAAAACTCAGTTTGACTTTTGCCAATACAACTCGTGCAACTGAATTGGACTTTGGCATTATATAGGTCAAGGTCATCCGAGTCATCATTTTAACTACGATGCCCCCACATCACCAAGTTCCATGCCAATCGGACCACTGGTTCCAGACACCCCCCGCCCCTGATGCTACATACCAAGTTTCATGCCAATGCAACATACCAAGTTTCATGCCAATTGGCCAACTAGTTCCAGACAAGATTTTTTAGGGGTTTTTACCTTAAATATGGGCATGGTGGCCATCTTGTTCACGTGACCTACACCTCCAAACTTTCATTCCCCCATTCCATGGATGCTCCACATGGTCCGATGGAATTTGACTTCAATCAGCCCAGAGGTTTCGGAGAGGTTTAGAAGTGACAAACAACAGACCCTTGCCATACTATAAGCACACCTACGAGCCTTAGGCTCAGGTGAGCTAAAAAAAAAAGAATATCTACTATGATACGAGATGCAGTTTTGCCGGTTACTTTTGTTTGTTTGATTTGGAGTTTACCATCCTGACTACACTGTAAAGGTCATTTGGAGATGTTGCTTCCAATTTTGTTGCACTTGTACCCAACATCGAGGTGAAATGACATCTCAAGCCCTGCTAATGCCAATAAGGTTTATAAGCATGGACATGCTGACTCACGCCGCATTGCCTGGGCAGGCTTAGATTCTCTAAGCGGTTTACCAGTACTCGGGCGCGGGTTCATTTCAGCTCCGCGTGGAAGCATCATGCAGCCAATCTATTTCTTTAAGCCCCGATGGGCAGGGGGCTAGGTTTCGCTAGTTACAACCCCAGGTTTATGCGTTTCTAGAAAATCACTCCTCTCCTTTTGTTTTGACACTGAATACACTTGCTTGGAAGTAAGCCTTCCTTTAATCCAGGGAAAATATATTGTCATTATTAGAACTCAGCAGAACTCTGATGGCTCAAACTATCGTGCAGCTTCAGGCTACGAGTTGATTAAAACAGGTTATGAGACTCAATGAGTTAAGTACCCTGGTTACTCATCCTTATCTGGAGCTATGCCCCCTTGCTATTACTAGCAATCGTGGCACTTTTTCCAAAAATAAAAATACGAGTTCAGACTAAGTTGTTCAAAACTACATGTAATTATGTTCATTGTTAAAAACCTTTTTAATATGGCAAATATGCTGATGTTTTGCCAAAGTGTGAGTAGCTTTTATATTTGGAATTTTAACAGGTTTAAGCTACTCACATTTTGCGGCAAAAATAGTAGCACTGTAACAGGCCTCATACTGACCACGATTTTCCATGCCTGAAAGGCCCGTTTTTGCAGCTTCAACCCTTATCCTGCTGAACAAGACACAACTACATTACCTTTACAGTGTAGATCCAGATCAGATGGCTTCTGAAGAAGCCATCTGATCAGGATCTACTCTGTAATGCAGTTTGTGAAAAAATCAAGTGATTTGGTTGACTTATAGTCAGAAATGGGTGTGGGTAAATAAATTTATTCAGCAGGATAAGGGTTAAATAGTTTTTTAAACAGACTAAAGGAACAAAAAATCAAAATCTAAAAGCCTGAAATCAAGAAAAATATCAAGCTCTAAAAGCCTGAAATCCTGCAAATGCCTGAAAAATATGAGGCCTGTGTAACTGATTTTGTAATAACAAGAAAAATTAATATTTTGACCATTAAAATTTGTGCTTTGTAGCTTGCTTTGAACAGCTGGAACATGGATTTTTTTTATCCCAAATCTGTTTGAGCCAATAAGTTCAACTGAATACTAATTTATAAATACAGAAGACATGCTAACAACCATTCAGTTCACTTTTTAATTTATTTAGGACATAAAAACCACAAATGAAGTAAGACGAAAATGATAAAATTTTCTCCTGCACATAGTCTTGTTAAAAATCTTGTTCAACATCTACCAAAGAAATGAGATTAAATGAAGGATGAGACTAATGACATAGGTACAATGATCAACATCTATGCGGGGAGTTTATCCCTGATGATAATGGATGAATGTTAGTTGGTCTAAGCTTTCTGTGTTCCCTTCTTTCCAATGAGAGACTTGTGGATGTGAGGAATGACACCTGAAATGAACAAAAATAATATTATTCCAGATGGTAGAGAAATTTCTTCATGCCCAAATCCACAACTTGGGAACTGTTCTGTTCATCATGTTCATAAAAATTTTCCATCAAAATTTGTCAATTGTTTCCTGCAGATTAAAGCATGAACAAACTTCATAGCAACACACTATTTAGATTATATCCAGCCAGTCAGTTCACCTAACCATGCCAACTGTACTCTCCTGGGCAGGCATATAAGCAAGTAGTGCACATTCTTTTGCCAGAAACTTGCAACTGTCCAGGTGCTTGAATCAGAGGAAGTGAATAGCCGTTGACAGGCGATTTTCTACTATTCCTCAGGGGCCGAAAAAGGGCCCCATTCCCAACTGAAAATAGCCTTTATTTTTCCCAATTTAATTACAAAATTCTCAAATTGATGAGAGAAAAAAATCAACACAAAGAAACATCTTCTGAGACACTATCGCTAACGGTAACTTCAGTCATTTCTGAAACATCAGACCAGTTAACAGTCAGAGAAGAAAGATATGGTTGCTTGAATGAAGCAGTAATTCTTGTTCCCAAGTTCACTACTTTTGTCTTTAATTTCCCAAATTTAGTAATTTTCTTGCTATTTTTCCCCAATTTAAGCCTGGGGCCTTTTCCCAAAATACCAGGATAAAGCCCCGGTTGAAGAAAAGATTACATGATCAATCTCAAGAACGTTGCCAACCTTGATGATATAAATACTAGTAAGGTTTAAATGATTAATGCCCAATGGCTTAATTTTTATGTAATGTTGGACTAGTTATTTAACCTAGAACCACTTGGCAAAAATATGAAATAAAATTAAAAAATGTCACTACTGAAAGAGCATACCAAAATAAATCAATCATATGTATTAAAGGGTAGGCAAGGCATGACGTGGTTCAAAAGTTTTTTTCTCTTTTTCCGATTTTTAGCCCTGGCAGTTATCTTGTTCAGTCCAGTGGAAGCATGTTAGCAATTTTGGTACAGGGCCATAAAAGGAAAGTTTTGGTGAAATCATTTTAAAACCAAGCCATAAGCTCGGAGATACCATTTGAAGGTTAAATTCTATTTTAGCTCAGATTGCCACTGGAATGATTTTAACAATTTAAATGATCATAAGCGGTACATTTCCGTGAAATTATTCTGAAACTGGGCCATTGGCCTAGGATTTCTATTTTATGCTATGGCAACCTTTTATACAGCCAATCGTTTGTAGCGATTTTGGCATACGAGGAACACGACTGTTGGATCTGGCATCCATGCTGTTCAACTATGTGGAATCATTAAACAATTTTGTGCAGGACAACAAGCAAGACAAACAAGTAAAGGTGTGAAACTGTTTTGAAATTGACTGTGTTTAAAGATGTCATTTGAAGAAATTTATTATGCTGGACAGACGCCATGCACATATGTTATAATGTAGTGATCATAATAGCTCATCGTGAGCACTTTCTGATGTAAACGAAAAATTAGAAAGCTAACAACTTCCTACATGTAAATCAGTCTTCTGTTGTTAATGTATTTGTGTCCCAGAAAACAGTAATGGTCATATTGTGCCTTCGATTTACGTTACTAGTTATCTTCAGATAACACTCAACAATAAGTAAGCAGCAGGCATCTCAGTTTTTCGGTGGCAAACATTCGTTTAAACAACAGAATACAAAAAGTTTTGCAATCATCTGAACGTTAATTATGTAGGCACTGACCTACATTAGTTATGCTTGTATATTCAAATCATTATGTACATGATTTATGATGTACTTACCACCACCAGCAATTGTAGCTTTGATTAATGAATCTAACTCTTCATCACCTCTGATGGCCAACTGCAAGTGACGGGGTGTAATTCTCTTCACTTTGAGATCTTTGCTAGCATTACCTGCCAACTCAAGTACCTGAAAAAGAAACGAATCATTTTTCACTGTGCTCAAAATGTTCTCTCCATAACCTGTCCAGTAAAAGTTTCAGTCCCACTATGTTGATCATGTGTCATTTGGTAAAAGTATGTGTCTTTGTTCCAACAAGATGTGTTTGTGAAACATTGATGGACCTGGACAGTGCATGTGAAATCTGAAAGCTTGATTACTAACCACTTGGAAGGTATGGCTGATAATCATTTTTTTTAAAAGCAGGTCAAGATCACAAGGACCACTGGAAAGGCCTGAATGCTCATAAAACTTAAATAAATATAATGTGAAATATTTAAGCCCAATCACTTATAAATCCAAAGTTATGGCCAATGTAGGGTTTTTTTTTAAAAAAAAAAAAAATAGGTCAAACATCAGGGTTAAGGACACAAGGCCAAAATTATGGTATTACTGGAAAGGACTAGTAACATGGATATGAAAGCCCCATCACTAACCAATCGAAAGTTACGGGGGAACTTACGGCCAATGACAAAAGTTTGTAACAAGAGGACCATGATGGTCCTATATCACTCACCTGAGCTAAGAGATTTACATGTGGGTCCTTTGGCGGGGCAATTTTTGGCCTCATGGATACAATTTGAACAATCTTGCAGGGTTTTCCCTCAAAGTTTTTATTTGGGGGACATTTGTCCCCCTTAAATTTCATTTTAGGGGACAATGGAAATTTTGGGGACATGTCAGAAATTTTTATCCCTTCTCCTGTTTTGATGTAAACCGTTTATTAAATGTTGCTTGGAGTGTTCCAATTCCATGTTGATGAGCCATTGCAAAACCAATCTGATTATACAGTGAGACTTGGAATTTTCATGTCTTGAAAGGGTTGAGGTCCAGAAGTTAATACACCCTGTTGTAAATGGGCTACTCTGCCCATTGTGGCAACATCGACATGTCATCGCGCACAATTTATCGTCCCAAAGATTGAATGAAGCCAGGAGTACAAATCTAACCACTTGTCAGAAAACATGGTTTTTTACTAGAGGAGACCGCTTCTGCACTCGTTGAAGGCTTATTCTGTAAAAGACTGTCCCACTTCATCCTCTGCGGAAGATGCAGTTGATTTTTCGTGCGAAGACGCCTAATCTCCCTGTCAATCGTTTTTGGGCAGCCATTTTCTGTCAACAAGTATTGGTTCCATGCACACAACCAGTATCGCAACCGGCAAAGTTATGAGTCGGGAACCATATAAATTGATCAGTATCACTCCAGACGATTGCAAGATGTGTCTATTAAGTGTATTTGGAATTGAACCGAATCACATTCAGAAGTGTCAGATTGCGCCCATTGGGGCGCACTACAAAGCAAAGTGCGGGACATTTGCATAAAAAATGCGGCAAAATGCAGAAATTTGTGCGCCAAGGAAAACCCTGACCGTGGTAGATTTGTTTGATTTGACAACTGACTTTTACCGTCCCCATCAACATTGTATAGGTCATTTAAAAGACATTGCTTCCAATTTTGTGGGACTTTTTACCCGACATTGAGATTGAAATGACTGTAAAGCCCTGCCGTCCAATTAAACCAAAAGAGTTTATATGCATTGACGGTCCAACCAGCATCACTTTTCCTGGGCATGCTTAGAACCTCTAAGCGTTTTTTGTACGTGCGCGGTTGGTTTCAGCTCTGCGTGGAAACATCGTGCAGCCCAATCTATTTCCTCAAGCCCTGACAGGTGGGGGCCGACAATCTTGGTAGAGGCCCACTAAATGAATCTTAATATCAAATATCAAATCATGGTAAAACGTGGGATATTTTTGCCTGTAGGCTCTTGGAAGAGATCTACTAAATGTTCAAGCTTCATACCAAATATCCAAGACCTGGCACTCTTTGGTTTCAAACAAGAAAATTTCTAAAATATTTCCTATATTTGCTTTTAGATGTAAAACCCTGGGGCAGTGCCATTTTTGGTCCCAGGGCTTTAAGTTGAACAAGTGGTTCACTACATGACGGACAATGACTTGACGGTGAGCGATCACAATACCCCCGCCCCTGGAGCCTTCGGCTCAGGTGAGCTTAAAAGTAGGTAAAACATCCAAGGTAAAAAAATGATTTCATGATGGATGATTTCAATGGCGACATTTGTTTGGTAACACAATGTTATGATAATTTTGGGGATTAACAAAATATTAAACCCCTTCGGTTACCGAGTCTCTCAGACTTCATGTAAAACTGGTGTAAAACACCCGCATGAAGAAAAATATTTCAATGTTCGTCAACGGAAGTGTCCATGGTTTCACTGTTACTGGTACAATCAACGTAAATTTCGGCTCCAAATTAGACATTGTCATTTGGATATTCTACATGCATTATTTGATTTTGATGACAAATTAAATTAAGATAGTATTCATTTTGTTTCTTCGAGGTTAAAAATGCTGGTTTTCAGCTAAATGGCCGAGTTGTTTACAAAAACTGTATGTGCGTTCTATCGACTTCCGGCAGTTCAGACGTCTTAAACAATGGTTTCATTGGCTGCTAGAATTACGGTGCAGTCCGGCAACATTGCGCACATAAGGTTTTGATACCTTCATGTGACATTGTTTAAGCCACCTTTCAAACAATCACAATCAGAATGATTGCAACACTTCCTTATCTACTTGCTGCAATAGAAATTGGCCTCTGAATTTTTAACTGACGGGAGATATAATTCCATGAAAAGGGATACACCTTGAAATTTTATTACCAATTTTGTCGCCTAACACTGCGCACAATAAGTGTTATGTGCTGGTTCAGGGCTTTATCCAGGTATTTTGGGAAAAGGCCCCTGGGCAAAATTGGGAAAAAATTACCGACAAAATGCCTAAATTGGGAACACAATTTCATCAGAGAAATGCCAGGACAATGAATTTTGTTATGATAGTCTTGTGAATTTGACAGCTAAGCAGTGCAATACAGCTGTAGCTTCACTGTGGTGAATTTTCATCTTGACCATCCAGTATTAACCTCTGATGTTAAGTATTGTTTTCTCTGTTCCTTTTGTGGCTTTTATTTTTTCATTTTTGGGGGAAAAATATGGTGAAATTGGGAAACATTTAGGCTATTTGGCATTGGTTAAGGGGCCAAATTTCGGCCCTGCTGAACAGGCAGAAAATGCCCTGGCTGGTTGAACACGAACGTTGATTGAAACAAGTTGTTCATTAGCTATTCTGCAATGTTGCTATATGCAGTAAATTTAGATACAAAACATTTGTCACTTTGCCTATTTTTTAACACAGTCTTGGGTTTGGAAATTGTCGGTCTTTTCATATTTTGGCAAATTTGAATTATTCCGCTAAAGTGTCACATGTGCACGTGCAACCCCATGTTTTCAAGGTTAAGTTAAAACTTAATGCAGATGCTCAGGTAGTGGTGGTAGAAAATGTGAGGGTTAAAGTTATTCAAAATGTGAATGAAGGTTGTGCAAAGTAAACGGCCGCGCAATGTTACCGGACTCGACTGTAATCTATACTTATCATAGATTTTCAACTATTTTCATGTGGCTCCATGAATGAACTAAATAGCATTTTCGAGATGGGAAGGTACCCTCTGACTGGGAACAGAGTTTCATTGTCTGTCTCTACAAGGGCAAGGGCTATGCATTGGAACGGGGCAACTACCGTGGTCTCAAGCTGACAGAACAGGTCATGAAAGTCCTGGAGAGGATTGTGGATGGCCTCATTAGGCAGTTGGTGTCGATCGACCATTCCCAGTTTGGCTTCGTCCCAGGAAGAGGCACAACAGATGCAAATTTTGTTGTCCGACAGCTGCAAGAGAAGTATCTGGCGGCCAACAAGAGACTCTACATGGCTTTTGTAGACCTGGAGAAGGCATTTGATCGAGTGCCTCGGAAAGTCATCTGGTGGGCACTAAGAAAACTTGGAGTGGACGAGTGGATTGTGAAACTGGTCCAAGGGATGTACGCAAATGCTCGGAGCCGTGTCCGCGTCGGTGATGGTTACAGTGAAGAATTCGAGGAGAAGGTGGGTGTTCATCAAGGCTCTGTTCTCAGCCCACTGCTTTTCATCATTGTGCTTGAAGCCTTGTCATGCAAGTTCCGCTCTGGAGTCCCCTGGGAGGACCTGTATGCTGATGACCTTGTCATCATAGCTGAATCCCTTGAGGAATGTGTCAGGAGGCTCTTAACTTGGAAAGAGGCAATGGAGGCGAAAGGGCTGAGAGTGAATGCAGGAAAGAAAGATCATGATCTGTGGTACAGGTCTGGACCTCTTGCAGAGTACAGGCCAGTTCCCATGCGCTGTATGTTGCACTGGAGTTGGCAGCAACAGTATCTTTTGTAATGGCTGCAAGTTCTAGGTGCACAAGAAATGCAGTGGGCTCAAGCGCTTGATAGAGGACCCCGAGTACAGGTGTACACGGTGCCAAGGAACTGCACGCCCCTTAGATGGCAGACCACAGAGGGAAGTTCAAGTCAGATCAGACAAGCTGGAGGTTGTAGCTTCCTTCTGCTACCTAGGTGATATGCTCTCTGCAGGGGGTGGTTGCGACCTTTCAACTACATCACGTGTGAAAACAGCCTGGAAGAAATTCAAGGAGTTGCTACCAGTTCTCTCTTCCCGCCACCTCTCGTTCAAGACACGTGGCCGTGTGTATAGCTCTTGTGTACGGAGCGCAATGCTCCATGCCAGTGAGACATGGCCATTGACAAAGCCAAACCTCCAACGTCTACAGCGAAATGACAGGGCAATGATCAGACAGATCTGCAATGTCAAGCCACAGGACACTGTCACCATCAGGTCCAGTGAGTTACTGGAGCGTCTTGGCATTGAGGACCTGGACCTCATCCTGAAAGAGAGAAGACTTCGCCGGTATGGACATGTGGAACGCTCCAACGGTGCAATCAAGACTGCCTGTGACATACAGGTAAGTGGAAAGCGGGGGCCAGGAAGGCCCAAGATGACCTGGAAGCAGCTAACAGAAAGAGATTGCAGAGAATGGAAGCTCTCTGCTATCGATCCTCATGATAGACAAGCCTGGAGATCTGGTGTAAGATCTGCCATGCGTGCAGCAAGCCAGCTACCTGGAAGGGGGCCCACTTATGTGGATGTTGCGCCTGTACCTGCACGTTAATCAAAAATCTGTTGATGATGATGATGTTTTACGAAGGGGAAAAGGCCCCTGGGCAAAATTGGGAAAAAATTACCGACAAAATACCAGAATAGGGAACACAACTTCATCGGAGAACAGGGCTTCCGTTAGGCGGACGTACAGCGTATATTACGTCCTGAAATCGCATCCAGACGCCCAAATTAAACATCAAAGGCGTCCCGCAGACTCCCGAAAATTTCTCTGTACGGCCAAAAATCTTTACCGAGACGTATAAACCCACCCACCTTTAGCGGTTTGTAAAAAGTTTGCTCCGCCTTCTTAGCTGAAACTGCTATCTGTGTTTATTGAGTACTAAGGACGTCCCATTTTCTGCCTGCGCGGTATTATATTGACAGTCAGAATCACATGCCTCGGCACACCTTTGATCGTCATCGGTGTGTGAAAAACGTGTTGAGGCGATTGCTCGGTGTTTGCATATAATTAAACGGATTAGTAGTTGAAGATAAACAAATTATCTCATTGGTGATAAGAGTTTTTTAATCCTTTAAACTTGTTACTCTAAATTAAAGCGGGTCGTAATTTAGGTGTTTGGTAGTGAGATTATCATTAGCGATGCAAAGTGTGACAATAGTTTCAAAGCTAGATACACATTTTTTTCTTGAGTAAATAGCAGGTATTCACTAGGTGAAATGATGAAAAGATCGCCGTTTGATTTTGGCGCTTCGAAAATACGTAAAACCGGTGAATGTGACCAGGCCGGTTCGTCAGGGTCTGGGCTTTAGTCTGATCTGTCTGTTAGCCAAAAAGCAAAAAAAAAAACAAAAAAAAACGCTGACTCGTCTTAGTCTGCTCCAATTGCAAAGTTGCACTTGTTTCTGCCTGTTTGTCTGAAGCAGTTCCAAGTGTTTAGAGTACAATGAAAACTCGAAGCGTATATTTTGCAAAGTTTGGCAAAAATCTTTTACAAAAGATTTTTTCTTTATTTATTTTTAATCCATATATGAATGGGTGTCATGTTTGTTTTATTTGTGTGAAATTCTACAAACAGGTTGACAGATCAGACGCTTTGTTCTGTGGCGTCTGATCTGGGTCTACACAGTTTGCTAATGACCCAAAAATTGGCCATTAGGCATATATGGGGATGGGTAATGTGATTGTTTTTTTTACTTTTTATTTATTTTGGGGGTGGGGGTGGGAGAGGGATTTTTACTTGGAAAGTTATAAAATTTATACAGGCCAAGCAAAAATATTTTTCTTTTTTGTATGCACTCCTCTGCACTGTACTGTTTGCATGTATGTCGCATAGTTATGAGTAGTTTTAACTTCATCACAGAGCTTTGCTTGATTGGTTTGAGTTTAACTGCCCAGTCAACACTACTCAAGTCATTTTTGAGCCAGTCAGTTTACCTATCCACACTTTACTAGCCATCTAAAAGAATATACATGATGATGTGATTAAAATGCAAACAAGAGATTCATAGATTAAATATATATTTCTTCATCAAAACAATTTTACGATCGCAAACACCTGGCTTCAAAATTGGGACTTCCTGAATTTTCCACTTGGATTTCAAGGGTAGGAAGTCTGGGACTTCCTGAATTTGGGAGGTAATGGAAGCCCTGGGAGAAATGCAATGACGAATTTTGCTCATGATAATCTTATGAATTTGATAGCTAAGCAGTGAAATACAGCTGTAGCTTCGCTGTGGTAAATTTTCATGTTAACCTCTGATGTTAAGTATTGTTTTCTCCGTTCCTTTTGTTATGGGTTTTATTTCTTCATTTTGGGGGGAAACAATGGTGAAATTGGGAAAAATTTAGGCTATTTGGCATTGGGAATGGGGTCGTATTTCGGCCCTGCTGAACAGACAGAAAATGCCCCGATATCGATAACTATGGCTGGATTGATAATTGATTATCTTTTCAGCTCTGATTAGCTAGCCCTAGCTGCAGCAGCTGTAAATTGAGCAGAAATAAAACATTTCAACTTCAGAATTCTAGCATTTTGAAATGAAGAATATTAACTTCAATTTTCCTGGGAGTTTTACTAAAGAACAAAAATTCTAACCGACAAGGTGGTGCAAGTCCGACTATCCATGCATATAAACGCTTAGTATTTGAATCATTGTAGGTCGGACTCCAAAATGACCTAGACCTAGTGTTGATGGGGACATTAACCCATTTAAGACCAAATGGAGTCTTCCTTTTTTCACGACTTACTTCCGGCTCTAAAAATAAAACGGGGAAAATCCATGGCCGCCATCGCCACTAAATGTAACAACTGCATGCGATTGGTAAAAGGGAGAAATTCAGCGCTCAGCAAAAATACAATAAAATGTGCGACCAGTGAAGACTCGGATCAGCAAGCGCATCTGCGAAAGCTAATCAGTGTCCCGGTTGCTGCACTCGCGTTCTTTAGTGATGCGCTGCCACTCATTCTGCTTAATGTTCAATGTTTGTTTGATTTGAGGTCATTTTGGAGATGTTGCTTCCAATTTTGTGGGACTTTTACCCGACATTGAGATGAAATGACATCTCAAGCCCTGTCGCCCAATGAAACCAATAGGGTTTATTAGCATGGACGGCCCGCCTCGCACCGCGGTTCCTGGACAGGCTTAGATCCTCTAAGCGGTTTACCAGCACTAGTGTGCTGGCCAGATTCAGCTCTGCGTGGAAGCATCATGCAGCCCATATATTTCTTCAAGCCCCTATGGGAGGGGGCCAATTAATGTTCAAAGACGCCGATGAGACATCTTAGGGTGTTAATTTAAAAAGGCTACTTGATAGATAGCGGTAAATAAGCATGCACTGCATAATGACCTGACCACCTGTGATTCACAATTAGATATATGAGCACCCAAGAATTACGGGTTAATCCTGCTATTGTGACTCAATAAATATAATTTTGGTCAAATGTATACGGAACACAGCGGAAAAAGAGATCAGTCTGTGCAGCGGTGGTTCTATCTCAGACTTGCATTGATGATAATGTTGCGAGAAAAAAATACGTCGGGATCATAGAAGCCTCCGTGGTCGAGTGGTTACGCTACTCGCCTTGTAAACCAGGGATCGCAGGTTCGATCCCGGGCTTCTCCAGACTTTCGGATGAGTCTTTAAATCGAGGTCCCGTCTCCGTATGACCTTAGCTGTTGGTGGGACGTAAAACTGAAACACTCGCTCACGTCGGGATCATAAAATTATGAAAAATAGAAGTGGAGTCAAAAGTAAACAACCACCATGATGCAATAATCAAAGGCGTGGACATACACGTGTCGGAAAACCACACTGAACAAGGTTTTAAGCCTCCGGATAAGGGTTTTAAGCCTCAGAATAAGAGTTAATATTTCCGACAATGGCCAAAGGACGCAAAAAAAGTCATGGACGCAAATTTTCTTGCACCTGCGGCCTGCGGACGCTAAGCAGAAAGAGCTAACGCTAACACTGCCTGGTCGGATATATATTCAGTTACATTAATTATAACTTTCCTAGCCCAGTTGTTGTTGCTTCCGTTTTTGTTTTTTCTACAAAATACAGAGTAATCCATTTCAACATGAATTTCTGGGAATTGGGAGAAATTGCCGCCAGAAACTTCTCATGCATTTGATTTTTTTCTTGCATTTTTTTTTTTCGGAGAAACTGTCAGGTCCTCCACAAACTTAACTTTTTATCGTCTGGGCGTCTGTTTTGATATTTAATTCCTAACTACATGACAATATGATCCTGTAGATCCGTCGAACCCAATATTTTTTTTTTCTCGAAGATGACATTCCATAGAAGTCAATGTGGATATTCAATATTCAGGATCGTATTTTTATGCACACTTGTCATAAAGTTAATGTTCATGCTTCAAGCTTTTTATAAAGTTAATAATTCGGGCGGCTTTTCCTTAGATAATAAATACTGTTAGGTAATCATGCATCAATAATCGGTTTCCTAATCATGTTGATAGTTGTCATAACTTGAGGCTGATTAAATACAAGGCAGCTCAATATCTGATAGTCAAAAGGTAAGGTTGAAGTGTTTCAGCATAATTAAAACAAATATCATTCATTAATGGATGAATTTTGAATCGTCCTTGAAGATTGGAAGTTTTTGTTGATCTGATGCGGAGAAAATTTCCGCGATTTTAATTGCTTTTTGTCATGCGTCACTTTTTTTCCTTTGCTGATACGACTGCAATGGAACGACCTTGGTGTATCGCCAATTTGCCGGTCGTATTTGGTACGACTTTTTCTTCATTTCTATGTGTATTTGCTCGATTTTAGAGTCGCATTTACGATGATATGACCCTTATCAATTACTCTGCATGATGTTTGCTTTGAAATAAATATTGTTTAAATCAAAACAAATGTAGCCTGTCCATAGGAATCTTCAATTGATTAAAATTGCAAATGTAGACAGACAGATCGCTGGACACTTTTTACTGCTCTTCTAGACAGATCGCTGGACATTTTTTTTAAATTGCACATGTAGACAGACTGTTTGACAGTTTTCTCAACAGATAGATCATAAGTTCTGTCCTTATGTGATAGCTATACTTGGAAAGCGAATAAAACAAAAAGTTACGTAAAAACTTGTAAGTAAGCTTTTGTTAATAATGGTATCTCGAATCGTTGACATGGGTCATTCACGAAGAGATTTTCGTCAATTAAAAACGGATTTAGGATAAATGAATTTCGGTAATAAAAGCAAAATATCATTCTTTCCTTCTGGAGGCATTATTTCAATGTAAATGGGTATATTTTCTCTCAAAATGTTGGAATATTGTTGGCATTTTAAGTGCCGCCAATACATTTGAATAGCCTAGGTCGTTTCAGTTGACAGCCAGTGCTTTGAGCATGCGCAAGAACAACGTCAAACGGAATTTGTAAAACCTCCTATAAATCGCATGAGTCCATTTCGAAATTTGGGGTTGTCAGGTTGCGTTTTCTTCAAACTTTATTTGGAAAATGTCTGAACTTTTGCAAACAGTGTAGGCCCTGATCAGACGCCGCTGATCTGGGCCTGCACTGTTTGCCACTAGAGGTGTCACGATTCACCGCGGTACAAGGGCTTCAGTTCGATTCACGATATTGTTTTCTTAATTTTCGGTACGATTCGGTTCGAATGTCAGGGCCGAAATGTCCGGCCGCTTAAATCAATTAGTGGAAGAAAAAGAAATAAATCTAGCGAAGATCTGCCTTCAAAACAGTTCGGATAATAATGTTTGTCGATCTTCTTATATATTTTTGATGTAAGAAGGCTCAGTTTTATAAAATTTATGTCCAAAAAGAAAAAATAATTTTCGATTTTTTCGTAACATGAGCGGTATTCAAATCGGAAAATGGCCGACCGGGGAGTGAGGGAAACTCGTGAAATAGAAGATGCGCCAGCAAAGTTTAAATCCGTTGTCTGGAAGCATTTTGGATTCGAAAAAAAAGAACAAAATGGGGTCAAGTCTGTGGATTAAACAAACAATATGCAAAATCTGTAAAATTGATATATCCTATGCTACTGGTACAACAACAATCATGTTTACAGATTTGCAACGGAAACACCCGGTCGAATATCAACAACTACAAGATCAACAACCCAAACAGAAAGCAGCTAAAACAAGTGTGAAAACTGTTGGGTTTCCCTCTAAGCCTGTCCCAAAGGGTCAACTAAGGCTGCATGATGTTGTCAAAAGTAAACTGAACCCCAAAAGTCAAAGAGCCTTGGAGTTGGACTGTACAAAATCAGTGGGTGTATTCATGGCCAAAGACCTTCGGCCATACAGTGTTGTGGAAAACCCAGGATTCAGATACACTTTCACTTTTGTTTTCCAACCAGTGATCCTTCATAAAATGTATCGCGATACGTATTATATCGTGAGACAAGTATCGCATTGTGAGGTAAGCGTATCGTGGCAGCCCTATTTGCCACGGTACCCGTTTAGGGGTTTCCAGACTGAAATGGGTTAACACCTCAAGACTATATTTATTCAACTGGTGCTGTTGTTTTTTTTCTATCTACTGATACTGCGTCGGTCGCATTTGACCATTACCTCATGTGTACATTACATACACTCTAGGTTTGCAGGAAGAAAGCCTACAGTCATCATGTAAATACGGTAGGGATCTTTAACCTCCCTGCACAGTGGGCCTCCAGTTAGCATCCTGATCCAAAGGAACGGTGCACTTAATGACATTCAGCTCTGCAAATGAAGCCAATGGAACATGTTCAGACACTGAAATTTAAACGCCGCTGTCGGGGATCGAACCCGGGACCTCTAGCATCAGAGGCAAGTGCACTTACCACAGAGCTATCGCGCTCTTTCTCTTCTTTGTTCCTATTACTGCTACTCGCTCACATCTGAGCATTACTAGCAGGACCAGCACTTTTTTTAGCAATGTGGATGAAGTGACTTGTTCAAGGACACGACACTGCCCAGCATGCTGATCGAACCCGCAACCTCTCTATCACAAATCCGATGTGCTACCACTGCACCAAGCAAATTGTCTTCTTCCAGTAAAGTACTGTCCATCCCTGGCGTATTGCCGTACTGTAACGATGTAACATCAACGTTGAGTTAAGAACTACCGGTATATGGAGTGCAGTTACAAACATCTGGCGGCATCTAACGGAGGTTGATGGACTGCACTTGCTGCTTGAAGCTTTCGAGTGCAGTGCAGTCAACAGCAGATTTTGGAAGGTTGTTCCAGAGAAGGATGCTATCTGGGAAGGACTTCTGGTAAACCATTGTTGTGGCATATGCAGCCCAATTCATTACCCCAATAGCAAGGGGTAAATGATTTGCCAAAAGATGCATTCACATACCAAAATGAATTTGGCAGACAAAGAAAATTCGGTCCATGCGGAAGTCAATAAAAATGGCGTTTGTTTACATTTTCAAAAAATGCCCGCGAACGCCAATAATCTCAATATTATGATAGCTAAAATGGCTCATCAATATGGCACTGACTGATACTCACCTCAGCAGTCAAATACTCGAGTATGGCCGCACTGTAAACTGCTGCTGTGGCTCCGACACGGCCATGGCTGGTTGTTCTGTTCTTCAGATGTCTGTGAATACGACCCACGGGAAACTGCAAGATTTCAAGATTTCAAGATTTCAAGATTTTAATAAAGACCGGGACCCCTAACCGGGGTATAGGTCCAACTGCAACAATATTAAAACATGAAACAAAATTGAAGCAAAACATTTAGAAGAAAGCTTCAAAGAAGACTAGAATGAACGACAATCGGAGACTAGTATGAAACTATGAAAGTATGAAACTCAGACCCACTGGTACTTTCAATATGGAGGTATAAAAGGACATCCAGTCCTCCCCCACAATCCTAGCATATGGTGAGCAAACCTGTCCACCACCAGCCGGGGGAATATTCCCCCGTCTGGCCGTAGCCAGGACAGTCAACTTAAGAAAAAAATGCTGTTATAAGAACAATCTAATGTCCAACTCCACTAGTACCAGGAGCTCTGTACTGGTTCACTTTTATAAGATTATGGTAGTTGTCAAGTCAACCCTTATCCCGCTGTTCACGACAAGCCCTATCGCTGAAAACAATGTAGATCCAGACCAGGTGGCTTCTGAAGACGCCATCTGATCAGGATCCACACTATTTGATATTCAGTTTATGAATTTGGAATAATAAATTACACCGAGAAATCTGGTTGGTTCAAATGCTGAAGTGGGTGTGGCTAAATTGAATATTCAGCAGGACAAGGGTCAAGACTACATATTGCTGTGAATCACTTTTAAATGTAGAAAGAAAAATGCTGTTATAAAAACAACTCAATGGCAAACTCCACAAATACCAGGAGCTCTGTACTGGTTCACTTTTATTATAAGATTATGGTAGTTGTCAAGTTAATCCTCATCCTGCTATTCACGACAAGCCCTATCGCTGTAAACAGTGTAGATCCAGATCAGATGGCTTCTGAAGAATCCATCCGATCAGGATCCACACTATTTGAAACTTAGCCTACGAATCTGGAGTAATAAATTACATTGAGAAATCTGATTGGTTCAAATGCTGAACAAGGGTTAAGACTATGTATTGCTGTGAATCACTTTAAATGTAGCAAGAATGTCTTTACAGAACCTGCTCAGTTTAAACAACACTGGATTATCTTTGCTGTTCATCAATTTCTCATAAGTAACAGCATTTGGGGGGCAGGAAAAGCCTCTGGGAAGATACATTTTCCTTTGTTGCTCGAAATATGTACATTCGAACAGGTAGTGATACTCATCGCCAAGTTTGTTTAATCTACATAGCTCACAGATGCGGTCATCTCTGTCAACTCCCCAGAACCTCCCAAGTTCAATAGGTAACTTATGGTTAACACACCTATAATGACAAAATGCCATAGCAAGATCATTAGGTAACAAATGAAAATACTGCTCATACACAAAATCTGTTTTAAATATTCTGTAGTTTAGACATTTAGCAGAATTAAAAACTGAACTACTCCATGAACATTTAAATTTTTCAATAAGTTTTATCTTAACTTTTTGTGCTATATTTCGTGGCACTTGAACAGCATCTTGTGAATTCCATAAAATGTCATGGCCACTTGAAATAAGGCTGTCCTTAACACTTAAAAGCCATCTAGAATGAAAAATGTCTCTCTGGTGTAATGACAATAAAACCCTATAAAGTTTATAAGCTATCTTGTCTTGTTTTCCATTGATTATTCGCTGCCAAAACCCTACCATTCTTGATTTACAAAAAATTTCAATTGGGAATCTTCCTAACTCTCCATATAACATTACATTTGGTGTGGTTTTTTTAACATTTACAGTGTTCAATCCAGGATTTGGGGTTAGGGGGCCCTCAGGGCCCACAGGCCTTGGAAAAGGGGGCCATTTGAAAATTTAGGGGGCCCTTAAATTATACTATATAAAGTTACAAGATTTATCTTAAGGTTTTAGCTGCATGATAAAAATGGACACAAAACAAGTTTAACAGCACAGACAAAATCTATTTAGTTTATCTATCCATCTTCTAATACTGAGTTGGTCACATTTGCTCATTACCTCATTTAACCAGTACAAAACAATTTGGATAAAGTGTCTTGCTCCAGCGCTAAATGCATGTTTTATCTAGAATGAATGTCATTAACAATATTTCTGGAAGAGAAGAACTCTAAAATAAATAGCGCCCGCCTCGGTATATTGCGGTATTTCGGTCCGGTATTTAGCGTAAGCCGCACGGCGCACACGAATTTGGCGTAAGCCGCCCGGCGCACACAAGTATTCCGAACATGGCCGCATCCCCGGTAAACAAAACGTCGATTTCGGTTTATAAAAATAAGAATTGTTACTAGTTTAACAGATGAAACAAAATCTTAATTTGATCAGGCAACATGCGGTTTTTGATCAACTCAACAATACGCAACAGGCAGCCGAAAAACCGCGAGAAAATCGCAAAAATGTACTCCAGAAGAAACAGTCTCTAAATTCTACAGTTGCGCCCGACGGGCCCATTGAATGATCTCTAGTGCGCCCCTCATGTAAAAAGCGGGCCCAGGGCGCAATGGCGCAGCCTAGATTGAACACTGCATTTAGAATGATCTTGTAAAATTGGACACATATCCTTTCTAGTATATCAGAGTTTTCGAAACCCGTAATTTCAGAACCATACAGTAGTATTGGAGCCACCATACTATCGAAAAGCTGTAACTAAATCTACTGGAAGTTGTAGCTTACGAGATTTTCTTAAGACAGAGAACATAGCTTTTCTAGCCTGATCAACTAATCTTTGATTGTTCTTAATGAAACGACCATTAGAAGAGAAAAGAGTACCCAAGTAAACAAAACCATCCTCTATGTCTAAATTCTGGCCATTGTATGTGAAGACCATGTTATGTTCAAATTTCTTCTTAGAAAATATAGTTATCTTAGTCTTTGACGGGTTAACTTCCAAATCCCATGATTTACAATAAAGATACATAGCGTTCAGTGCAGACTGCAGTTCCCCCTTTGATTCTGCGAAAATAACTGTATCGTCGGCATAAAGCAAAATGTAAAGCTTGAATAAAACATCAATTTCTTCATTTCCAAGTAAAATGTTAGCCATTTCAGCCATATTATTTAAACCATTATATGCATGCGAGATGAACTCAGATAAGTCATTAAGAAACATGGAAAACAAAATTGGAGACAAATTCTCTCCCTGTCGGACACCTATATTACTAGCAAAGAAATCGGACTTCTCATGAGCGAGTCGAACACATGATTTAGCATTACTGTATAAACTATGAATAACTTTAAACATTTTACCATCAACATGATGCAAGAGTAGTTTCTGCCATAGGTAAGTCCTGTTCACAGAGTCAAATGCTTTCTTGTAGTCAATAAAAGCACAATATAGCTTTTTCTCGCTACACACATACAGATCAATTATACATTTCAAATTAAAAATATGGTCTGTAGTGCCGTAACCTTTACGAAATCCTGCTTGCTCTTCACAAAGTAAATTCATGTCTTCTAAATATTTATTCAATCTATTATTTAAGACAGACGTGAACAGCTTTCCAAGGCAACTCAATATAGTTATCCCCCGATAATTGTCAGGGTTAGCTTTGTCTCCCTTGTTTTTATAAATTGGAGATATCATGCCCTTTGACCATTCATCAGGTATAATACCTGCAAAAGTTGAATGGAACTTGTTCAGAATGAGAGTTATTTGGCTTCAGTATCTTATTTCGAAAACAATGCTCAAAAGAATATTGCACAGAAGGTTTAAATATAATTTAAAACTAACCTGTAAACCGGCTCTTGCAGACCTTGACACGGCCTTTGCCTTGGCCTTTCCAGAATCTTTTCCAGCTTTACCACCAGGCTGAAAATCACAAAAAAATACGTATTTTAAAGCAAAACTACAAAAATCTGTATAGTTCAGAGAAAACAGCAGACATAGTTCAGCATTATTGCAATAAATTTCATTTTTGATGTTTTAAAATAAGTCCGATATACGCGGATAATTTACCATGATTTTGCTCTAAATATTTCAGTCTCGTTCTCACAAAGCGACGCTCTTCTTTCTGAATAAATTAGTCGTGCGCCAAAAATAGTTTGACCTCGAGCGTAGGTCACGTGAAATCATGTACCAATCAAAATTCCGATTACTTATCGACCGTCCAATCAAAGTATTAGAAAAACAATGGGTTATTCCACTTACACGAGGAAGAAAATAACAAGCGGTAATTTCAAACTGCGAAGAAAGTATGCAATCTTACGTAATAAACAGCTGCCAGTAATACATGAACGAGGTGGTGTGTCAAAATCAGATCCGGGGTAGCCCCTATGTGCTTTTAGCACCCGGTTACCTCACAAAATCTATCAACATGTCAAGTCAAAATCAGATCCGCTGTAATATAGATCCGCTGATTAAAATTAATGTTCTTCACCATTATTTCCGTATGCCGTTGTGTATGTGTGACATTTATTTATTTTTAATATTTTGAATTGATTGGCGTATAAAAATAAATCTTTAAAGAGGGTGTAGCAGGCACACGTCGCTTGATATGACGTTGCATAAAGATCATGACGTTGCACCAACGCAATTACTTCTCGTGCCTGCTGGGAAAACCCTTTTCAGTTCATAAAGTTTCTAATGAAATTTTTGGGCCCTGTTGTTCAAAGCATTTGCTAGTGAGTACAACATCGACTGATGCAATGCAAACAAATACTCACATTTTTTTTTCAGCATAAAGGAACAAAGTTTTAAAGACACGTTAACTAACGACTTCCACTGACTCCATTGAAAGGTTCGATCTGGATACTTGTCCAGTACGCGGACATAAAATTCTGCCTCTGGGTTACGAATTGTCACATGAACTTAAATAATTTATTTCATTGCGAACATGTTAATTAACGTGACTATGATAAAAAAATCAATCTGCTTCCCAGCAATGACGTAACTGTGGCGTAACACTAACGTCCGTGCAACGTCATGCCTTTAATGCAACGTTACATCTACGTCGGTGCAACGTCATGCACTGACGATGATTTGACGTTGCCATTACGACGTGTGCCTGGTGGGTTGTATCTTATACAATTCAAGACAGTGCCTTGACAATGATTTATTACAAATATATAAGAAACGAAGCCCCCTCTTCCACCCCCATGCTTAAAAACCCTATTAGTTTCATTGGGCAGCAGGGCTTGAGATATCATTTCATCTCAATGTCGAGTAAAAGTCCCACAAAATTGGAAACAACGTCTCCAAAATATAGGGGCTTGAAGAAATATATGGACTGCATGATGCTTCCACGCAGAGGTGAATCCGGCCCGCACACTAGTACTGGTAAACCGCTTAGAGGATCTAAGCCTGTCCAGGAACCGCGGTGCGAGGCGGACCGTCCATGCTAATAAACCCTATTGGTTTCATTGGGCGACAGGGCTTCAGATGTCATTTCATCTCAATGTAGGAAAAAAGTCCCACAAAATTGGAAGCAACGTCTCCAAAATGACCTTTACAGTGTTGACGTGGACGTTAAACCTCAAATCAAACAAAAACGTCTCCAAAATGACTTTTACAGTGTTGACGGGGACTTTAAACCTCAAATCAATCAAACACCCCCCCCCCACCACCACCACCCACACAAAAATGAATAAACAAGGACAGAGGCAAAAGAGCAGTAGAAAAAAAAAGAAAGAAAAGAAAGCCGACGGACGGAATAGGTGCAGGCTGGAGCCTTCGCCCAGAGCACATGTTCGATTTCGATAACGCATTCGCTAATTAACCCATGTGTTTAAATATGGCGTCGACCCCCGCCCATCGGGTCTTGGAGAAATAGATTGGGCTGCATGATGAAACCGACCGCACAGGAGCACATGGTTTTAAGCCTGCCCAGGCAAAATGATGCGAGCCGGACCGTCCATGTAGGGGAGACCGGGGCTAGTCCGGCCCCGGGGCATGTTCGGCATATGGCTATATTTAGCATGTCAACCAAGTTAAAGAGCTGAGGATCATTCTGTGAAGTCATTTAGGACGATTTTATCTACGTCAGTATATAATGACCGCCTTGAATTAAGAATATGGCATAGATTTTGGAACCGAAATCTCGTTTTTGTGCATGCTGAGAAAATTTTCCATAGTAATTATAGTTTTTATTTTTCTTAAGAAGTGTTATGATTCCGATATAATTTCTATACATTCATTACGGTACGATAATGCGCTTTAATGTAATACATTATTAATTTCTTTTCCTGCACCCTAAAAGGATTATTTCACGTGATGTTCCAGCAAAGTTTGCCAGGGGCAAGTTCGGCCTTTTAAATCGGGGCAAGTTAGGCCACCATCACCCAGTCTCTGCGACTGAAAATAGCTTTAATCGGAAAGAGACTTAAGAAGGCGTATACCGACCTTACTTGCATACACAGTTTTCGAAGACCAAGCTGTAAAATAGTCTTTCGAAAAGTGAACCTTTTCTAAAATGGGGCCGAACTAGCCCCGGTCTCCCCTACTTTTCTCATGTTCAGGTATTTAAACTTTTTAGCTCACCAGAGCCGAAGGCTCCGGGGGAGCTTTTAGGATAGGCAGTTGTCCGTCGTCGTCTGCGTCGTCGTCGTCGTCGTCGTCGTCGTCTGCGTCTGCGTCTGCGTCGTCAACACTTTCAAACGACATCTCCTCTGAAACCACTGGACCGATTCAGCCCAAATTTCATCTGTAGCATCCTTGGGTTGGGGGATTGAAAGTTTGTGTTTTTTATGAAATTCGGCTCATTGGTTTGGTTGCTATGGCAACTTAGAGTTTCCATAGACTTATAATGGGGAAAATTGAAAAATGGCATTTTCTGCCAAGCCACTGCAGATATTTTGACAAAACTTTCATAGAAATATTCCTTAGGCAATCTACTATCTGCCATATGATTTTAGGCCTACTGCTCATTTGTATTGGTTGCCATGGAAACCAAAATGAAAAAATAGAAAAAAAATACTTAAAAAATCATCTCCTCAGAAACCGTATGCTCTATGAGGCTGAAAGTTTATGGAAATATTCACCATATTTGCCTTTATAGGTTTTGTGTTTTTTATGAAATTCGGCTCTTTAGTTTGGTTGCTATGGCAACTTAGATTTTCCATAGACTTATAATGGGGAAAATTGAAAAATGGCATTAACTACAAAGCCTTTGCAGATATTTTGACAAAACTTTCATAGAAATGTTCCTTTAGTAAACTTCTCTCAGCCATATGCTGTTATGTCATCCTGGGGGTCCAGTAGGTTGTGCCGGGGCCATGCCCCGCCGCCAGTACTTCATAAAATGACATATCTCAGAAACCTTACAGATCCCCACCCCTAAACCATATATATTCTTGTTCCTATTGATAAGACGCATTCAGTGACACCAACCTGGAGGTCCTCCGGGATGTGCCGAGGCCATGCCCCACCCCCTCCACTTCATAAAAGGCCCAATATCTCGGAAACCATTCAGATCCCCACCCCTGAACCCTATATACTCTTGTTCCTTATGATAAGAAGCATTCAGTGACATCAAACTGGGGGTCCCCCGGGATGCGCCGGGGCCATGTCCCGCCCCTCCATTTCATAAAAGGCCCAATATCTCGGAAACCTTACAGATCCCCACCCCTAAACCATATATATTCTTGCTTCTTATGATAAGACGCATTCATTGACCCCAAATTGGGGGTCTTTCGGGGTGCACTGGAGCCATGCCCCACACCTTCACTTCACAAAAGGCCATATATCTCAGAAACTGTTCAGATCCCCACCCCTAAACCATATATGTTCTTGTTCATTATGATGAGACACATTCAGTGACACCAACCTGGGGGTCCCCAGGGATGTGCTGGGGCCATGCCCCACCCCCTCCATTTCATAATATCACAATATCTCGGAAACCTTACAGATCCCCACCCCTAAACCATATATATTCTTGTACCTTATGATAAGACACTTTCATTGACACCAACCTGGGGGTCTCCCTGGGCCTTGCCCCACCCCTGCACTTCACAAAAGGCCTTATATCTTAGAAACTGTTCAGAGCCCCACCCCTAAACCATATATATTCATCTTACTTATGATAAGGCACATTCATTGACACCAGCTTGTGAATCTCCTCTGAAACCACTGGACCGATTCAGCCCAAATTTCATCTGTAGCATCCTTGGGTTGGGGGATTGAAAGTTTGTGTTTTTAGCTCACCAGAGCCGAAGGCTCCGGGGGAGCTTTTAGGATAGGCAGTTGTCCGTCGTCGTCGGCGTCATCGTCGTCTGCGTCTGCGTCGTCAACACTTTCAAACGACATCTCCTCTGAAACCACTGGGTCGATTGGGCCCAAATTTTATCTGTAGCATGCTTGGGTTGGGGTATTAAAAGTTTGTGTTTTTATGAAAATCGGCTTTTCAGTTTGGTTGCTATAGCAACTTAGAGCTCCCATAGACTTACAATGGGGAAAATTAAAAAATCACATTAACTGCCAAGCCTTTGCAGATATAGGGACAAAACTTCATAGAAATGTTCCTTAAGCAATCTAGCATCTGCTATATGATTTTAGGCCTACTGCTCAATTTTATTGGTTGCCACGGAGACAAAAATGCAAAAAAAAGAAAATAAAACTTAAAAATCATCTCCTCAGAAACCGTATGCTTTATGAGGCTGAGACTTAATGAAAATATTCTCCTTATTAGCCTCAACAGATTTTGTGTTTTTTATGAAATTCGGCTATTTAGTTTGGTTGCTATGGCAACTTAGAGTTTCCATTGACTTTTAATGGGGAAAATTGAAAGATGGCATTAACTGCCAAGCCTTTGCAGATATTTAGACAATTTTTTTATTGAAATGTTCCTTGAGTAAATTTCTTTTAGCCATATGCTTTTATGCCAACCTGAGGGTCCTGCAGGTTGTACCGGAGCCATACCCCACCACCTTCATTTCAGAAAAGGCCATATATCTTGCAAACCATTCAGATCCCCATCCCCAAACCATATATACTCTTGTTTCTTGTGATAAGACACATTCATTGAAACCAACCTGTAGGTCCCTTGGTTGTGCTGGGGCCATGCCTCAACCCCTCCATTTAAAAAATGCCCCAATATCTAAGAAACAGTTCAGATCCCCACCCCTAAACCATATATATTTTTGTTCCTTGTGATAAGATGCATTCAGTGACACCAACCTGTGGGTCCCATGGCTGTGTTGGGGTCATGCCCAACCCCTCCATTTTTAAAATGGCCCAATATCTAAGAAACAGTTCAGATCCCCAAACCCTAAATGATATATATTCTTGTTCCTGGTGATAAGACGCATTCAGTGACACCAACTTGTGGGTTCCTTGGTTGTGCTGGAGCCATGCCCTAACCCCTCCATTTCACAAATGTCCCAACATCTCAGAAACCGTTCAGATCCCCACCAATAAACCATATATATTCTTGTTCCTAGTGATAAGAGGCATTCAGTGACACCAACCTGTGGGTCCCTTGGGTGCTCTTGGTTCCATGCCCCAATCCCTCAATTACAAAAATGGCGCAATATCTCAGAAACCATTCAGATCCCCGCCACTAAACCATATATATCCTATTCCTTATGATAAGACACATTCAATGATACCAACCTATAGGACTCCTGGGATGCGCTAGGGACTTGCACCACCCCTTCACTTCACAAAAGGCCAAATATCTGAGAAACTGTTCAGGTATCCACCCCCAAACCATATATTTTCATGTTCCTTATGATAGGACGCATTCAGTGACTCCAATATGGGGGGCCCCTGGGTCATGTCGCAGGTCATCTTCCACCCCTCCTCTTCATAAAAAAGCTGTATATCATAGAAACCGTACAGATCCCCACCCCATAACCATATATTTTCTTGCTCCTTCTGGTAAGACCCATTCAGTCACACCAACCTGGAGGTCTTTTTGTGCTGGGGTCAATATACCCCACCACTTCATAAAATGCCATATATCATAGAAGCCATTCAGATCCCCACCCCATATTCATTTGTATTCTTGTTCCTTATAATTAGACACATTCAGTCACACCGACTTATGGGGTCCACAGGGGCTGTAACCCACCCCTTTATTAGCTCACCAGAGCCGAAGGCTCCACTGCAGCTTATAGGATAAGCAGTAGTCCGCCGTCGTTGTCTGTTGTCAGCACGCGTAATCTCCTCTGAAGCCACTGGGCCAATTCAGCCTAAATTTCATCTGTAGCATCTTCGGCTGGGGGGATTGAAAGTTTGTGTTTTTTATGAATATAAGTTGGTTGGCATGGCAACTTAAAGTTTCCATTGACTCAAATTTGAAAAATGGCATTAACTGCCAAGTCTTTGCAGATATTTTGACAAAACTTTCATACGAAGAAAAACTTTCGAGTGAATGTCACCACTCCGGAGTCTGCGTTGGCATTGGCGTCTTCATTTCCAAAAAAAAACATAACCTTGGCTATAACTTAAAAAGTATTAGACCTAGCCCCATGAAACTTCATACATATACTCATCATCAATATAGCTACAAAAGCTACGTTGACGCTTATGACCCACATATAGGGTTGCTGCGTCGTTAAACACAAAATCATCAACAAAAAGAGGTACATTCTGACCAAAGGTCATAACTATATTGTTGATTTTGACTGTATTATCTCCCCTTTTCCATTTTTTTTCTGAAACACATTTTTTGCTCTCATTTCAATACTATTTTAAATAGAGCCTTCAAACTTAACATGAATGTTCCTTGGGACAAGACCTTTTCAGTGATACCACACTTTTTGACCTGTGACCTTGACCTTTTAACTTTGACCAATTTTTCGAAAATTTAAACAAAAACCTCAACCTTGGCCATATTTCCAAAAGTATTCGGCCTACCTTCATGAAACTTCATACACATACTAACCATCACAAGAGCTACATTCTGTTCAAGTTTCATAACTCAGTCTTGCAATTTGACTGAATTATTTCCCCTTTCCTCTCCATTTTTTAAAAAAAAAATGTTTATGGCTCTTTTTTTCAATACTATTCCCAACACAGCCTTCAAACTTCACATGAATGTTGCTTGGAACAAGACCTTTTCAGTGATACCACATTTATTGACCTGTGATCTTGACCTTTGAAATTTGACCTATTTTTCGAAAATTTGGCCAAAAACCTTAGTGGCCTACCGACACATACTGACCATCACAAGACCTACATTGTTTTCCAAGTTTTATAACTCAATCTTGCAATTTGGTGGAATTATCTCCCCTTTTCTTACCGGCCCCGATAGCTCAGTTGGTAGAGTGTCCGCTCCGGGGAACGGGAGGTCTCGGGTTCGATCCCGGACCGCGACATACCAAAGTCGTTAAAAATGGTACTAGCTGCTTCTCGTTTGGCACTCAGATTTACGGGGTAGAGCTAGGACTGGTCGATCCAGTGTCAGGATAATGTGACTGGGTGTCGTATCATGTAATGTGTCTGGGTCATGATACTTCAGTGAGGCAGCACTATAAACGTGAGCATTGAGCTCCCTGTCGCAACCAGACACCGTCGTGATATGACTGAAAAATTGTTGAAAGCGACGTTAAACCCGAATTCACACACACACACTCCCCTTTTCTCTCACTTTTTTTTAAAAACTCTGTTACTCATTTTAATACTGCAAACAATAGAGTCTTCAAACTTCACATGATTGTTTCTTAAGACAAGACCTTTCCATTGATACCAAGATTTTTGACCTGTAAGTTTGGCCTTTGAACTTTGACCTAATTTTCTAAAAAAAAAACAACAACATATTTGCAATAGTATTTGCCCTAACCTTAACATTACCCTGCTGTAGCCGACAAGCCCTATCTTTGCAAACAGTGTAGATCCAGATCAGATGGCTTCTGAAGAAGCCATCTGATCAGGATCTACACTGTTTGACATTCAGTTTATGAATATGTAGAAATAAATTGCATCAAGTAAGCTGATTGGTTCAAAGTCAGAAATGGGTGTGGCTTAACTGAATATTCAGCAGATTAAAGGTTAAGAAACTTGGCACAGATTTCAGTTGTTGTGAAACTTCTTGGCCTTTGACCTGTTTTTAATTTAACAAAAAACTTTAACCTTGGCCATATTTTTGAAAGTATTTGGCTCAGCCCCATGAAACTTGAAACATGTCTGTATCATCAAAAGAGCTACATTTTGACAAAGTTGCATTTATCTATTATGCAATAGGACTAATTTGTCCCTGTTTGTGACATGAAAAAACAGACAAGCATGGTGCCACTTGTGGTGCTCTTATTATTGGTTGCCATGGCAACCAAAATGCCAAAAAAAATGGAAAAAAATTATCTGCTCAATAACCATATGGTCTATGAGGCTGAGACCACTAAGTAGAACTAAGCCTGCCCAGGCAAACAGGTGTGAGTAAGACTGGCGCTATCAGTTTCATTGTTTGACAGGGCTTGAGATGTCATTTCACCACATTGACAGTGAAAGTCCAATAAAATTGAAAGCAGCAACTGCAAAATGACATTAATAGTGTTGACATGAATGTTAAACCTTACTTCAAGCCCACAAAACTTGGATTCAGCCGGGCCAAGTCCCATATTCTCCTCTCGTGTGTTAGAAAGTGGTCTAATTCCCACCCCTAAATCACATATACCCTTGTTCCTTATGTTTAGATGGATTCAGTGGCAGCAAATTAGGGGTCACCTTGAGGAATGCCAAAAATTGAAATAGAGTCCACATAAGAGCTCATTTGAGTATGGGAGGTTTTGGGGGCTTAATTATCAGTAGAATATAATCATGTCTTGTTCTTTTCCTTCTTTCAGGTTGACTGATTGCCTACAGACAGATAGATATGCTGCTTTTAGGGGCTAAAATAAAAAGCTAAAAAGTTGCTATTTGGAAACAAAGAACACATGAAAGAACGAAAATCAGAGACTGTTTTATTGAGTCTCTTCATACACAGCAATTTATTTAGTTTGCAAGGCTGCATAAGCCCAGTATTTAACGGACTGGAAAATACTGGCTTAAGCCATAATCAATTTTCAATGTAACCAGAATGGGCTCAGTGATCCCAAAAAGAAAACATAATCTGCACTATGATAAAGCATAGGGAGACTTTTTGCAGCCACTACTTAACACCAGCTGCAATGAGGTAGAATTAAAATCTAAAAGCCAAGTCATTACTTCAGGACATCACTGTTAAAAATAATACAATTCCAAACAATATTGAAATTGAATCCAGGCGAGCCAAGTTTTGATCTATTCAGTAGGATGATAATATGAATTCACATATGGGAGGTTATTTTTTTTTTAATTTGCCATGTTAAGCTCTGGAATGGTGTCAATAGAAAGATGGTGTGTCTCAAATGTAAAAGCCCCCGCCCATTGGGCTAGAAGAAACAGATTGGGCATGATGCTTCCATGCAGAGCTGAAACTGATCTGGTGGACCACTTAGAATTCATGCGAGTCGGACTAACCAGTGCTTATAAACCCTATTGGTTTCTTGGGCGGAAGGACTTGAGATGTCATTTTTTCTCAGTGTTGGGTACAAATCTCATGAAATTGAAAGCAACTTCTCCAGATTGATCAAAATAGTGTTTACAGGGATGTGAATTAAACAAACACACAAGTCCAAAAGTATGAGTCCAAATTTTTGAAGGAAAAAAATTGTAGAGTGATTACTAGTACATGTACCTTGATTGGAAATAATTTGATTGAATGTCAGTGAGGAGTATTATGGCTATCTTTATTTATAGTAAGAAAAAAAAAACACATTTGTCTTGTTGACTTCACCCAATGTCCATTCACAAGAAACGAAAGCCTTAACCCTTATCCTGCTGTACAAGACAATCCCTATCTTTGCAAACAGTGTAGATCCATATCAGAGAGGCCATTTGATCAGTATATACACTGTTTGACATACAGTTAGTTTATAGATTTAAAAGAAAAAATTACATCAAGTACTCTGATTGGTTAATAGTCAGAATTGTGTATGGCTTAATTGAATTTTCAGCAGACTGAGGATTAATATTGTTTGAAGCCATAATCAGGAATCAATCCCGTCAGAGACACTAATGGGAAAGTTACACAAACTTGAAGTAACTAGACCCTAATGGAGACAACTGTAGAGTAAAGCCAAAAGGACAGTTACTTTCCCACAAAATGGCCAACTGGCTATCGAAAATTAAAAGACCATTGAGGTACATACAATCAATGACAAACAATACTGCAAATACACTGCCCTAGAAGAACCGCCTTGGAAGGGTCAGTGACAATTATTTCACTTGTGTGTGTGGGGGGGCTGCAGTCCCCACCCTTGCTTCTTAGTGAGACAAAGTGTCGCGTGCAAGACCCAGGTCTGTACCTTAAAGGTCAAGGTCATACTTAGAGGTTAAAGGTAAAAAGGGTCTTTTTATTGTGTCCAGTCAATGACTTTCTTACTTTTTGGATTGATTTAAAAATTACTTGGCAGAAATATTAACCATCATGTGATGATATGTCGAATGCAAGACTCAGGTTGATAGCTCAAAGGTCAAGGTCAAACTTAACGGTGAAAGGCCATCTGTCCGTCCACAACACTTTCTTGTCCGCTCCGTATCTCCTGAACCCTATGATAGAATTTCACGAAACTGGACAAATATTTTTCTCAGCGAGAAGAAGTGTTGCAAGCAAGACCCACGTCAAAGGTCAATGTCCTAAAGGTCAAAGGTAAAAATGTGTTGTTTTTTTATCATGTCCGATCAATAACTTGCTTATTCCTGGAAGGATTTAAAAATTACTTGGCAGAATTGTTAACTATAATGTCATGGTGTTTCGCACGCAATACCCAGGTCAGTACCTCAAAGGTCAAGGTCAGACTGAGGTCAAATGTAAACAAATGGGGTCTTTTTATTGTGTCCAGTCAATAACTTTCTTATACTGGGATGGATTAAAAAAATCACTTGGCAGAAATGTTAATTATAATGTGACAGTGTGTGGCAGGCAAGACCCAGGTTGGTACCTCAAAGGTCAAGGTCATTCTTAGAGTTCAAAAGTAAAAAAGGGCCTTTTTATTGTGTCCGATCAATAACTTTCTTATTCCTAAATGGATTTATAAATTATTTGGCAGAAATATTAACCATAATGTTTTGATGTGCTAGACTGAGGTTGATACCTCAAATGTCAAGGTCATATTTAGAGGTCAAAGTAAGGCTCTTCTCTTTGTGTCTGTTCAATAACTTTCTTATTCCTGGATTGACTTTAAAATAACTTGGCAGTTATATAATCATCATAAGACAATGTGTTGCATGCAAAACCCAGGTTGGTTCCTGAAAGGTCAAGGTCATACTTAGAAGTCAAAGTTGAAAAAGGGGTCTTTTTGGGGTGTTTTGTCAATAACTTTCTTACTCCTGGATTGATTTTAAAATTACTTGGCAGAAATGTTAACCATCATAAGATTGCCAATTCAAGGTCAAGGTCACAGTTTAAGGTCACAAGGTTGAGTTTTGCTACTGAAATGCGGTGGGGATTATGGCTGTCCCTCAAACTGCTTTTTTGTTTGATGTGAGTTTAACGTTCCTGTCAATACTGTATAGGTCATTATGGAGACGTAGTTTCAAATTTTGTGGGACTTTTTACCCAAGGTTGAGATGAAATTACATCTAAAGCCCTGTCGCCCAATGAAACCTATAGGGTTTATAAACATGGGTGGTCTGACTCACACCACTTTTCCTGGGCAGGCTTGTTTGCTATGCATCATCATATTTATCAGACTGACTACAGTATGTCTCATTTCAGATCAAGAGAGAAGATTTCCTTATTGTATGATAACCAGTTTTTCCAAACTGAAATGGAAGAAGAAATATGGCTGTCTGCATATGAATATTAGTGTTTTACATCCACCAACAACTACAGTCATATAGAGACAGAACATTTATTTAAAGACTCAGAAGAAAGTCTGGAAAAGTTGAGAATCATACCCAGGGCCTTTGGTTTATTAAGCTACTTGCTTAACCACCACACCAAAGAGGCTTCCATATGATCTTCAGTATCATGTCATAAAATGTCGTACCCGAGTGAAAACCCACTTTAAACTTAAAGTATCTCTTCCATTTTGCTTTGTATTTAAAATAGTTTTCCTTATCAGCAGATTCACTGAAACAAATATTGTATTGAAAAATTAAGATTTCTAACGAAGGTCAATAATTTTATGCATTGTACAGAGTATTCTAATGCAAAACCTATTTTTATCAACTTAATTTGTACAGTTTTACATATCATGGACCATGAAGTCTTATTATGGAAGAGATATTTGTCAATGGGTAACACTGGCATACCAGGTAATGTGCAATTGGTGAAGATTTGCATTTTCTGCACCTGTTTAATTAATGAGAAATTTGAAAATATGAATTCAAAATGATCATATGAGATGATGACATCATTTTGCTAGTATTTTATCATTTGAAGCATTAGCAAAATGAATTCATGCATTAATAATGGCTAAACAATAGTAACATTTTGTCTTCACATATTTGATACATGGGTCTCTTTCTGGGATGTAACTGCCTTCTTGATCACTATGGAAAGTATTATATATATAAATTCATTTATTTCTGTTTCATGTTTACTACACAGGCATGAATTAAACATTTAAGGTGGCAAAACAGATAACAAAATTATCCCTGAAAATCACATAAAACACTGAAATATTATACTGCTGGGTCGGCTTCATTGTTTCTTGGAGATTGATCATGAAATCTTTTCTATGGTCATTTGCTCCCTTTCACTGATTCAAGAAGGGCAGTCATTAGTTTCTGGCGAAAGAATGTGCACTGTACTGTTTAACTGCTTATGAAAAAGCCTGCCCAGGAAAAGTGTGAATAGGGAAACTGACCAGCTCAAAATGGCCTTAATAGTCTTTGACTGAGCTGTTGAACTCCAATACAAACAAAAAATGAACAATATACCACTGAAAGAAGCCGGAGACTTAGCAACATGTAGCCACACACAAATATCACATTATCATGGTACCAACATACAATAACAGGCCTCCATGGCCTAGTGGATAAGAGCACTGACTCTTAGTCATTAAGTCTCTCGCCCCTGTGGTTTGAGCCTGGCTCTGGTTACATGTGAAATGCCAAGTTTTTCAACGGAAAGTCAGGTGGTCTATCTCCAGGCACTCTGTTTTTTGCCCACCTCCGAAAAAAATATAATGTTAATTATTATAGATATAGCTGCAAAGGAACAGCCACTTTGAAATGATCAGCAGAAAACCCAAGTGGGAGTTTCAACAAGGAGTTTATGAGTATTTAAACTTCACTGTCAGTTCCAATGCATGATAACTGATATATTAAGAATGTCAGTAAGCTCATATTTTAGAATTTGTGTCTCCATCAAGTTTTTTTTTTCATAAATCAACAGATCTACTCTTTAACATGTATTGACTCTTTTCCTGATATACACTGGAATAGGGCTGAAAACTTTGAGAAAAATATGAAATTTGTCATGATATTCTCACTGTTTTCAGTAGTAGTCTGCTATAAAATGCATCAAATTTTCAAGCACCAGGGAAAGAGTTATTCTTTTCAATGTTAATACATATTGACTGTGTGTACTTTAATGTTTGTCTATTTTAGGTAAAAAGTGTTCAAGATTGAAATTGCTGGACATTTATGTATTTAATTCAACTGTGTTTTTAATTGTGAAAAAGTGAAGACTTTAGTGTGTCAGACAATTCAGTGCTGCAGATTATTTAAACTTTAGTTAAAGAGGTGGATATTCCTTACAAGTGACAGTAAAATATCCTGTTGGTCATAATTGGTAATTATCTTTTTAAACAAGATGCCTTTAAATCAATTTTTATTGCAAAATAATCATGTTTGTCACGCCTGCTATAAGCATGGCGCGATATAGGAGTCCAAATTTCTGTCCGTTCATCCGTTCGTCAAGCCGTCAACATTTGCGACCACCCTAGCGTTCACCCAAATGGTCCAAGTTTATTTCTCAAGAAGAATTAGAGCTTGATTAATGTTACCTGGTACAAACTTGTATCTAGGGATGGCAACTTCAATGCAAGCATCCATATTTGACCTTGACCTACATTTCTAGGTTCATTAACTTTGTGAAAATTTGCAACCACCCTAGCGTTCACCCAAATGGTCAAGTTTTTTTCTCAAGAACTATTAGAGCTTGATTAGTGTTACTTGGTACAAACTTGTATCTAGGGATGGCAACTTCAAAGTAAGCATTCATATTTTACCTTGACCTACATTTCATGGTTCATTGACTTTGTGAAAATTTGCGACCACCCTAGCGTTCACCTAAATGGTCAAGTTTATTTCTGAACAACTATAAGAACTTCATTAATTTTACTTGGTACAAACCTGTACCTAGGGATGGCAACTTAAATCCAAGCATCCATACTTGACTTTGACCTACATTTCATGGTTGACAGACTTTATGATTTATAGCATCAACTCTGCTTTGTGTAAGTTCATTTCAAAAAACTAAATGAGCTTCTTCACTTATACTTGGTACAAGGTTTCACTAGGAATGGCATCTTTTATGCAAACACCCATTGTTTGACTTAGACCTACATGTCAAGGCTCCATGTCTTGGTGCCCCCCCCCCCCCCCCCCACAGGCGCAACATAGCCTTTGGCAGAATTCTTGTCATAGATAGAAGGTTAAATTTCATTTGCAATAATTTAAAATCTTAGGAGTCTGGAAACAATCTCTGAATAAGATATAGTATCTGAGCATTTGACCATAAAGCTGCTAAACCATGAACTAGTCTAAAGCCATCAATTTATGATAAGTATACCTTCTTGACGCCTGCATTAAATGTTTAATTATTAATTTAATGCAGTCAGTAAGATAATATACTCCTTGTCCATTCATTTTAACTATTTGGGACTTAACATAATGATCAGGAATCAGTACAATTAACTTGCAACTCCCACCAAAGACACCAAAAGAAAAGACACACAAACATGATGGAGAAATAATGAAAATCACAAAGAAGACAAACATTAAACTGGATGGACAAATGCAACTAAAAATGAACAATCAAAATGTGGTAAGAATAAGAATCATTAACAGAACAATAAGTATGATTAAGGAAAGAATTAGAACTACACACACAAACCCTTTATGTTGGAGCCGTAATAGAATATTCTGGACTGGACTAGCTAGTTATATCCAATTAGGCTTATCGATGACTCTCAGACATTTTCAAATTTCACCAGTGGAATCGGTTATAATAGGGGCCTAAAAATTATGATCCTCACTATGATGTCTAGGATATCGCAGGTGCTTTTAAGCTAAAAGCCTCAAAATTACGTATAGAATGCAATATGATAAGGATTAACAACACTTAAGAGACAATGAGTTTCAAAGTGATTGAATATTTAGGATTATGCAAATGAGAACATTTCAATATTAGTAGAATTTTAGTATCTCGGATCTGGATTAAATGTATATTGCTTCCTGTTGTATTCTGAGATAAAGTTTTATGACATACAGGCATGTAGTAAATGTATAACTTTTCAGAATAGCAGAAAACTATAGTTCTCACATTTCCGTTGCAGTTACAAACATCCTGATCAGGACACTGCTTATCTACAAGATTTCTCGCCCCCGTCCATAGGGGCTTGGAGAAATATATGGACTGCACGATGCTTCCACGCAGAGTTGATACTGACCGCACATTAGTACTGGTAATCTGCTTAGGTCTAAGCTTGCCCAGGAACACTGCTGCGAGTCGGCCCTTCCATGCATATAAACCCTATTGGTTTAATTGGGCGGCAGGGATTGAGATGTCATTCCATCTCAATGTTGGGTAAAAGTCCCACAAAATTGGAAGCGACGTCTCCAAAATGACCTAAATAGTGTTGACGGGGACGTTAAACATCAAATCAAACAAACCAATCTACACGGTTTGCTCTAGCCTGTATGTCAGGATACTAAGCGGTATTGCACTTTTATTTTGCTTTGTGTATTTCCAGGTAAAAGATGCCTAGAAAAAAGGGCTGGAAGAAGTCAGAAGTTAAGAAGGGGAATAGAAGTGCGGTGTTACAACAAGAATGTAAATATGACGACAGACTTGACAGGACTGAGGAGCTGGCCTCGTTAAAAACAGAAACACAAGACATGCGACAAGTTCACGAACTTGTCGCCTCAAAATTTGCCAATAGTTTGCCAATAAACCTGCCAAATAAACTGCCAAATGATTTTCTAGATTCATCTTGCACAGAAACTAAAAATGAAGAATATGGTGATATTATTATGTCAAGATCACCTGAACTTACTGCTGAATGTTATGAAAATACAGCAAGCTTTACTGCAGTTTCAAAGACACTGTCTGAAAATGAGTCGGATTTTGCTCTAAGTCATCAAAACTTAAGTGAACTGGAAAATACTGGAGACTCGCCTAGCCAACCTGATACTGTTTTTTTCTACTCCTGCTGAAGGATGGCCAATAGCAAGTGTCGTTTCAAATAAAAACACTGAGATAAGCAGATCTCCGGATCAGGCTTGGAATTCAATTGAAATGGTATTTGGTTCTTTTCACCAAAACGATGAAAGATTTTCACCTATATCTAGAGGATTTCAGTGTACAGCTAATGCACTAAGTATGTTGGCCCATACAGTCACTACTGAAACATACTGTACCTCTTTATTAGATACAATCCTTTGTGGTGGTGATGACTTATATTGTTCAATTATAAATAAGTTAAAATCTGAAGGAAAATTTGTACAACCATTATTGAGTTTGGAAGAAGTACCAGACACCTTCAACATTGCAGGTAGTCATTTTATAGTTAAAAAGCAGCCTATAGTAAGTGGTATTCTTGTTGAAGCTGGTGTTGATACTGGCCTTTCTACACTTCATTCTGCTTTAGAAAGTGCTTTCATTGACAATTCAGGTGGTCTTTTGACTACTGGTGCCATTTGTTCAGCTCTATTAAAAAAAAGAGAAATGTTCTTTTTCTTTGACTCACATTCACATGGAAAAATGGGTTATCGTTATATGATGGAACATCAGTTTTAATATCCTTTACATCATTGGAAGATGTTGTAGCATATCTGTATGCTTTTTATGATAGCTTATCAATTGACTTTAATACACAGTTTGACTTCTTACCTGTTACAGTAAAATTGTATGACAAGGCACATGCATCAGGAGATGTTTCAGAAACTCTTCTTGCATCTTATTTTAAAGATCAAAATGTAAGACAGCAGGCATGGCAAGAGGAAAAAGCAAATAATGCTAGTAGTCTGGCTGCCTCTCAAAAGGCAAGTAAAAAGAAAAGTCGTAAATCATACCACCAAATGTACAAGAGGAAACAGAGAAAATCAGTTGTTTTCAAGAGAAAAGAATGCACACATAAAAGGGAGTCTAGACAGAAACCAGATATTTTAGAGAATGAACATGCTAGGAGGCAGGCGGCTAGACAGACACCGGGTGTTTTAGCAAAAGAACGTGCTCAGAAGCAGGAGTTAAGACAAAAACCACATGTTTTAGCAAGAGAATGGATTCAGAGACAGGAGTATAGAAAGAAACCAGGGGTTTTGGCAAAAGAATGTGCTCAGAAGCAGGAGTCTAGACAGAAGCCAGGTGCTTTAGCAAAAGAACGGATTCAGAGGCAAGAGTCTAGACATAAACCAGGGGATTTGGCAAAAGAATGTGCTCAGAGGCAGAAGTCTAGAAAGAAACCAGGTGCATTAGCAAAAGAGCGGGTTCAGAAGCAGGAGTCTAGACAGAAACCAGGGGTTTTGGCTAAAGAATGTGCTCAGAAGCAGGAGTCTAGAAAGAAACCAGGTGCTTTAGCAAAAGAATGTGTTCAGAAGCAGGAATCTAGACAGAAACCAGGGGTTTTGGCAAAAGAATGTGCTCAGAAGCAGGAGTCTAGAAAGAAACCAGGGGTTTTGGCTAAAGAATGTGCTCAGAAGCAGGAGTCTAGAAAGAAACCAGGTGCTTTAGCAAAAGAATGTGTTCAGAAGCAGGAGTCTAGACAGAAACCAGGGGTTTTGGCAAAAGAATGTGCTCAGAAGCAGGAGTCTAGAAAGAAACCAGGCGCTTTAGCAAAAGAACGGGTTCAGAAGCAGGAGTCTAGACAAAAACCAGGGGTTTTGGCAAAAGAATATGCTAAAAGGCAGGAGTCTAGAAAGAAACCAGGTGCTTTAGCAAAAGAATGTGCTCAGAAGCAAGCGTCTAGACAGAAACCGGGTGTTTTAGCTAAAGAACGTGCAAAAAAACAGGAGGCTAGAAAAAATCCTGTCTTTAAAGAGTGTGAAAGAATAAAAAAACACCAGTCAAGACAGGAAAAAAGAAAATTTGAAGAAGATGAAAGTGATAAGTGTCATAAAAAATGTAAGATTTTTCAAGAAAATCAATCAAGAATGAAAGCAAATGAGGTTGCCCGTAAGAAAAAGTATGAAAGTATACATGAAGTCATTAATTGTTTTCATAGAAAAATTGCTGCAGGGCCAATATTTGTATGTACTTGTTGCCACCAAACTTGGTTTCAAAAAAGTGTTTCAGCACTAAAGAAAACTTCTATACCAGCTACATTTAAACAGAATTACTGCACAAAAATGATATCAGTCAATAATGAAGAATGGATTTGTCATACATGTTTATCAGCATTAAAGGATGGTAAAGTTCCTAAACTTTCTGTAGCCAATGGTATGAAATGGCCAGACAAACCACCCGAGTTAGATTTGTATCAGCTTGAAGAAAGGTTGATAGCATTACGCATTCCTTTCATGCAGATAAGAGAACTTCCACGTGGAGGGCAATATTCAATTAAGGGGAATGTTATCAATGTTCCAGTTGATATTCAGCCAACTGTAAACTCACTTCCAAGGCCTATGGATGACACTTTTACTATTGCTGTTCAGCTTAAGAAGAAATTATCATACAAAAAGGTAGACTTCAAAGAAAATGTAAGACCTTTAAAAGTTTTAACAGCATTACATTGGCTTGTGAACAAGAGTGAAATGTATAAAAAATCAGACATTGTTGTTGATGACAAATGGCTTCAAGAAGTTACTAACAGTGCAGAGGCTACTGTTATGGAGTTTTTAGAAAATTGCAATAGCCAGACAAAGGAAAATGAAAGAAACAGTGTTCTGGGACTGGAACAGAACTGTGCTTCTGCATTAGATTCAGAAAGTATAACAGAAGGGTATGATTCTGATGGTTTCAGTGAGATAGATAGTGGTGAAAATGTTGGGAATGTAGATACGTTGGTGGATGATGCTAATGTTGAAAGTAAGTGTGATCAGACCTTTACATTTGCACCAGGAGAAGGACAACATCCACTCAGCTTGTATCAGGATAAGGATGCTGAATTTTTATGCTTTCCAACGATTTACTGCGGTCAAAGACGGATTGATAATGATCAAAGACAAACTCCAGTTCATTACAGTGATATTGTAAAATGGGAGTTACGAAGTTTTGATAGAAGAGCAGCACAATCAGTCCCAAACATCTTCTTCAAACACAAGAAACTACAAATGAAACAAATAAGTGACAAAGTCAATTTAGCCATCAGGAGATGCAAAAACAAAGGGAAAACAATCACTGCAGGTGAAGCTAGAGATCAAGCTTGCATGGATAAACTTGTGAGGCTAGATGAAGGTTATTACATATTTCGTCAACTAAGAAATTCTCCTGCCTATTTAGAAGCAAGAAAGAAAGATATATTTGCAATGATAAGACAGCTGTCCTTACCCACATGGTTTATGTCATTATCAGCTGCTGACACAAGATGGAATGATCTCTTGAAGATGTTAGCGAAACTGAATGATGCTGTTGATTATTCTGATGAGGACATTCAGGCTCTTACTTGGCAAGAGAAAACGAAACTTGTTCAGAAAGACCCAGTTACATGTTCTAGGTATTTTGATCACAGGGTGCAGGAATTTATAAATGGGGTGTTGAAAAGTGAATATCATCCAGTTGGAAAAATAACCGATTTCTTCTACAGAGTAGAATTCCAACAGCGAGGTTCTCCTCATATCCATATGCTTGTTTGGATTGAGAATTCCCCTGCGTTTGAAAAAAATTCTGATGTGGAAATAATTGAGTTTTTAGACCAGTATCTAACTTGCAGCACTGAAGATGATGACGTCGCTGATCTTGTAGATCTTCAAATGCATAAACATTCCAAGACATGTAGAAAAAAAGGACATGCAATCTGCAGATTTGGGTTTCCATTGCCTCCTCTTCCAAGAACAATGTTATTGCATCCATTAGATGAAGAAATAGATAATTACAAAAGGAAATACACAGAGCTTCAGAAAAATATAAATGAGTATAAAGATAGCTCTGACATCACATTTGATGAATTTTTGGAGACAATTGTCAAAATGGACTTTGAAGATTACATAAAATGCATCAGAAGTTCTTTAAACACTGCCAAAATTTTCTTGAAGCGAAAGCCAAATGAAATGAGAGTTAATTTATTTAACAAGCAAATACTCCTTGGTTGGAAGGCAAATCTTGACATTCAGATCATACTTGAACCTTATGGTTGTGCAACATACGTGGTTGGATATATCAGTAAATCTCAGAGAGGTATGAGTGCACAGCTTGATGCAGCAGCAAAGGAAGCTAGAAATGGTAATTCTGATTTGAAGAAACAGGTCAGACATATTGGAAATGTGTTTTCCAACTGCGTTGAAGTGAGTGCACAAGAAGCTGTATTCCTGGTTTTGCAGATTCCTTTGACAAAAGCGACAAGGGATGTTGTTTTCATCAATACATCTACTGCAGACGAAAGAGTGTTTCTGCTTAAACCTAAATCTATTCTAGATGAACTACCTCCTGAATCAACTGACATAGAATCAGATAATATGATTCAAAGATATTCAAAAAGACCAAGGCAGCTTCAGCAGTTCTGTTTAGCTGATTATGTTTCTAAAGTTGATATCGTATATCCCAAAGGAAATACTTTACCAGAGAAAATTAAAGAGAAAAATGAGGACGATGCTTCACCAAGTGATTCTAGCGATGACTGTGCAGATGAGGATGAGGATTTTGAATCTGATAGCTGTCCTTCAAATCTGTTATGTATGACCAAAAATGGCGCCAGATATAAGCTGAGAACAACACCCAAAATAGTACGCTATGTAAGATACAATAAAAAGAAAGACCCAGAGAATTATTACAGAGAAAGGCTTATGCTCTTTATGCCTTGGAGGAATGAAGCAAAAGATTTGATTGGTTCATTTGAAACATATAAAGCACATTATGATACATTGAAAGCCACTATTGGACCTAAACAAGATGAGTATGAACATAATGTAGAAGAGCTTGATATTGCAAGACAAATGGCAGAAACTGATGAGGATGGGTATGATCAAATAGCTCCGAATGCAGAACAGGAAAATAGGGAAGCTGAAGAGGAAGGTGTAAAAGAAGCAGAGCCATTCATATACTTCAATCCAGACAGGGTAGTAGAACATAGGCAGTATGATATCGGTATAGAGATACAAGCCACTTGTTCAGTACCATCTGTCGAAACTAACAGTGTCATACTGCCAGAAGATCAGTATTTACTCTTACTCAGAAGTTTGAATTTGAGGCAACGAGAATTCTTTAACCATGTGATCTTTTGGCTGAAATGCAAAGAAGAGCCTCTATATGCTTTTTTGTCAGGTGGAGCAGGTGTTGGTAAATCAGTTTTAATTAAAGCTCTCTATCAAAATTTGTACAGGTTTTTGAATCTTAGAGAGGGAGAGAATCCTGATGACATCAGAATCCTGCTTTGTGCTTATACAGGAAAAGCAGCTTATAATATCAATGGTGTGACAATTGCTTCAGCTTTCTTGAAAAAGTTTAAACAAAGCAATGAAAACTTGTCAGCTGATGAACTGAACACATTCAGAGTTAAATATAGGCATTTGAAATTGATCATTATAGATGAAATATCTATGGTAGGAACAAGCACATTAAGCTTCTTAGACACACGTTTGCAACAATTGACAGGAACAAAGATACCATTTGGCGGTATAAGCATTATTGCTGTTGGTGATTTGTATCAACTGATGCCTGTTTGTGACAAATGGATATTCAGTGATCCATCAAAGGGTGCTTCAGCACTAGCTCCTAATTTATGGAAGGATCATTTCAGAATGTATGAACTTGTTGATATCATGAGACAGAAAGATGATATTCACTTTGCACAGTTGCTGAATCGTCTGAGGCAAAATGAGTTGACAGATGATGACAGAAGTGAGCTTAAGAGGCATACTGTTGATCCTGAAGTAGATGCCTATCCAAAACAGGCTCCTCATTTATTTACAGAAAATAAGTTTGTGGCCAGACACAATGAAAGCGTTTTGAACAGATTAGCTGGAGAAAAAGTCATTATTCCTTGTCATGACACAGTTGTCATTGCTAATATTTCAGCACAAAAAAGCAAATCTCTCATTCAGTCACTTCCAGAAGATTCTAACAAAACAGCAAATTTAGAGAATCATTTGAAAATAGCAGTTGGAATGGTTTATGACATAACAGTAAATATCAATGTAGAGGATGGTTTGACAAATGGATCCACATGTGTTGCAAAATACATTGAACGTAAATTGGAAGGAACTGACCGTCCAAGTATAATTTGGGTTTTATTTGATGATCCTAAGATTGGCTGTTCCACACGTGAGAAATCTTTAAATAGGGGTTTGTACAGTTCGAACATTGATCCAACATGGACACCAATATTTGACATAGAACGATCATTCATATACAATTTTAAAACTTATCAGAGAATTCAGTTTCCTTTGAAACCCTCAGCAGGAAAAACAGTTCATAAAGCTCAAGGGTCTACAGTTGACGAAATTGTTGTAGACTTGTCTCAGTCAAGAGTTAGGAAACAACCACATATTCACTACGTTGCTTTAAGCAGAGTAAGGAAACTGGAAAATTTGTTCATTTTGAATCTTAATGAAGAAGCTTTGGCTGTTGATGAAAAAGTGAAAGTAGAGATGCAGAGGTTGCAAACAGAAGGTATTCTTGAACTCTGTTATACTCCACTCTATAAAGTTGATCCTTGTAAAATAAAGGTTCTGTTTAACAATGCAAGGTCCTTGCACAAACATTTTCATGAAATTGAACATGAGCCAAATGTGTTATCAGCTGATGTTATTGGCTTTGCAGAAACCAGGCTATGCTCAAGAGATGAGAATATTCAGTTTGATCTCAATAGGTTCAGGCTATTGAGGCTAGATGAAACACAACAATATACCGTCAACAGACCTTACCATGGACTTGCTTTATATGTAAGAGAGTGTCTAGAAGTTCAGAAGATAGATACATTCCATTCTAGTGCATGTGAATTCATACTTGCTACTTTAAGGAATGGTTGCAAGTCTTCTTTCCAAGTTGTGATTTTCTACAAGTATCCCAAAAGCTCGCAGACTGATCTGAAAAATGATATGTTATGCCACTTATTGCCATTGATAAATTTAAATGTCAAAACAGTTATTCTTGGAGATTTCAACTTAGATGCAAATAAGACCACTTTGACTTTTGTAGATTTTATGCGAACACAGTTTGGATGTCAACAGCTCATCAGCAAACCAACTACCGACTCTGGGTCATTGATAGATTTGTTGTTTGCAAATTGCTCATGTTCTAGTGATGTTATTGAAGCTTACTGGACTGATCACAAGCTGGTATATTGTACTTTAGAGACATAAATTTGAAGTAAACAGACCTGCTTGTGGGGTTTCTAGAAATATTCCAGAGCTGTACTAGAGAAATTTCCCTGAGCTATAATAGTGAAATGCCAGGAGATACAAGGAAAATGCAAGGAGTTTACAAGAAATATGCCAGGAGTTTACTAGAAATATATCTAGAGTTTACAAGAAATTTGCCTGGAGTTTACAAGAAATATACCAGGAGTAAACAAGAAATATGCCAGGAGGTTACAATACAAGAAATATGCCAGGAGTTTACCAGAAATATGCCTGCAATTTCCAACGAATATATCAGGAGTAAACAAGAAAAGTGCCAGGAGTTTACAAAAAAGTGCCAAGAGTTTACAAGATATATGCCATAAGTTTACAAGAAATATGCCAGAAGCTTACAAGAAATGTGCCAGGAGTTTACTAGAAATATTCCAGTTTAAAAGAAATGTGCCAGGAGTTTACTAGAAATATGCCATAAGTTTACAAGGAATGTGCCAGGAGTTTACAATACATTTGTGTGTAGTTTACAAGAAATGTACCAGTTTACAAGAAATGTGCGCGGAGTTTACAAGAAATATGCCAGGAGTTACAAGAATATGCCAGTAGGTTATAAGAAAATGCTCGGAGTTTACAAGAAATGTGCTGCCCACCCCCCGCCCATCAGGGCTCGAAGATATAGATGGGCTGCATGATGCTCTCATGCACAGCTGAATCTGACCGCACACGAGTACTGGAAAACCGCTTAGAGGATCTAAGCATGGCGAGGCGAAGCAATGCGAGTTGGACCATCCATGCTTATAAACCCTATTGGTTTCATTGGGTGACAGGGCTTGAGATGTCATTTCATCTCAATGTCAGGTTAAAGTCCCACAGAATTTGAAGCACCATCTCTGAAATGACCTATACATTGATGACGGGGAAGTTAAACCTTAAACAAATCAAATTAAAACAAGAAATTTGCCAGATGTTTACAAGAAATATGCCAGGAGTTTACAATATGTTTACAAGAAATATGCCAGGAGTGCTGGGAGTTATAAATGTGCCGGTAGTTTGCAATAAATATTCCAGGAGTTTTACAATAAATGTGCCAGAAGTGTACAATAATTGTGCCAGGAGTTTACTAAAAATGTTCCAGGAGTCTACTAGAAACTTGCCAGGATTTGACAAGGAATGTGCCAGTTTACAAAAAATGTACCAGGAATTTACAAGAAATGTGCTGGGAATTAACAAGAAATATTTCAGGAGGTTACAAGAAATAATCCGGCCCCCGCCCATAGGGGCTTGAAGAAATATATGGGCTGCATGATGCTTCCACGCAGAGCTGAATCCGGCCCGCACACTAGTACTGGTAAACCGCTTAGAGGATCTAAGCCTGTCCAGGAACCGCGGTGTGAGGCGGACCGTCCATGCTAATAAACCCTATTGGTTTCATTGGGCGACAGGGCTTGAGATGTCATTTCATCTCAATGTCGGGTAAAAGTCCCACAAAATTGGAAGCAACGTCTCCAAAATGACCTTTACAGTGTTGACGGGGACGTTAAACCTCAAATCAAACAAACAAAACAAGAAATAATCAGGAGTTAACAAGAAATATGCCAGAAGTTTACAAGAAATGTGCAAGGTGTTTGCAAAAAACTATTCCAGGAGTTTAGTACAAATATAGGAAGTTTGCCAGAGATGAGCCAGGAGTTCTATACAAAACCAATAAAACTACCAAAGAGCAAGACAGATATGTTTCAGACTAAGAGATATGTCAATAGCTGGAAAACAGAAAGAAATATTATCAAGGTAAAGACAGCATCACATAGGAAAAATATGCAACTTGACATTGAATAGAATGCAGATTATGTATGGCCACAACTTTTATAACATAATTCACTTCACAAAGTGTGTCAGGACTGCCAAATACATTGTTGTTGCCAAATGCATGATATGATTGCTTACTGGTACATTGTAGATGTAAATATTTATATTGCAAAAACCACTTCAGGATGGATTTGATATCCTTGAATGTGTGCACTATTCCTTAAAACATACACATGATTACAAGGTCGGAATCAGAGAGGCTACCCTGTCTGACAAGAGCATTTTATGAGAGGCTGCATGAGGGGAAGATGTCATTTTCTTACTCTACCTGGGCCCCTAACAGCTTGCAACAGGTAAGGGTTTTTGACACATCTGTACATGAAGTGCATTTGTGCACAAGGTAAGCTATTGTGATCACCCTGTGTCTGCCAACATGGGTCGTCTGTTCTGCATCATCCACATGTACCTTGTGCAATCTCTAAAGGCTACAGTTTTTATCCAGTCTGCATAGCTTTACAAGCAGCGATACCATTCCAGATGTATCCTTTAAAGCTACCTGGCTGATTATGTCCAAATTCCATTGTAGCACCCATGGGTGCTGCTATGGTTTATTCAAATACATGGCTGCCATTGGGCTGGGCTGTGTCAATCTGAACTCTGGTGAGCATAGTGGCCCATGGGCCTCTTGTTTTTTTAAACTTTTAGAGAAGTTTATGTTTTAACTACAGAATTGAAACTATATGATAGATGCGTTATATATTTACATTACTTTCCTCCCTATAGGTTAGTTCTGTGAAATATATTAATAGTTCAGGACAGTTACTGTGAGATGAACTTGCCCTGCTGGGTGGCCGAACTTGCCCCTCGGCCGGGCAAGTTCGGCCTTCATGACCCGGTCTCTTTGATTAAAAAATAAACCTTTATCAGACAGAGGCATAAGAAGGCATATACCCAGGCTAGTACGGCTTCATTGTACCTTACTTACAAATATAGTTTTCGGAGACCTAGCTGTAAGACTCATTACAAAAATGAACGTTTTCTAAAAAGGGGCCGTACTAGCCCCGGTCTCCCCATTGGGCGAGCGACAGGGATTGAGATGTCATTTAATCTCAATGTCGGGTAAAAGTCCAATAAAATTAGAAGCAATTTAACGTCTCCAAAATGACCTAAATAGTGTTGACGGGAACGTTAAACCTCAAATCAAACAAAGAATAAATATGGCTTTGCATATTCCGTGGCTAACATTTTTTTTCTCATTACGAAAACACGCCTATTAAAATATATTGAAAATTTGAAAATCTGGTTTTCCCTTAAAATGACTATTTGGACCTTGTCCTGCAGAATGAATTTTCAGCCAACACTCATTTCTGACTATTAGCCAGTTATATTGTGTTCATTCAGTTTATAAACTGCTTTGGAAACATTATGGATCCTGATCGGATGGCTTCTTTAGTAGCCATCTTGTCTGGATCTACACTGTTTGCAAGGGATATGGTTATTATGTTCAGCGGGATAGGGACTAAAGCTGCAAATCAGGCTTTTCAGGTATGGTAAAGCTTGGATGGTATGAGGTCTGGTCACAACTGTTAGTTTGAAAACAAAAACATATTGCAATCTTGAAAACAGCATTTTTAAAATTCTAAGAATGTTTTTTCAGGGTATTCTAAAAAAAGTGTTTTGTCGATAACTTATGTCTTTGGCGAAAAAAATAGTCAGGGCTGCGACAGTGAAAATAACAGGGCATTGTTATTTTTCACAGTGTGAAGATATTATCTAAATCTCACACTGTGCAAAGTATCAGTTTTACTTGTTTTGGAAATGTATTGATTATACTGCTCATTTAAATTAAAACAAAAGGGCTAGGGTCGATAAGGCGCACTTTTGGCCTCGATTTTTCAGAAAAATCAAAATTACATGTTTACTTAGGTTTATACATGTTAAAACAGAACACCATATAAAGTTTCAAGAAATGCTGTTAGAACGTCGGATCGTGCGCACGTATTGCTATGGTGACGTCACTATGGAAGGTCGAAACGGCTGCATGATGCTTCCATGCAGAGCTGAAACCGACCCCCACACTAGTACTGGTAAACCGCTAAGAGGATCTAAGCATGCCCAGGCAAAGCGGTGCGAGACGGCCCGTCCATGCTTAATAAACCCTATTGGTTTCATTGGGCGGCAGGGCTTGAGATGTCATTTCATCTCAATGTCGGGTTAAAGTCCCACAAAATTGGAAGTAGCGTCTCCAAAATGACCTTTACAGTGTTGATGGGGACGTTAAACCTCAAATCAAACAAACAAAACGGTATAATACTGACAACTCCCAACTAGTGCCAGAGACCATGGCTGCGGGTTTGAAATTGTCAGCGCTCGTTATATACATGTTGTTCCATAACAGACGAGTTAAGAAAGTTTTTTTTTAAATATAGAAGCCCACGGCTATCAATTTCAAAATGTGGTCTGATCTAGTAGAGGTGCAGGACTCTGTCTGGTTTTCATTTTTCCCCGCGCCTCTGCATTGAATCATGTTTCATTTTGCATATGAATCTAATCGGCTGCTATTTTCTCTTTATTACTATTCGTACATGCGGTGCGAGTCTGACCTCCGTGCTTATAAACCCCATTGGGCGGCAGGGCTTGAGAAGTCATTTTACCTCAATGTCGGGTAAAAGTCCCACAAAATTTGAAGCAATGTCTCCAACATGACCTTTATAGTGTTGACGGGGACGTTAAACCTCAAATCAAACAAACAAAAACTATTCGTACATGCAAGCTCTTGTGAAAGACAGTTTTAATTTCTACTTAGAAGGCTAAGACGGTAAAAAGTTTAACACACAATGCACTGAAATGATATCTGTCTCATACCGCACTGATGGTTAGGCCTACCGATACATCATTTTTCGCAATTTAATTTTTCTTTTCGCTTGTTGTCATTTGTTACTTCCCTTGTATTCCGGCTGATTGGAGAGGTAATAAGTAAATAATATATATTTACATGCGGTGCCTCAAAATTATTCCGCCCCCGCCCATCGGGGCTTGAAGAAATATATGGGCAGCATGATGCTTCCACGCTGAGCTGAATCAGACTGCACGCGAGTACTGGAAAATCGCTTAGAGGATCTAAGCCTGCCCAGGCCGAGCGGTGTGAGTCGGATCGTCCATGCTTATAAACCCTTTTGTTTCCATTGGGCGACAGGGCTTGAGAAGTGAAACCTCAAATTAAACAATTATTATGATACGCCAAAGTCTTGCTGTTCAAGAGAAGCGGGTGTACCAAAGCTAATTAGGATATAGCTGGGATGTGGGTATGCTTTGGTTATGTATACCTGGGTTACTTTTTTCTCTTGGATGGACAATTCTTATTGTTTTCAGCCTGCACTGTGACTGGGTCGATTGTTTGTCAGTCGACCTAAAGTTATTATACACTAGCCAAATGTTGTTGATCATGTCCACGTGACTGTCCCTGATTAATAGGAAATTATAGTCACGCTTTTCTTTCCGTTGTGAGATCAAAGTATTGTGTAAAAGGGCCATGCACTGGGTTTGGCAATCAATGTAGATCCAGACTAGACGCGGCATCTGATTGCCATAGGTATAGCTTCAATGTGTGTGTGTGTGCGTGTATGTGTGTGTGTGTGAGTGAGTGAGAGAGAGAGAGAGAGAGAGAGAGAGAGAGAGAGAGAGAGAGAGAGAGAGAGGGAGAGAGAGAGAGAGACTGTATGTAGAGATGCTGAAAACAGCATCGTTAACAGAAAAAAAACGTTCTAGAGAGAGAGGGAGAGTGTAGTGATGCTGAAAACAGCAACATGAACAAAACAAATACATTTCAGAGAGAGAGAGAGAGAGAGAGAGAGAGAGACACTGAAAAAAGAGATGCTGAGAACAGCAAATTTAACAGGAAAAAAGTACATTTTCATTACACAGGCCTTAGGGCTTTTCATGGCCAGTCAAGACGATGGTCAGACCAGAGATTATTTAAACAGAGAACTGCTTTCGGGCACGTTCATTGTTACAGACGTCATTGGCTAATTGGGTAAGAGTGCTAGCTGTCTCTTAATTGATAAAGTCTCTCAGTATTGTAGGTTCGAGTCCCACTCGGGTCATGTCAGACGCCAAGTTCTGCAAAGGAAGGTCAGGTGTTTATTTTTTCCAGATACTCAGGTTTTTATCGTCCTCTAGTTGACGATCGGCTCGAAAGCAGTAAAAGTATCTTGAAAGGACCGTAATAGCACACCCGCGACCAATACAAAAAGAAGACCTTCAATGTTATTAACAGTTGCAAGATAGAGTTTTTCTTGAATGCACCAGAGCCTGGAAAAATTCCAGTCAGTTACGGACTGCACCGAGCTCGATGCAGTAATTATTCAATTCAAACAGTCAATATTCTGATCAGTTGGTATGGTCGCACGTCTCTCTCTCTCTCTCTCTCTCTCTCTCTCTCTCTCTCTCTCTCTCTCTCTCTCTCTCTCTCTCTCTCTCTCTCGTACCTGCATCGCCTCTAGTCCCACGTCTGATTGAAGGTTCTCTCTCTCTCTTCTTTTAACTGTATTTTAACTGTATTTTTGCCATTTTGGTGAAATGGAAGTAGCTCATTTTTGTGTGTGATGTTACATGTATAACCCGCTATTTTGCCCGGTAATTGCACACCGGTCAGCCCCGAAAGCATTGATCCTTCATGAGCCTGAGTCACAACGATTTACCTTTTGATATTTGGTTATCGGTAAGTCTACTTTGTGAAAAGGTCAAGGTCACCAAAATTTCACCAAATCTTCGTTTTTTTTTGTAATAATGTATTGTACCAAGTTTGACGAAAATCAATCAATTCGTTTATGAGATAGAGTGCGGACAAGCTATTTTTGACCAAACATTGACTGTTTTTGGGTCGCTGTGACCTTGAAAATGGGGTCAATGTCACAAAAATCTAAACAAATCTGCAGTTTGTTGTAATGATATATTGTACCAAGTTTGACGAAATTTGGTCAATTCGTTAATGAGATAGAGTGCAGACAAGCCATTTTTGGCCAAAAAATGACTGTATTGGGGTCGCTGTGTCCTTGAAAATGAGGGCAAGGTCACAAAAATCTAATCATATCTGTGGTATGTTGTAATGATATATTGTACCAAGTTTGACTAAAATTAATCAATTCGTTAACGAGATAGAGTGCAGACTAGCCGTTTTGGGCCAAAAAATGGCCGTTTTTGGGGTCGCTGTGACCTTGAAAATGAGGTCAAGGTCACCAATTTCCAACCAAATCTTCGGAATGTTGTAATTATATATTGTACCAAGTTTGACGAAAAATGATCAATTTGTTAATATGACAAAGTGCAGACAAGCCATTTTCTGGCCCAAAATGACAGTTTTTGGGTCGCTGTGACCTTGAAAATGAGGTCAAGGTCATCATGACCTAAAGACTGTTTCTCTTATGCTAGTAATGTGTCTATGCAAGCTTGGTCAAAATCCATCCATAGGTTCAGGAGATATAATGCTTCAAATAGGCTACGCCGATGCTGACGCCGACGCAAACGGGATCCGCACCAAAAACAATATGCCCCCTCCCCTCTGGTGGGGGGGGGGACATAATTCCAGCAGGTATTCTTATTGGATAATATGACTTTTCTTAACTAAAAGCCTCGTTTAGCATATACCATTACATCTTTGAATAAAAAGCAATATGATATATGCCAGTTTAACAATCAAAAAGAAGGCAGCATCATCTTTTGCTAGGGAAAACGGTGTCTTTCTTTCAACGCGTGTTGCCATGGCAACAGACTTCAAATGATACAACTATTTACATTTTTCAAAATCGCAACTAATATTTTGTCATTCGGCAAACTTTGAATGATTTTGGAGATGAGGCCAAAAATGGCCCTTATCGACCCTAGCCCTTTACCCACTCAGGGCCACACATTTTGGATTATGATGGTGTGATAGATCTTAATATGTATTACTCTATTTTTTTTTTTTTTTTTTTTATTATTATTATTATTTTCTTTTTCTGCATGCTTTTCAAAAGGAAAAAGAAAAAAAAAAAAAAAAAAAAAGATAGAGATTTATCAGTGAAATAAAGATCAATATTTTCACTGTTTTAAACAGTGAAAATACGATTTTATTCGTCACTGCTATGAGATTACTTTTTTTTTCAAATCTCATTCTGTTTTCAGTACTAGATGACTAAAAATTAATGAACTGTGTTCCAGTTGATGCATAGTCCGTTCTTGTGCGATAAGGACGGTAGTGACGTCATTTTCGACACTGACGTCGCGTAATTTGCCGCGCGACGTTGGACTACGCGTAATTTTTTTTTTTTTTTTTTTTTTTTTTTTTTGGAAATAACTCTTTCAGTTATTTCAATAATTACTAATAATAATGCCATCCCAGGCGATTTCTCAGGTACAAACTTTGAGTTTACACTAAATATTATACTCATCAAACACGCTGGACACCGCTGGATTGGCGCGAAACGACCAGGAACGCCATTAGAGAAACTAAATACTGCATTTTTTGAAGCATGTAGGAAACAGAAAATCTGACTTCTCTTTTTCGGTTCGGGATCGAGTCTTTGTTTCACTCATGAGCGCCAAAGGCGGATATTTTCACTTGAGGCTACGCCACACGTGAAGGTATCCGTTTCGGTGTTCATTCGGTGAGATGGAATTCGATCTTACACTGAAAAAAGAAAAAAAAATATCAGATATCCTCTATTTATCGTATGACGTCGAATCCGAGAGTATAATGGTGCTGTATAGTATGTTCCCTAATCCATTGGTGAATCGGATGTGCGAAACTGTAAGGTTACACATACGACGTCTCTATAATGACGTCGCGAAGTGTTGGCATTGTCTGTAGAAAACGTGAATAGAGTGCGTTTCAAACGTCATAGGGTAGATAGATTTTGCATTCATGTTTATGTATTGTTGGTTTTTTGTTTTTTTTAGTTCGATGGGGGGAGGGCATAAAATGCTGGACAAAACCTTGCATGGTGTGTCCTACCCTCGATCGTATAATAGATCTAGTAATGCAAGAAACTCTGTATGAAAACTTGTTACAAGGTAAAGAGTGATGCTGTCAAACTCATCTACAAAAAAAAAAAAAAAAAAAAATTGTATCGATTCCTGAAAAAAAAAAAAAAAAAAAAAATATATTGAAAATTGTACCAAAAAAAAAAAACATAAAAAAAAAATCTGATATTATTATTATTATTGTATTTCTGGTAGATTGTGGACACTTGTTAAATTAGAACCGCCTCGCCGACGCGTTTCTAACAAGTACCCACATTCTATGTTTTTTGTTCAGAAATAAGAACAGCCCCCGCCCATAGGGGCTTGAAGAAATATATGGGCTGCACGATGCTTCCACGCAAAGGTGAATCCGGCCCGCACACTAGTACTGGTAAACCGTTTAGAGGATCTAAGCCTGTCCAGGAACCGCGGTGCGTGGCGGACCGTCCATGCTAATAAACCCTATTGGTTTCATTGGGCGACAGGGCTTGAGATGTCATTTCATTTCAGTGTCGGGTAAAAGTCCCACAAAATTGGAAGCAACGTCTCCAAAATGACCTTTACAGTGTTGACGGGGACGTTAAACATCAAATCAAACAAACAAATCAGAAATAAGAAAAAGCGTATACCCTGTAAACCCCAGCAAGGGGTCACCGGTTCGAGTCCAGTTCTGGTCATTTTTTTCAGCTTCAGTTCTTAAAGATATATGTATTTACTATATAAAGTGGGGGTTCTCTCATGTTGGATGGGTTGAAAGAGTTAACAGGATATTTTGGGGGTATTTTTTCTTATTTCTCTATTACCCCATATGTTGTGGCGTATCGATGAGACGTTTTTGAGAATTAGAGCTATATAAGAAAAGAAGATAATCTGGAGCTATGGCCTTTGCTACCCAGATCAAGCTTCAGTGGACCAAGGTAACCCTTCAGCCCTTCTGTACAGACACACGGGCTGAGCTGAGGGAAAATTTGGGTTTAGGTTTATCAAGTTTAACTGTAATTGTTGCCGGTCTGGTAGCTCAGTTCGATGCGCGTCTGACTGGTGATCAGGAGGATGCGAGTTCGATACCTGCCAAGGTAGGCAACATTCTTTCGTGGAGATTGATCATGGAATATTGTCTGCTGTAATTTCTTCAAGAAGGGCAGTTGGCAATTTCTGGCGAAAGAATGTGCATTTCATCTCAATGTCGAGTAAAAGATTGCTAATGAAATATTTTCTACGGTCATTTCTTCAAGAAGGGCAGTTGTCAATTTCTGGCTTAAGAATGTGCACTCTACTGGTTAACCGCTTACATATAGGCCTGCCCAGGAAAAAGTGATGATAGGTAAACTGACCAAAAATGACCTAAAATAGTGTTGTTTGGGCCATTAAACCCCAATACAAACACAAAAACTGTGACTGTTGATATATATTGCTGGAGCTTGCTTCTGAACATTATCTTTAATCAATAATTAAGCAGCTCCTTTGGAAAAGGATTTTCTCAGTGTATACGACTTTGGGCGAGGGCCTCAAAATATGTAACTAGTCACTAATACAGGGCATACAGAATCTTTAACTGTATAAAATCTGAGCATTTTATACTTACACATACATTTAAAGCTACAAATCAAACAAACAAATCCACGCAGAGCTGAAACCGACCCACACACAAGTACTGGTAAACCGATTAGAGGATCTAAGCCTGCAGAGGCAATGCGGTGGGAGGCGGACCATCCATGCTTATAAACCCTATTGGTTTCATTGGGCGACAGGGCCTGAGGTGTCAATTCATCTCAATGTTGAGTAAAAGTCCCACAAAAATGACCTTTGCAGTGTTGATGGGGACATTAAACATCAAATCAAACAAAACAACACTGAATTTATTTGCTCACTCATCAAGGCTTGGAGAAATAGACCGGGCTGCATGGTGCTTCCATGCAGAGCTCAGATCGACTGCGTAACTAAGAATGACTCAGCCTGAATAGACAGTGGTGTGAGTCAGATGACAGGGCTTTTCATTTCAATGCAAGGTAAAAGTAAAGAGAGATGAAAGCAATATCCCTGGAATGACCTAAATAGCGTTGACTGGACATTAAAATCTCAGTTGAAACAAAACCATCAATGGCAGCTGGTCATTGAACATAACATCATGGGCATATTTTGGGCTACTGAAGAGGAAAATACAACAAGTAATCAGCTGAAACTTTTATTGCATGTGTATGTATACATACTGAAAACAAGTTGGCTTCCTTCAAAAAAGGAATCCAATACGTGGGCTGGCAATTTTTCTAAACTTTGGGTTTTGGATTATTTTTAGAACACATAAGATAATCAGTTCACCAGCAGTTTATTTGTAGAACAAATAAATAAATACAAAAAATATTGAAACTATTTGTTGTCTACAGTATTTTAATTGTCTGCAATTAAAAGAAAAACAAAGCATTTTTAGAATAGCTTATTGGTACTCTTATTTAGCAATAATAATCACATTGTTACAAAATCAATAATAAAGCATGTTTCGGTGAGAGATATGCAGTCATATACAATTTAAAAATGTTTTAGAAGTTGCTTCTAGATAATTCTTTAAACTGAATGACTTATTACATGCGAAGGTGTATTTTGATTTGATTTTATTGTTATAGACTAGATTTTGTCTTTACACAAAAGTATCTTTAGGCTAGATTTAACGTAATGTAAGTACTTATCAAAACTGGATCTGCCACGAAAAATGATTCACTTGGGTGGTTAAAATAATGGCGGATAGGATTCTCGCGAAGATTAATATAAAAAATAGCCACCATTTTTTTCTGTAATTTATGAAAAAAAAAAAAAATGACAGGAATATCTGCACATTATAAAATGCTAAAACTTGCTTAAATCAATGAAAACATTTCAATCGTTTAAACATTCATGTATTCGAAAGTGTTTCAAATTAAACTTAACTGCTCTGTACCGTTCAGTCCATTATATGACTTATTTTGTGCATCGTTTGAGAGCAGTTTCAAAGTCTGACTTAGGCTAAACTAATGTAAATGTTTATTTTACGTCAGTTTTCCTATGCGGTTGAATAATCTCAATGTATTAGTAGTATTAGTGCCTACGAATTCCCAAACCTTTTCTGCCCATTGCTAAATGAATACTACATGTATCCAGCTTCAATCTCCATTTGTCTATTACATTATATTTATATACAGACGTCTCAAATCCGAAGATTTGGTTTCATATTTACCAAAAGCGTAGAACGGCGTCTCGGGTTAGAAGTCTTAGTTACATGGTTTACCTAAAGTTTTACATACAGTTACATGTTTTATTTACCCAAAGAAGTAGAAAGCTACACAGACTTCTATTTTAAAACGGACGATTGTAGTTGATGGCTGATCACGTGATTTGTCCGAGCGCTACTGTAGGTCAATGAATATACGTCACCGAATTGTAAAGCTGTCTGATGGTTTCTCTTCGTTTGTTTATATAGAAGCCTCCGTGGTCGAGTGGTTACGCTTCTCGCCTTGTAAACCAGGGGTCGCAGGTTCGATCCCGGGCTTCTCCAGACTTTCGGATGAGTCTATTAACCGAGGTCCCGTCTCCGTATGACCTTAGCTGTTGGTGGGACGTAAAACTGAAACACTCACTCACTCACTCACTCGTTTGTTTATAGAAAATTACTCTGCAACACCGACAGGGATAAGAATCCAAATACCTACATGAATCTACTTTCACCTAATATGTAAATCATTGTAATAAATGCAGCTTATAATAAAGGAATGAAGTTTAACCGCATTCTGCTTTTTCTGATCGGTTTTATGCAGACCTTGTATTTTTCTGAAAAACAAAAAGTTTATTCCTTGACATTCCCATCACGTTACAAAGTTAAACTAATATACACCCCTGCAAACATTACTTTATTGAGAGAAAATGTGGAGTGTGCAAGGGGTATTATTCCTCAAAACATTACGATAATACACCTGTGCGACACAGTGCATTCTTTCACATCTCCAAAATGGCTTCTTTTCAGATGAAAATCCTTGATATTTTTTTCTTATTTATATTGCAAACATTGGTTGTGGGCACTCATTAGGTCCACCTCTGCTAGGCGATTCTCACACACAACCTATGTCTTGGAGCAGAAATAAGAAAATAATTTGTACCCCTATAACCCCAGTTTTCTCTATATAAAGTGGGTTTGCTGGAGTGTTCATTTCACGGACTTTTCATTTTTGTTATAGTGCGTACATTACACTAACACCCTTGCAGTGAGCACTGCTGTTAAGTAGAAGAGAAGGCAATGATTTATATAATAAAAAGTGGGGATTGCAGAGATAAGGATTAGTATTGTAACTCTACTAAAATGAAAGTTTAGAATGGCTTCACTGAGGCGGTTCTAGCGGACCTCCAATGATCGAGAATAAGGCAAAGAAGACGAATTCTAAAACATGCCACTACATGTAGTTTTAAACCTGTATCAGAAATGTAAAGATTCAACACCTGTTTTTGGGTCGATTGTTTTACAATCGACCCAAAGTTACTAAGAGGCAAATCAAAAAATAATGCTGTTGCCCACGTGACAATCACTGATTAGGGGAAACCAATATTATCATTATAAATAGAAAACGTCGCGCTATTTTTGTCGATGTTACATGTAAGTCAGAGCTATCTATAGAGTCTGGTAAGGAATCGTGTGCTGGGTTCCGCAAACACTGAATACCCAGATCAGAATGTGGCGCGGAATGTGGCGTCTGCTCAGCCGGCTGCTCAGGACTACACTGTTTGCTTAAATACTGGCATTTAAGGATCAAACGAAATAGGTCAGGCCAATGCCAGGCTGCCTCCGTCATGAAAGGAAAACAAAAACAGTATCTTAATATAGCCCGCGCTCTCACGCGACGACTGTCGGAAAATACTATTAATAAAATTGTTAGAAAGAAATGGACGTTTGCACATATGTATGCTAAGCCGACCAAAAAAAAGACAATATAACGTTACTTTTCACACTTCTGCTTATAACATATCTAAGAACCTAGGAATATTTTAGAGCAAAACTTTTAAAGGTGGTATCGTTATTAGACATACAGCATAGACCCAAATCGGAAAGACATTACATCGCGTCTGATCAGGACCAGCACTGTACGCCATACATACAGCAACATTTTCATTTTAGAACATGATTCAGGTCCGTACGCAGACTCTATAAAATGTGGGGAGGGTGCGTATTCCGGGTAATTTGCAGAATGTGAAATACTGCATGAATTTGAGATAATTTTCCAAATTAGGAGGGGTGGGTGGGGGTTGTCACTCCTAACAGGTAGAATGAACAAATTACTTTGTTTAAACATTGCACTGAATCACTGTTATTCAGTAGCTGGGATGCAGTGGTGGGACTGAGCGAGAAAATGCCAGAGAGGAGAAACTATGGCAGTGTGGATCCTGATCAGCAGTAGCATTCGATGGATCTACACTGTTTGCAAAGGAGAAGTTGGATAAAATGTTATATTACATGCATAACAGAGAAATACTATGATTTCTACCAGACATAATCTTGGTATTTTCCTTTTTGCTGAGAAGAAATATTTCCTCTTAGCCGGAGAAATAAATCTCTTTAGCTGGAACTACTTTATGTACAAGATACAAGATACCGCTTTTGCAGTAAAACCGTTATATTCAAATGCGGGAAAGTTTCAGTCTCGTCGACGTCATTCATGACATAATTGCAATGGTGTCTGGGAAGACATCAACAGACGTTCAGAATGAGTGACGTTTGGGTCGGATGCAACTCTTAAACAAAAGAAAACATGGACATGCGTTTTATCACTGAAACACGTTGTTTCTTCTGTTTATGTTCAAAACTGTAGAAAGCGCTTTCAAAATGGCGGCCATCCAGTTTTTCTTCCACCCAGCTTCTGTAACACTACGCTCAGGGTGTCCACGGTCAGGGAAAAAGTCAGGGAAAAAAATATTTTTTCAAGGTCAGGGAATTGTCAGGGAATTTTGAAATTAGTCAGGAAATTTTGAAAGTTTAGCAAAAGTCAGGGAAAAGTCAGGGAATTTTGAAAAATGTGTCCATGAATGATAAAAAACATCAAAAATAAAGGCTAAGGCAGTTTCTTCATGTTTGGCTTTCACCTTGATAATAATAATTATAATTATAATAATAATACATGTAATTATAATAACAATAATGTCTTGTCGTCTTCTTAAGTATTGCATTTGGTAAATTGTTCTTTGAGTAGAAACTAAAGGGTGGTAAGCTAAAGGGTGGTAAGGGTTGGCTATAGAGGAGGAGGAGGCCAACAGATCTCTTTGTATTTGGACATGCATTTCATTAGCTCACCTGAGCCGAAGGCCATGTATGCCAATGCTTTATCAGGTAGGGTGAAAAGAAGCAAAATGGTTTGGGGCAGATCAGATGGAAACTCTAGTTGCCATGGCCATATCTCCCATAGACTTACAATGGGAAAAACATAAAAAAAATCTTCTACTCTGAAACCACAATGCACAGAGCTTAGATATTTAGTATGTAGCAATGTCAAGTGGTCCCCTACATAAATCCTGCCAATCATACCCCTGTGGTCCAAATTGGTCACATCCTGGGGCTCCTTAGTTTCCATAGACTTATTATGGAAAAAAAAAACTTCAAAAATCTTCTCCGAAACCATAAAACCCATAGCTAAGATATTTAGCATGTAGCAGCGTAAAATGAATACCTACATAAATCCTGCCAATCATGCCATTGGGGTCAGAATTGGCCACACCCCGAGGCTCAGAAGCTTCCATAGGCTTACAATGGAAAAACATTTAAAAATCTTCTTCTCTGAATCCACAAGGCCCAGAGCTAAGATACTTAGATTGTAGCAAGGCCAGGTGGTCCCTTACATAAATCCTGCCTATCATGCCCCTGGGGGTCCAAATTGGCCACGTCCCTGGGCTCCTTAGCTCTCATAGATTTATAAAGGAAAAAGCTTAAAAAATTGTTCTCTGATACCATAAAGCCCATAGCTTAGATATTTACTATGTAGCAATGTGAAATAGTCAGCTACATAAACCCTGCCAACCATGCCTCGGGGGGGGGGGGTCAAAAGAGGCCACGCCCCGGGGCTCATTGGCTCCCATAAATTAAAAGAGATCATAAGACACAGAGCTTAGATATTTAGTATGTAGCAACGTCAAGTGCTCACCAACATAAATCCTGCCAATCATGGCTCTGGGCTTCAAAATGGCCATGCTCCAGGGCTCATTAGCTCCCATGGACAAGTAATGGAAAAAACTTCAAAATTCTGCTCTGAAACCATAAGGCTCTGAGCTGGGATATTTCATATGTAACACTGCTAAGTGTTCATCTATATAAATCCTACCAATCATGTCCCTGGGCTCAAAGTTGGCTACTCCCCAGGGCTCATTAGCTCCCACTTGACTTATCATAATAATAAAAAAAAAACGCTTTAAAAATCTTCTTCTCGGAAACCATAAGGCCCAGAGCTTAGATATTCAGTATGTAATCCTACTAACCATGCCTCTATGGTCCAAATTGACTATGCCATGGGGCACATTAGCTCCTATAGCTGCCTCTGTGGTGTAATGGTTATGCAACCCGCCTGATAAACAAAGGATGGCAGGATAGATCCAGGGCTTCTCCGGACTTCCAGATAAGTCTTTAAACTGAGATTCTGTCTCCGTATCACCTTAGCTGTTGGTGGAACGTAAAACTAACACTCACTCATTAGCTCCTGAGAAATCTTCTTCTGTATCTATAAGGCCCTGAGATTAGATATTTATTATTTAGTATTGTTGCAACATCAGTTGGTCATCAGCATAAATCCTGCCAGCCCTATGGCGTCCAAATTGGCTACTACCCTAATTGGCTCATTATCTCCCACTGATTTATAATTGGAAGATCTTCAAAAAATCTTCTGCCCTGAAACCATGAGACAAACAGCTTTCTAAAATGTTCCTCAGGTGAGCGGTTAGGCTCATTGAGCCTCTTGTTTCAAGGATTTCATCCTACAATACAAATGACTTATGTAAATACATGTACATGTATGTGTGTACAAAAAAGAAAAATAGAAAATAAATTCAATGGGAAAATACAAACATAAAAAACAAACAAAGCAAACAAAAACATATTTAAAGAATAAGACAATTACAGCTGGTATTGTAAAAGGAGGAAAGGATTGGCAGTGTAGGGGAGGAGGAGGCCAACAGATGTTAGAACTTAATGCACAAAATATCAAAAACCTTGGTCAGGGAAATTTGATTTTAGTCAGGGAAAAGTCAGGGAAAAGTCAGGGAATTTTGCTTTACTCAAATTGTGGACACCCTGACGCTGATTGAACCGTTAACATAGCTGTAAACAGTCAACTGAACGGAAATTCAGACCCCAAATTCAAGATCCATTCGGTCCTTAAAGTCTATGGAAGTGCATGTAATATAGAGTATAGAGATTATTCATTTCTTCTATTTGAAATGTGGTATTAATAAACATCGGGGGGGGGGGAGGGGGGGGGGGAATAAAAATCCGTTATCGGATTGTTCTACATGTGGTAGCTTAACACTAAATATTGCTGAGCCGGGGAACCAGCACTTTGGGACAGAAGATTTGATAGAGGATCAAATACCAGCTGTGCATTTCATTGGTTATATAGGCTGGATTTATTTCATTTTAAGAAAAGGGTACTTATAGCAAAACAAAATAACAGATGCTTTGCAATTATATCTGCAAGCCCAAAAATATTGCTGCCACATTTTCATGGTCACCCCTTTGAGAAAAAATTGCCCTGTTATTCACTGCGGCGCTACACATCAACAATATGGCGGACAATAGCTCAAAAAGGAGACGGGCTACATGTGGATTTTTTCTTTGGGATTTATTCAGCTAGAGTTGCTCTACAAACCACCAAGGTTTGAAATATTTTGCATGTACAGTTTTTGTTGGAGATGGAAAAATGTTACTATATTAATTGTCGTCTATGGAAAATATTTAGTGGTAAGCTCCCTATACCAAAAGTTGGAAAATCAGCCCCACACTCCAGTTTTCAGTCATTACATCATATTTTCACACATTGGTAGGTTCTATCCAATTCTGTATCATAAAATGGATATTCCTGGCATGTGGTTTGCCATAGAAACTGTATAAAAGTGTAAGGTTTGTGGTAATTTAGGTCTAACTGGGTGTTTTGATCAGTTTTTGCTTCTGATCTGTGCATTTTGAGGGGGGGGGGGGGTACTTTAAAGCCATGTTAATCAATTGTTAATGGGTTTGTTTTGGAAAAAGTCTTACAGTAAGTGTATAACCAGAAACACAAGAGAAAGGATCTACTCCATCTGGAATTTAACACTAAGGTTACCTGGTTTTTGGCCTTGGTCTCTAGCGAAAGCAAAACTTCAAAATTGTCTCTGCTGCAATATCGCGATAAGTTTTCTCATCTCTTATTGGTTCTTATTCATTAGATTCGTGTTAAAGGGTCTGAACAGATATATATCCACTATTTCTCATGGTATTGAGGCATTTATAATCATTTTTGTCAAAGTTTTATCATCAAAATATCCTCAAAATGCCAATTTTACATAAAATAGGGGGTATAGGTGTGAAATCAGCCATAAATACCAGTTGGTATGCTATTAAGGCATACTTTAGTGCATTTTAGGATTGAAGTGTTCCAAAGACATAGGGGAAGAACCACTGATGCCAGCCAGTGTCTGGGTTCCATTCCAGAAAGAGGTAAACTTTGCCCTTTTTCACAAAATATTGTTTGTTCGGCTTTCATTGTAGAATCTGAAAGCGATAACTTTTTCGCAAACTTCAAAGATTCTTTTTCACTGAACATTTATTATGCATGCTTAAATTATTAGATATGATCTAAATTTCTATTTGACAATGCTTTTGATGGATCATAAAGACAATAAGGGTTTGGTATAGGTAGCTTAACACTAAATATTGCTGAGCCGGGGAACCAGCACTTTGGGACAGAAGATTTGATAGAGGATCAAATACCAGCTGTGCATTTCATTGGTTATATAGGCTGGATTTATTTCATTTTAAGAAAAGGGTACTTATAGCAAAACAAAATAACAGATGCTTTGCAATTATATCTGCAAGCCCAAAAATATTGCTGCCACATTTTCATGGTCACCCCTTTGAGAAAAAATTGCCCTGTTATTCACTGCGGCGCTACACATCAACAATATGGCGGACAATAGCTCAAAAAGGAGACGGGCTACATGTGGATTTTTTCTTTGGGATTTATTCAGCTAGAGTTGCTCTACAAACCACCAAGGTTTGAAATATTTTGCATGTACAGTTTTTGTTGGAGATGGAAAAATGTTACTATATTAATTGTCGTCTATGGAAAATATTTAGTGGTAAGCTCCCATGTACCTCCCTCGGTATTTCAAACAGGAGATATACGTGTACCAGTAATAATTTTTCAAGCACATATCAGTGCATATTGTCTTGCATATGAGGCTAAGCATTATCAATGAAATATTATAAATCTGTTGAGATGATTGGATATATGTGTATACAGAATGCGAATAAACACATAAACAAATGATACGTTAATAATTTGGAAAATATCACGAAAACACGCCTATATAATTTTAACCCCCTTGAACCCCACTTTTATATAGTAAAACTGGGGTTTCAGGGGGTTTTACCTTATTTTTCTTATTTCTGCTCTAAAATATAGATTGTGGGTACTCGTTAGAACCGCCTCGATGAGGCGGTTTGAACGAGTGCCCACAATCTATATTTGAGGCGGTTCTAACGAGTGCCCACAATCTATATTTTGAGCAGAAATAAGAAAAATATCACAATTTTTCATCTTAAAGCCTTCATTTTTTCGGCGATAAAAGTGGCAATGTATTTGTATAGGCGTGTTTGCGTAATGTCTTGAAGGAAAATGCTTCCAGTACAACACCAAGAACGTCATTTATTTTTCTTTCTTTTTTTTTCACTGAATACTTTTCTTATAAAGAAGCGATTTAACGAGTACCCACAATCTACGTTATAAAGCAGTGTTGCTGTTGGTTGTTTTTATCCGCGTGACTATTGCTGGCGATGAACAAAACCCAGGCAGCAGTGTTTAGTCTTCTCCCTGTGCCATCAGAGGGCTGTGTAAAACGTAAAATCTAGACTGGACTCATGTACGGGGTATTGACTTATCAATCGACACAAAGAAAATCTGCACTAGGCTCGTGTACGAGGCATTCTCTAATACAGAAACTTCACGCCTGCTGTTTATTGTTGCTGACAATTAACAAAATCGAGGGACTGGTTGTTTATAGCACCTAAGAGGTGCAGTGTAAAAAGTAAATTCTGGGCTGTGCTCGTGCAGGGGGGGGGGGGGGTTGGTAAATAGTGTATACCTGATCAGTGATCAGATGCCACATAACGCGGTGTCTTCTCCTACTCTGCTTGCTTAAAATACTGGAATTTAATGGTTCAACGAACAGATCAATTCTCAGTTCAGGATATATTTTCCCAACCTACACTCAGAGACGATCGACCCACCGGTACTCACAGTGCTTTGACTTAATATTTCCCCAACTAAGCTGTTACTGTTACGCAAACAATTCTGCAAATCAACCCAATACATCTTAAACAATTATGTAGACATAACTCTACATGGAAATGTACCTAGCTATATAAAAGCGGTTAGTTCAGTCCTTATTAGTTTCTCTGTGTGTTCTTACGTTAGAAAGTCTTGCAAACTAATGTGATTTTTCAGGGCAATAAAAGAGTTGAAACCGACCCGCACACGAGTACTGGTAAACAGCTTAGAGAATCTAATCCTGCCCAGGCAAAGCGGTGGGAGTCGGCCCATCCATGCTAATAAACTCTATTGGTTTCATTGGACGGCAGGGATTGAGATGAAGGTAAAAGTCCCGCAAATTGGAAGCAACGTCTCCAAAATGACCTTTATAGTGTTGACGGGAACGCTAAACCTTAAATCAACCAATCATTCAATCAATCAATCAGGGCCATAAAATACTGTTGCTAAAATATTACTTCTTTTCAGACCAAACATAGATTTAGATAATATGGATACTCGTTAGAATCGCCTCGACGAGGCAGTTTTAACAAATACATATCGATCTACTCAGTGCTATAGCAGTAGTAAAGAAGTTGCATTCACCCTTGCGAAACCTTGCATTTTTGAAAAGCCCCATGGATAAATTCAACATATGTGCACTGAACTAATATTTTCAGGTTATTAACCCCAAAACGTTTCCGGAAATGACTACCCCCATTTGCCTAGCGTTCCATAAAGGGCACAAAGAAATATTGAACTAATTTTGCGAAAAATAGAGACAGAAATCAGAAAAGTAGAGACAGAAATCAGCCTGCGCATATGCACAGTCTGGTCAGGGGTTTTGCTGCTTTTATCAAAATACATGCAGCGAGCAGACGACAATTCTTCCGACTGCCAGTGAAGCGCTTGGCATTAATGGGTTATTTACAGTTCAATGGGAAACCCGTTTTATTTATTAACACATTTACGCAGCTGGTCCCTACAAATGATATAGCAGACTACCAAAGAAGAAGTAGCCATCTAGCGGAGATAACGACGAGGGAACCAATCTATTGATCCACCTGAAGCAAACGCTTGATTGCGTGGCTGAGAAGCGTCTTGCAAACCTTGATGCTGTAGTATAGACATTTTCCAATCTCGTCCATATTCTTACCGGCCCACGCAAAAAAGCAAAATTGTGAACCAGGAACGCCTGCTGTAATGGATACCTTGTGATTATCTCTGTGTTCAAGGTATATGTTGTGAAATTTAAAGCCATGTCTCTGGCATGACCTCAACAGTGTTGATACTGGGTTGTAAAACAAAGCCAGCGCCGTTAGCTCAATCAAATACACATCTGACTGGATGCGGTTGTCGGCAACATTCTTTTGTGGCGATTGATCGTGAAATCTTTTCTATTGATATGAGTTATGACCTAAATAGGGTTGAATGGCCGAAAAACTCTGAAACAAACAAAACCCACAACATGTATCAAGTACATTAACATGTAATATTTACAGTTTCATTTAAAACAAACACTGACTTATGGTGAATGGATGAATAATGTTGGGTACTTGTTTGAACCGCTTCACAGAGGCAATTTTAACAAATACCCACAACATAAGAACCACTTTCGTATAATTCTGCAAAGGAAACATGTTGATGGGCGAACTGGCCATCCCAATATGACCTAACTCGTGTTGATTGTGTTGATAATTTCCAAAACAATCCAACATTATGGTGAATATACCAACAAAACATGTGGCAAGCCAAATAATATTTACATTTCATGACTAGTAAAGAGAGCACAGATTTATGGTTAATTGATGCACTTTCTCTGTTGATAATGTTGTGGGTACTCATTTGAAATGTTCTGACAAGTACCCACAACATGTGACACTTGTCCCATACTCCTCAATCCTCAATAAACCTGTCTCAAACATAAATTTGTCAAATATAATGTGATCATGAATGTTTGTTTTCCTGAAATATACATGTATATTAGCCCCTGCCCATCGGGGCTTGGAGAAATATAAATGTACATGGACTGCATGGTGCTTTCACGCAGAGCTGAAACTGACCCACTTACGTGTACTGGTAAACTGCTTTAAGCCTTAGTGGATGTAAGCAGTGCGTGTCGGACCGTCCATACTTATAAACCCTATTTGTTTGTTTGATTTGAGGTTTAACATCCCCGTCAACACTGTAAAGGTAATTTTTGAGTTAGACTTAGATCCCCTAAGCTGTTTACCAGTACTCATGTGCGGCCAGTTTCAGCTCTGCATGAAAGCATCATGCAGTCCATCTATTTCTTCAAGCCCCAATAGGTGCACCGTGGAGGCCATATAAAGGAAGAATAGCACAGTTGATACTATAGATCTACATGTATTGCAAATTTGCAAATAAAAGAGAAACATTGCATAAATGTTTGTTGCCATATCAAAGCCTTAACCTGCTGAATAAATTAAGCCACAACCGTCTTAGACTAGCATCCAATCAAATTACTTAACTTTAAGTTTACTAACTGCATAACCATGATAACAGTGTAGGTCTTGATCAGATGGCTTCTATTGCCATTTTTCTCATAATCTACATGTATGCATTTTTAGGATCTTTCTTGAAACTGTGTCGTATCCAAAACCGTGTTATAACGGGACAGTGTTATATAACGAGGTTGTGGTGTAATACCTTTTGGATGAAAAAAGCGCCTTAGATGGCGCTATGTTATCATATATTATATAAATGTACATGAACATGACAGTGTAGCACAGCATTTCGTTTTTGGTTAACAACCCTTTCAAGATAAATTCACTTATACCAAGCCCCAGTAAAGCTCCCGCCCATAGGGGCTTGAAGAAATATATGGGCTGCATGATGCTTCCACGCAGAGCTGACTCCGGCCCGCACACTAGTACTGGTAAACTGCTTGGGGGATCTAAGCCTGTCCAGGAACCGCGGTGCGAGGTGGACCGTCCATGCTAATAAACCCTATTGGTTTCATTGGGCGACAGGGCTTGAGATGTCATTTCATCTCAATGTCGGGTAAAATTCTCACAAAATTGGAAGCAACGTCTCCAAAATGACCTCTACAGTGTTGACGGTGACGTTAAACCTCAAATCAAACAAACAAACAAAACCAAGCCCCAGTTGAAGCCGATTGTTAATCACAGATGGGTGAGAAATGCAGCACCAGGAGAAAAATCTTCATTTTATCTGTTGAACCTGGTGATCAGAGTCTGTACCACAGCTGCCTTAATAGGCCCGGCAGGTGTGCTCTGAGCAATAGGCAGGGATCTATCTGGATCTGTTTCTCTCCTGGATTGTGATGTCAACGCTGCGTGACACTTATAAATACGAGTACGTATATGTTATGTTCAGGGTGTGTTTTTCAGTAACACTGCTGGACATACGCATTACGACTCTCCCGTGACATTTTCATGCCCCCGGAATCTAGATTCGGGGGCATATAGTTTGCCCCGGAATCTAGATTCGGGGGCATATAGTTTTTGGTCTGTCTTGTCTGTTTGTCCGTTTGTCTGTTTGTCTGTCTACAAAAACCTTAACATTGGGCATAACTTTTAAATGGTAATAGATAGAGCGTTCATATTTCACATGTGTATACCTTATTACAAGACCTTTCCAGTGGTACCTTATATTTTGATCTCGTGACCTTGGCCTTGACCTTTGACCTACTTTTTTCAAAATTATTAAAAACATTAGCATTAGCCATAACTTTTGATTGGTAAGTGATAGAACTTTCATATTTCACATGTGCACTCCTTGTCACAAGACCTTTCAAGTGGTACCATAATTTTTTACCTTGTGACCTTGACCTTGATGTTTGACCTACTTTTTAAAAACTTTAACATTGGCCATAACTTTCAATTGGTTAGTGGTATGGCTTTCATATTTCACATGTGCACTCCTTGTCACTCGACCTTTCTAGTGGTACCATACTTTTTTTTACCTCGTGACCTTGACCTTGACGTTTGATCTACTTTTTAAAAACTTTAACATTGGCCATAACTTTCTGTTGGTAAGTGGTAGGGCTTTCGTATTTTACATGTGCATTTCTTGTCACAAGACGTTTCTAGTGGTACCATAATTTTTAACCTCGTGACCTTGACCTTTACGTTTGACCATCTTTTTAAAAACTTTGACATAGTCCATTACTAGTGATTGGTAAGTGATTGGGCTTTCATATTTCACATGTGCATTCTTTTTCACAAGATCTTTCCAGTGGTACCATATTTTTTTTACCTCGTGACCTTGATGTTTGACCTACTTTTTTTAAATCTTTTACATTGGCCATAACTTTCAATTGGTAAGTGATATGGCTTTGAAATTTCACATGTGCATACTATGTCACAATACCTTTTCAATAATCCCATAATTTTTGACCTTGTGACCTTGACCTACCTTTTTAAGACTTGAACATTGGCCATACCTTTCGATTGCTTAGTGATACTGCTTTCATTTTTAACATGCGCTGTCCGGGGGCATCAGTGTTTCACAAACACATCTTGTTTCAAGCATTGACTATGGATGCTCGATAAGGTAGCTTCTGAGCAAAAAAAAAAAGGACAAGAATGAATGCCGGATTTTTCTGCCCCGCCATTCGAAGAATGCTAGATGTCTCCGTACACGTCCGTGTCAGAGACGGCGTTAGCAGTTAGCAGTTTTCGTTCAGATGTTTTTAATTAAGTGGATGCCTAGCGGCCCATTTTGGGGACATTGGCAAACAGTGGCGCCTCAGTTGCTTAAAGTACGTACATTTTCATACAACTAAACCCAAACAAAACAAATATGACACCCCTCTTTTTGGAAATGAACCAACTAAAACTTATCAGATAGACGATTCCATTGTCATATACGGGTTAATTGAATGCGTGACGAGGGCACTTTTTGTTCTTCCTAGCAACACTGTAAATGTGTAGTCTAAGAAATTTTACCTTATTCACATCAACTTGCACAACTGCTACAGTCTGTGGACAGGCCAACAACTATAGTTTTATTGAACGTCCCTTGCTGGTCTCCATGCCTGTCTTTTCCCTTTTCAAAATACGAGGGACGTTCATTTAATTTTGTCAATAATGACTCACGGAAACCTGCGGTATTTCTATAACAGAAACGCGTCGTTAAACAAGAAATCATCATCATCATCATCATCATCATTCTATAATAGAACGAAATTTGGGTCTCACCCATTCTGTCTTTCATTTGAAAGTTCAAGCTGGTTCAGTCATACAAACTCATACTTTACTGCATGCAAAATGAAAAAAAAACAAAGAAAAAAAACAACAACGACAACACACACACACACACACACACACACACGCACGCACGCACGCACGCACGCACGCACACACACACACACACACACAAACGGGCTTTGAAATTAGGGTCTACATTAAAGATCGCGTTGGTCTGAATGTTTCAGTTTCACAGGTATATAGTGAACTATGTCAGATATATGGGACATCTATTGTCTCTAAAAGGTCAATTTGCAGATGGCATAACAAATTTAAATATGGTAAAACTGACCCTGCATGAAAAGGGAGCCCCGTCCCGGCCAGCCAAGAAAAGCTGCCACAAAAGCTAATGTTGTAAGCTCAAAGAAGATGCAAGATTCACGATAAAAAGCTGGTAGTGAGATAGTTCATAAGATATTTGGGGGTGGTTTGGCGAGGCAAAGGTGACGTGCATCTTGCGTCACTTGGGCGTCCATCTGATATTTTGGCTTACAGTTGGAGCAGCAGGTAACGGTAGAGGGGGAATGTTGTTATTTCTTCTGTTTCTACACTTCCATTCATTTTCCTCTTTCTCCTCTGTCCCTCACTTTCACCTCCTCTATTATCTCTTCTATCTCTTTTCTCCCTTTCTCTAGGACACGACACAGAATGGCCCACAAGGATTAATCAATCATAAGATTTTGACTTTTAAGTTGAAACTTAATAAGATTTGTGCGCGATGGATCCCGCATCTCTTGACAAAAGCCCACCCGTGTAAAAATGGCGAAAAATCTTTAGAAAAAAAAATACAAAAAAAGTTTGACAATCGTTGAATTTCGGAACTGTTTACATGTGCTGAAGCCTGGGTCTATTATTTTGAGCCGTAGAGATGCGTCAGTAACAAAAGACCAAGCAACAAAAGAATTAAAAGCGCGGCAAAAAATTTGTATGCGCTATTTTTCAATTGTGATGGACCCATTGTTCAAATTTCCGTACCAAAAGTAAAGTCACACTATGAAAAACCTACACCCGCACCGGGATAAGAGGTGTGTGTGTTATCCATGACCGCAAACCTGAAGCGTCTTCTTGAAACAGCTCTCTCATCCACATTATTCGCCAGACTTAGGTCCCTGCAACTTTTTCATGTTTCCTTTGTTCCCTTTCTGGATTCCCGAAGTGCACTTAGTAGTGCAGTTTACCAGAATTTACAGGGCATACTAAAAAGCCTACTTCTCTGCCCATTACGAAGACATGCCTATACAAATACATTGTAACCTTTATCGCCGGAAAAATGAAAATTTTAAGATGAAAAATTGTGATAATTTTCTTATTTCTGCTCTAAAACATAGATTGTGGGTACTCGTTAGAACCGCCTCAAATTGTGGGTACTCGTTAGAACCGCCTCATTGAGGCGGTTCTAACGAGTACCCACAATCTATATTTTAGAGCAGAAATAAGAAAATTAAGTTTTACCCCTGTAAATCCCAGTTTTACTATATAACAGTGGGGTTCAAGGGGGTCAAAATTATATCTATAGGCCTGTTTTCGTGATGCTTTACCATTACGAAAACACGCCTATATAATTTTGACCCCCTTATATAGTAAAACTGGGGGTTTCCGGGGGTATACCTTATTTTTCTTATTTCTGCTCTAAAATATAGATTGTGGGTACTCGTTAGAACCGCCTCGATGAGGCGGTTCTAACGAGTGCCCACAATGTATATTCTGAGCAGAAATAAGAAAAATATCACAATTTTTCATCATAAAATTTTCATTTTTCGGCGATAAAGGTGGCAATCTATTTGTATAGGCGTGTTTGCGTAATGAGAATGGATTAATTTTTCAGCAAAAATACCTGAGTATTAGATATTGTACTTGCTAGAACAGTTGATGTTTGTCATATTATGGATGCTTTTACATTAATTTGATAACCGCTTAGAGGATCTAAGCCTGTCCAGGAACCGCGGTGCGAGGCGGACCGTCAATGCTAATAAACCCTATTGGTTTCATTGGGCGACAGGGCTTGAGATGTCATGTCATCTCAATGTCGGGTAAAAGTCCCACAAAATTGGAAGCAACGTCTCCAAAATGACCTTTACAGTGTTGACGGGGACGTTAAACCTCAAATCAAACTTAACAAAAACATTAATTTGACATTGTTTCAGCGGTCGGTACTTTTTTTATTTTAAGGGTACTTATGGAAATACACAGATATTAAATGCATTACATACGCACCACTCTTCGCATGAAATCCTTAATTCCACCGTTTTAGGATTAATGTGTAAAGTTTCTGTCTGTAATCACCAAAGGTTACTGATGCCCGATCGAGCAGGTAATGGTGTGCAAGTAAGTTTGATTCTTGCTCAGTCAAGGGCCAACTGGCCTAAATGAAATTTTATGTCTAAGAAAAAAGTCACGGTTTGCGGGTATGAAAAGAACTCGCAGGAAAATATTGCCCATCACAAAAATTATCGTCTGGTTTGCCATCTGCTGGTTACTTTGACAGTCATTGCTGCAACCAGTGTGAACCATGATCAGACTACTCCCCGAGGAGCAGTTTGATCAGGGTCCACACTGTTTGTCTGTAGGCAAGTATCTCAAAAGAAAGCTTACAAGAAGATGCAACGGAAGACATAAACAAATGACATTTTCAGATGCAATTTTTCATGGCATCTAAAGGTTTAATGCGCGGCCTATATTTTGTGACCGATCTTCGATGTATGTACGTGATTAATGATTGATTAATCATTGATCAACCATCAACTGCTATAAATATTTATAGCACTGTAACATGTCTTTCGGATCCACGTCCAAATTGTGTGGGCTGCATGCTGTTTCCACGCAGAGTGAGTACTGCTAAACACCTTTGAGGGTCTTTAGAAGTCTGTCCAGGCAAAGCGTGCGAGTTGGACAGTCCCTGCACATAGATATTGGCGGCAGGGCTTGAGATCATTTAATCTCAACGTCGGGTAAAAGTCCCATAAATCTGGAAGCAGCGTCTCCAAAATGACCTAAATAGTGTTGACGGGGACGTAAAACCTCAATTCAAACAAAACATGTTCTTAACCTTTACCACATTCTGCTCTAATTAACCCTTCTCTTGCTGAATATTCATTTAAGCCACACCCATTTCTGACTCTGAACCAATCAAATTACTTGATGTAATTTATCGCTACAAATTCATAAACTGAATGCCAAACACTGTAGATCCTGATCAGATGGCTTCTTCAGAAGCCATCTGATCTGGATCTACACTGTTTCCAAAGATATGGGTTGTCGTGAACAGCAAGATACGGGTTAACATGTTATCAGAAAACAGGATTCAATATCCGATGTAAATTGGAGACAATTTGATGCAAATTGTCTCCATCGGAGACATGAGACAATTTGCATGAAATGTCAAATCCATTTTCCTGGGAAAAACGAGAAAAATATTTGTAAATGTCGTCTGCTGAAAAAAAAAAACAAGTATGCAGAACGTTAGCGCACGGTTTTTTATCTAATTTTATATATTTAAAGTGGTCATATGATAAACAGAATCTTGCACTCGTGGTCATTTCATGTGAAAATTATGAAACTCGCCGAAGGTTCGTTTCATTAATATCATATGAAATGACTACTCGTGTAAGATCCTCTATGTATTACATAAAACGTCAATATTTCTAATAATAGTGAAAACGACGTCATTAAGGACGTCGTACGTGTAACGCAACGGGACGTATTTAACCGATTTGCTTAATTAACCTATTAGTGGATTACTGTTTTAGATGCATGACGTTATTACATTTTCAGACACGACGTCATATTATAGACACACCTTCTCCGCAGCTTTTACAATTACTCATGTATTGAATGGTTGTTACAATAGTGTGTAACCCGGGCCATTATATGCTAGTGGGCTCTTCCATTGCTATATGTTGGACGGCCCCATTTGTCGTATGAAGGGTGTCAGGCTCATTTTTCGCTTTTATTCTGTTTTGGTGGAGAATTCTGTTTGCAAACAGTGCAGGCCTAGGTCAGACGCCGCGTTCTGGTCTGGGTCTGCACTGTTTGCCAAGGTGACCCTTTAGGGGGTTCCCGCATACAATTGGGTAAAGAGGGTTACTATGGCCAGACACACATGCTGTTATCGCCATCACATTATATGTATATATTTATATCGTCAAGGGCTTTATAGCCTTTTGGAATTTTGAATAAAATTTCTTCTTCTTCTTCTTCTTCTTCTATTTATAGATTATACATTAATTTGGATTGATCATAAAAATGTGATCGTCCGATTATTTATCCATTTGTCTAAATCGAATGAATGGGCGATTAATCGGCAAATCCGAGGTACAGATCGATGACTGTTTACTGAACACTACGTCATACGGATAGGTATAGACTTGCCCAAGTCTGTTAATTAGGTGTCCATTGTAGAAATAATTGTTTACAAAAAATAAAAAATAAATACATTGTAAATGAATACAGTCTTTTATGAAAATTGTGAAATTCCTACATTCATAGATGAAGACTAAAGAGACTTTTACATATTTTTTGTTTAAAGGGACTTTCATTTAAAAATAAAAAATGTAAATATAGGGACTTGGGCAAGTCTAGGATAGGTATACTGATCGGCTAAAATGACGTAAAATATTGTTGACTGGGCCGTTAAACCGCAATACAAACAAACAAACAAAACAAGGTATCATTAGCAATCAGGAACATGTCAAGAACTGCACAAAAGACCTATTTGCGAATACCATTTTATATAGTTCACCTGAGCACGAAATGCTCACGGTGAGCTATTGTTATCACACTAAGTCAGTCGTATGCCGTCAACAATAGTTTACTCAAACATCATCTCGTTTGGTTCCACTCAGATGAACAAAATGACTACCATTGCTAAAAATAGAAATAATAATAATAATAAAAAAGAATAAAATAAAAAACAAACATTAAATTCCATTTCCTCCTAGGTCAACGATCCATTTAAAAAAAGTACCTCTAGGGCCACTTTACGAAAATTGCTATAATGAACAAAATGGCTCCCAAGGCTAAAATGAGAGAGAGAGAGAGAGAGTGAGAGAGAAAAAAAAAACAATAAAAAACATTTAAAAAATATACCCTTCTATGCAAATGGCTCGATTTGAAAATAATTTCACAGAAAGGTTTCCCTTATGGCCCTTCACCAAAATAGTCAAAATGGTTTTCGCGGAATGAAATGGCCACCAGAACTAAAATACAAAAAAGCCTTTAAATGACGACTTCTCCTAAGCCAGTGATCCAGTTTTATAATAATTTGGAAGAAATATTCCTCTTATACCCATTTACCAAAATTGCTAAAGTGCCGTGTTATACTCTGCTGAACAAAGGGGCCACCATAACTTAAACTTCACAAACCAATGGCCAGATTTCAAAATGATTTCACAGAAAAGTTTCTTTTGGCCCCTTTTGCCAAATTTGAGTTGCCAGATTTCAAAATAATTTCCCAGAAATGTTCCTCTTTTGCCAAATACATGTCTCTCTCTCTCTCTCTCTCTCTCTCTCTCTCTCTCTCTCTCTCTCTCTCTCTCTCACACTTACACACACACACACACACGAAAAATAACACAATGCAGTATGTCACAAAAGTGTGTTACCCTAATGTGTGAGTGTGTGCGTGCGTACGTGTGTATGGGGTCGGGGATAGCCTTGCCGTACTTTTAAGTCCATGTTACACTCCTGCATAGCCCTCCTTAAAAAGAAAAAAAAAAAAACGCGGTTTACTAGGAAACATAGAGTTTTGTTCATATCTGTTGAGACCATGCACAGATGTGTTTCTACTGACAATGTAGTTTTGGTTAGGAGGCCTTCATGCGGACTGAACAAATTATTTGTCTAAATCGCGACGGAAGTAAGGGCGAGGATTGTGGCCACGTAAAATCGATTTAAGCCCCCCAGTGGAAATCATTCCACTGACCGTTCCAAGGCGGTTCTTCTGTGGCGGTTTATTTATGGTGTTGTTTGTTACTTACTGTGTGTATCACTTGTGTCTTTTTATTTTGGATGGCCATATGGCCATTTTGTGGGAAAGTAACTGTCCTTATGGCCTTCCTTTGTTTAGGTTTCCATTATGGTCTGGTCGCTTAATGTTTGTGTTTCTTTCCCTTTGGTGTCTTTGATGAGTGGAGTAAGTTAATTGTATCGATTCCTGATCTTTGTTTTACTTCTACTTTGGAGCATTCCGAGAGATATTTGCAAGATCCTGAAAATGCACACAAAGGTTCTATTTGATATTGTGGAAGTAATTTTTGGCTTTCCTTACATTTTTACAAACTTCTTAACCTTTGACTCTACCTTTGAAGTCTTGAAGATACAGAGAAATGCCAATATTAAGACCACATTTGAACCGTCCCAAAAGTGGTCTCTTTTCAGAGATCTCTGGGTTTTGAAACTAAGAATAAAAAACTGAAACATATTAAACATGTTTTATACCGAGAATCAATCTTAATTGTTTTTGGTCAATGTAGCTAAATTTTACTTTATTTACGAAAGACCATGCTAGTCCACACATAATCCCCACTATAAGGGAAAGAGATTTTTCAAAATTCATGCTATATACGTAGCAACAGATAAGGTAAGTATTTTGTGATATTTATCAACTGTCCATATAAGTATACGAGGGCCGATTGATATGTTGCAAGCCGCATATTGAAGGATTTGAATTTTGTCGGACATATTGTATTATTTTTCAACCTAATTCCATTCACTATCTGCGGTGTTTAAGGGCCTCAATGCCACTTTTATAGAACTCCTTTTCTTGGCTGTTCAGAAAGTCATCCACTGCATATATAACGCCATCAACAGGCTGAAAGTAAAGTGGGTGCCTGGAATAGCCGTTTTCAGTTTGGGAAATAAATGGAAGTCTGATGGAGCGAGATCAGGTGACTAAGGCAGATGCTCAATCAATTTAAAGCCGCAGTCATGAATGGCAGCCATAGCAATGACAGACTTGTGAACAAGAGCATTGTCCGGATGGAACAACACACATTTAGTGAGCTTTCCACGGCGCTTCCAGTAACTGCGTCAGAAGTGAAACATGGTATGTACAATTGATTGTTTGTCCCTTTTGGAGATAATCTATCTGCATCCCAGAAAACCGAGGCCATAACCTTCCCTGCTGATGGAACAGTCTTTGCCTTCTTTGGCGGGGGTGAACCAGGGTGATTCCATTGTTTAGATTGTTGTTTGGCCTCTGGGGTAAAATGATGGAACCATGTTTCATCCATAATGACCAATCTCTGAAGAAAGTTGACAAGGTTAAGATTAGCACACGATAATGTGCGCCTGGTGTGCTTCTGATCAACTGTCAGAAGTCATCCATCGGACCGAAAGCTTTCTAATTGCAAGATCCTCTGTCAGAATGGAATGTACTCTTTCCTGGGAAATGCCAACTCTACTGGCTATATATCTCTCTGTGGCTCTTCTGTCAGTGGACTTTATTGACCATTTCTGGGGTTGCAACATTCCAGGACGGGGGTTATCTTCCGCGCTTAAATCACCCCACACACCATTTCACTTTACCATATCATTATGGATATCCTTAGATGTTAAACCTTTTTTATGCCAATATTGGATCACTGCTCTTTCACCGATTTTGTCCATTTTGCAAAAGCTGCTTATCTTGTTTACTTTAGAGATATAAACTGTGCAAATGAGACCAGTCCTTGGGTACACGGCCCAATATAGTCAGAAAATAATAGGACTTAAAAAGAACATCACTGCGAACCTCCTTCAATACGAGGCTCACAACATATCAATCAGCCCTCGTATGTTGTGGGTACACATTAGAACCACCTTGGTGCCACAACACAGGATTATTTTTTATGAAGGATCGACAAAAACTATCCCTCAATCATTACAAAATACTGTGAAATTCCACTATTAAGCAAACCTAAAATTAAGACTAATTCTGCTTTAAAAAGCTTATTATTAAGGATGCATTTCTTTGTGCTTTCTACCCCGAGTTTCCTATGGCCAAGGACCACCTTTGGGACTGTTCAAAAGTGGTCTTAAAGACCACTTTTGAACAGTCCCATAGGTGTTTTAATATAGGAATTTCACTGTACTTACATTATCTGTTGCAATGTCCTTCGCATTTCACACTGCAGTGGCACTTCGATACCGTGAACACGAATGGTTCGTTTACCATGACTAATTCGAACTCTCTCTGGAAACCTGCAGAGAATACTTCCAACATCTTCAGATATCAAAGAATAAATATTGTAATAATATGATTTTTGTTTGATTTTATTCTGAAAATGAATGTTGTGTGTACTCATTAAAATCGCCCCAATAAGCGTTTCTAAGGAGTACATACAAAATTCCTTTCATTAAGGGGAATGGATACACATTCAGGGGAGGTAACTCCTGCAAAAGTATTTTTGTTTCTCGTGTCAGTAGGGGTCAAGTCTTAATGGAAAAGTTCTTTCCGTTAAGAGTAGACCCCTGAGTTTATAGAAAAGCGAACAGGAAGTCATAAAAAGTGTCTGCGGAACAATTTGCCAGATGTATCCACTCCCCTTAACAGAAGGTCGCAAAAATGTGCACTATGAATAACACTCAGTAGATCGAACTGCTCCTGTCTCGAACAGATTGGTGCCAAAGGTATTCGAGTTGTTGAAGTTTGACTGTACATAGTTTTGGGTTCTTTGCTCAAATTCTCTCTTACAGTTCAATGTTTAGTGCTGTCAACTCTGTATACGGTATTCCGGAAAATATAACGGCCCAGTAGGATCACCACTATCATTACGATAACATCCGTGTGACACAGTCTCCACAAGAGCTATTTTTCCTGATAAAAATTATGATAGTTTTATGTCCCCCCCCCCCCACACTTCAAAGAATGGTGGAAAGTATATAGGGTAACCCCTGTCCGCCCGTCCCCGTTCCTGTCCGCGTACGTGTCCATTCGAGATAGCGTTAGAAATCTGCATTTAAGTTTTTCATCAGAACTGGGGCATCCATGTCCCATGAACACATTCCTAGTTCGTATTTATATTTCAAACATATGTCGCGGATGCTCGTTAGAACAGTCTCATTGAGGCGGTTCTAGCGACAACCCACAGCGTATGCCTTAGGGCAGGTATTCGAAAAATATGTATATGCCCGTGTACACTCATGAGTACTTGTAAACCGCTTAGAAGGACTACGCCTGCCCAGGCAAAGTGGAGTGAGTCCGATCGTCCATTGCATATACGCATTTTGGTTTCATTGGGCGACAGGGCTGGATATGTCATTTCATCTCAATGTAGGGTAAAAGTCCCATAAAATTGGCAGCAACGTCTCCAAAATTACCTAATTAGTGTTGACGGGGACGTTAAACCTCAATTCAACTAGCACCGGATTGCTCAGCGCGTTTTACTGTCGAGTTCCCAGCCTTGTGTTAACTTGGTTTAAATTGTGGTTGATTCACACCTTCACGCGGACCAAACAAATACTTGTTGAACCACAGTGAAATTGAGGGTGAGGGGTTTGGTTCCCTTAAAGTTAACTTTAACCCACCGGTAAGTTTTACTGACCGTTCCAAGTCGGTGATTTTGCTGTGGTTCGTTCATGTTTTTAGCTCACCTGGGCCGAAGGCGAGCTTATCGTATAGTCTTCGACCCGTCGCCCGTCGTACGTCCGTCAGCATATTTCACCATTTATATCTCTGCAGCCTGCAGGCTGATCTCAGTCATATCTCATATGTAGCATGCCTAAGGTGGGGCATTGATTACATACGCTTTTTATCAAAATTGAATAAAAATTTGGTTGCTATGGCAACCGCAAGTTCCAATAGACTTAAATTATTGCGAAGACTCTGCAGGCCACCATTTTTGTCCAATCACCATCAAACCATTCAGAATGATCATCATGATAATATCTCGGTCAAGTTCGAATATGGATCATGTCGGGTCAAAATAGGTCAGTAGGTCAAATCATAGAAAAGACCCTGGCCACAGTTTTGGTCCAATCATCAGAATATTCATCTTGACAATATCTCGGTCAAGTTCGGATATGGGTCATGTCGGATCAAAAAGTAGGTCAGCAGGTCAAATCAAAGAATAACATTGTGAGCATACTAGATGCCACAGTTTTGGTCCGATCATCATCAAACTCGCTCTGAATGATCATCTTGACAATATCTCGTTCAAGATTGAATATGGGCAGTGTCGGGTCAAAAATAGGTCAGTAGGTCAAGCCATAGAAAAACCTTATTAACACACTAGAGGCCACAGTTTTGGTCCGATCATCATCAAACTTGCTCAGAATAGTCATCTTGACAATATATCGGTCAAATTCGAATATGGGTCATGTCGGATCAAAAAGTAGGTCAGTAGCTCAAATCATAGAAAAATCTTGTGAAAACACTAGAGGCCACAGTTTTGGTCCGATCATCATCAACCTTACTCAGAATGATCATCTGGACAATATCTTGGTCAAGTTCAAATATGAGTCATGTCGGGTCAAAAAGTAGGTCAGTAGGTCAAATCATAGAAAAATCTTGTGAACACACTAAATGCCACAGTTTTGGTCCAATTATCATAATCTTGCTCAGAATGATAATCTTGACAATATCTGAGTCAAGTTCGAATGTTGGTCATGTCGAATCAAAAAGTAGATCAGTAGGTAATTTTGTCATACGTTTTGAACCGTTTGAGATAGTCTTGATATATGGCATGTAGGTTCCTTATGACAACGGCTTCCCACACATACAAAAATTGGCATGCGACCTCGACATGTGACCTACTTCATCATAACTTCTGAACGATTTGAAATAGAGCCTTTATATTTTGCATGTATGTTCCTTGTGACAAGATCTTCCCACCCATACAAAAGTTTGACCTATGACCTTGACCTTTGACCTACTTTGTCATAACTGTTGAAGCATTTGAGATAGAGCCTTCATATTTGGCATATAGGTTCCTTGTGACAACGGCTTCCTATTCATACAAAAAATGACATGTGACCTTGAGTGTGACCTACTTTACCATATCTTTTTAACCATTTGAGATAGAGCCTTCATATTTGGTATGTATGTTCCTTGTGACAAGGACTTCCCATCCATACAAATATTTTGACCCGTGACCTTGACCTTTGACCTACTTTGTCATAGCTTTTGAATCATTTAAGATAGAGACATCATATTTGGCATGTATGTTCCTTGTGACAAGGGCTTCCCACTCATGCAAACAATTTTGACCTGTGACCTTGACCTTGACATGTGACCTACTTAATCATAACTTTTGAACTGTTTGAGATAGATCCTTCATATTTGGCATGTATGTTTCTTGTGACAAGGGCTTCCCACCCATAAAAATTTTGGCCTGTGAGCTTGTCCTTTGGCCTACTTGGTATTAGTTGTTTTTAACCATTTGACATAAAGCTTTTATATTTGGCATGTAAGTTCCTTGTGACAAGGGCTTCCCACTCGTACAAAACATAGGCCCACTTTGTCATAACCGTTTAACCATTTAAGGTAGAGCCTACATATTTGTGATGTAGGTTCCTTGTGACAAGGGCTTCCCACTCATACAAAAATATTTGACCTGTGACCTTGACCTACTTTATTACAACTTTTTAAACCATTTGAAATAGAACTTTCATATTTTGCATGTATGTTCCTTGTGACAAGGGCTTTCCACCCATACAAAAATTTGTTCTGTGACCTTGACCTGTGATTTGTGACGAGCGGTTCCCACTCATACTAAAATATTAAACTTGACCTTGATCCGCGACCTTTTTCTTACCTTTTGAACCGTTTGAGATAGAACCTTCATGTTTGCCATGTGGATTTCCTGTGACAAGGGCTTCCCACCCATACAAAAATTTTGGCCTGTGACCTTGACCTGTGTTTTACTTTATCATAACTTTTAAATCTTATGAGATGGATCCTTCATAGTTGGCATGCAGGTTCCTCGTGACACGAGCTTCCCACTTATACAAATATTTAACAAATGACCTTGACCAGTTACGTTCGAACCGTTGCAGATAGAGCCTTCATATTTGGCATATAGGTTTCTTTTGAACAAGGGCTCCCACTCACACTGGCAAACAATGACCTGTAACCTTGGACTGCGACCTACTTTATCTTTAGAACCGTTTGAGATAGTCTTCATATTTTGCGTGTAGGTTCCTCGTGACAAGGGCTTCCCACTTATTACTTGTGACTTTGACCTTGACCTGTGATCAGCTTTAACGATAAAATTGACCTCAGCCCGGGGACTTGTTTCCATAAGCTATGAAACATCTTGGACTGAAGTGAGCGATCTTGGCCATCATGTCCCTCTTGTTTATTGGTGGTTCTGATAATATATTGTTATGTTGATGATTCTGATTCTCCCCCCCCCCCCCCCACCATTTTGGTTGTTCATTTTTAGTTACGTTTGTCCTTCCAGTTTAATCTTTGTCATATTAGTGATTCTGATTCTTTCCCCCATTATGTATATTACTCCCTTTTGGTTAGGTTTGGATATTCTAAGTCACCACCTGTTTGTCAAAGAGCTGCTGGCTCGGTTTACCTGTGCTCCGTTTTGTTTACTGTCGTCATTTCATGTTTCGACTTCTTTCCCTAGTGATATTGTGGGAAGAATTGGGGATCCGATTGTATCAGTTCCTTATCGTTTCTCTTTTTAATGTTCTCCATATAAAATGGTGTTTACGGGGTTATTCATTTTCATGGACTTATTAACGCAATGTTGCCATCCTATCAATCATTTTGATTAAACACCTTATAAATTGCCAGGCTTGATGCGTCCAAATTCAAAGGCGGAATGGTCCACACCAGAAACTCAGAATTAAAATCTTAGTTTACAGGTCATAATCTCAAATTTCACTTCATATATGCCTAGCGTCCCAAAAAAGGAAATTGTTTCGTTTGTCTATTGAAACCAATTATGGAGTGTGCCTGTTGTTACATAACTGAGATAACAGGCTAGCTTCAAACAGATACTTATGTCAATCATCGTGATGTCACAATAGCTGTCAATTTACAGCCAATCAGATTAAAAGAATTGATGTCAACCTTTCAGAAGTCAGAGGTTTTCCTGGGCTCCCTTTTATAGGCCAGTCCTGTCTTTAAGACAAATAGTAAAGCTTACAATAAATAAAACAGACCTGGTACCACTAAGTCGCAAACTATTAGATGAGGGGTGGGGTGGTGATTCTTTGTGTCATACATGGATAATGGTTCATACTGATGATACGACGCTGCATTTAAGGGGCATTACTGTTCCTTCGCTGTACTTAATTCTTGTGCGTACATATTTATTTTTTATTTTTCAATTCATAGTTAATTCGTGCCTCAAACTTCAAGGTTCAGAATGCATAGTAGCCTACCTAGTTCACAAGCGCTATGGATTATAAAGTACATGTACATGTACATGTACAAGCCGCGAAGGAAGTTTTCACAATGAACTCTGACGAAATATGAAGAGAAAATATGCACTGTGAGAACGGAACATTGAAAATCATATACGTCTAAATTTTGTTTGTTTGATTTGAGGTTTAACGTCCCTGTCAACACTGTATAGGTCATTTTGGAGAGGTTGTTTCCAATTTTGCGGGACTTTTACCCGACATTAAGATGAAATGACATCTCAAGCCCTGTCAGGGCATGGACCGCTCGCACCGCTTTGCCTGGGCTGGCTTAGATCCTCTAAGCGGTTTACCAGTACTCGTGTGCGGTCGGTTTCAGCTCTGCGAGGAAGCATCAATTATGCGGGAGTGTTACATGTATTTTGTTTATTATGAGCTTTATTTCAAACAAGCATTACTGCTTGTTTGAAATAAAGCTCATAATAAACAAAATACATGTAACACTCCCGCATAATTGTGATCGGTTTGAAGCTTAACGTCCCAGTCAACCCTTATTATGTCATGCCGAGCCAGTCAGTTTACCATACAACACTTTTCCTGGACAGGCCAATGCGGCTGAAACTGTCAGCTACGCTTCTTGAATCAGCGGAAGTGGGTGGAAGAATGATCGTGGAACATATTCCATGTTCAAACTCAACGAAAGAATGTTGCCTGACCGGGTTGGTATCGAACTCGCGAACTCTTGATCACCATTCAGACGATCATTCATAAGCATATCATTTTGAATCTTTTGCATTGCATAAGCTCTGACGATTCTAATCTCGGTTGATTGTTTGTCAATCGATCCAAAGTTAACAATACAACAGCACCTTTACTACTGTTGTCTTTATGGGCCCATTTGTTCAAAGCATCGTTAGCTTAACGAGCTACAGTAGAACTTCGATGGCTCGAACACCGATGGCTCGTTTACCATTGATGTGTCGAACCCATTCTTGAGCCCCTAGCGAAATCCTCTACATAAGAAATAGTGGGGGATAGTTAAGGAGATTTTAGTCTTTTATCTTGCAAATGCATGCTGTGTGTACTCATTAGAATCGCCTCGATGAGGCGATTCCAATGAGTAAACACAACATATATTTTCATTATAGAACACCGGAAAGATGTCTAAAACTATTTCGTTATGCCTCCTGACAGTAACCTCAGTGGCTCGAACTACCTCTGTCTCGAACATATTTTCGAGGTCCCAAAGGTGTTCGAGCCATTGAAGTTTGACTGTAGTTCGTTGTCAAATTGTTGACAGTTCTAGAATGTACAATACATACTACAGTTGTATTTTTGCTGGAAAACTTTGAGTAGCAAATGGTACTCACAATTTTTTTTTCTGTAAAAATAATAGTATTTTTGTCATATCCAATGATCAAACGTTTAACTAAATGTCACGTAACTAACGACATGGTTAGTTTTGAACAACTGGTCACTGATTTCCACTGACCAACAGCGTTAAAATTCATGCTGCCAGCAAGTACGGAAAAAGGGATTTTTCATTCAGGCACAGTGGACTCACCAGTGCTGTCTTTGCATTTTTAACAAGTAACTGACATTTATCATATGACGTCGCGTCTGACAATGCAATAACGCCATGTAATAAATTCGATAAGCCACAAGTGGATTAAGTATGCAAGTTGTTTAGATACGCGGTAAAGCGTCCTTATCGACGTCCCGTTTACTAATGACGGAATATTGATATTTTTGTTAAACAATCGTGAATAAAATGCGTTTTATAGTTTATTGTTTACTTCAGTCTCATCATGGTACATAAAATACACATATAAATTCATAAATTTCTGACAGACCAGTACCATGCCATTCTTAAACAGAGTTATAAGAAAACACTTCAGCTGCACCAACATACAGTGCATTAAAAACTTATGCCTAAATCACTTCAACATGTCCATGCCACAATGACCACCCCACTAACACTGCTTAAAACGACAGAAAGTGAAATCTTTTTCCCCTAAACGGCCTAGGCACCAAATGTCCGCCCGAACCACCCCAACGTGGCAACCCTCATGAGCCAGACAACCCACAGCACAAACGCGAATTTAAAATATACCCCTACATATTTGCTATTTTTCACCAAATAAAACAGCGGAATGGTGAACCCACAAGGTGCTCATTGACTTTTATACGTCATACGATAAATAGAATCCTGCATTCGTGCTCATGTAATTATTGAATTTAAATTTTAGAAGCCTCCGTGGTGTAGTGGTTATGCTACTCGCCTTGTAAACCAGGGGTCGCAGGATCGATCCCGGGCTTCTCCAGACTTTCGGGTGAGTCTTTTAACCGAGGTCCCGTCTCCGTATGACCTTAGCTGTTGGTGAGATGTTAAACGCAAACACCCACTCACTCAATTATTGAATTTATTAAACTCGTTGAAGAAACGGGACAAAATGTTCGGCAAAGCCTCACATTTTATCCCTTTTTCCTCAACTCGTTTAATAAATTCAATAATCCATGAACACTAATGTAAGATCCCCTATAATGATAAGCATGTGTTTTCAGCTTAACCAGTTTACACCTTAATAATAATTGAAAAGTTTCAATTTGTTTGATTGGAGGTTTAACGTCCCTGTCAACACTTTATAGGTCATTTTGGAGACGTTGCTTCCAATTTCGTGGGACTTTTACCCGACATTGAGATGAAATGACATCTCAAACCCTGCCACCCAATGAAACCAATAGGGTTTGTATGCATGGGTGGTCCGACATGCACCACTTTTCCTGAGCAGGCTTAGATTCTCTAAACGCTTTACCAGTACTCGCGTGCGGTCCGTGTCAGCTCTGCGTGGAAACATCATGCAACCCAATCGGTTTCAAGCGCAGCACTCTTCACAAATACAAATCGATCAAAAATAGAATACAGTGACATTCCACTATATATAATTTTCTGTTTCCGTAGAAACGCATTTAAAAAAAAATGTATCAGTTATTCTTATAACCCAGTGTCCTCTAGTAAGAGAAACTTTAGGACTGTTTAAAAGTGGTCTTAAAGACCACTTTTCAACAGTCCAAAAGGTTATCTTAACATAGGAAGTCTACTGTAACTTTGAACATAACTTTACTGAAGTCTGTGACTAATTAAAGAGAAATATACTCACCAAAATAAATAATAATACTAATAAAAAATATCCAGTTCACAGGTGTTGATTTGTTCACAATAGAATCTCCTCAGTCAGGCGATTCTAATGAGTAGACACAACATGCCTGTATTTTATAGAAAGGCTTACCCTTAAATCATTCCTCAGGTGCCTCATGGCCTGTTGCTATGATAAACACTCAGTATTTCGAACTACCCTTATCTCGAACAAAGTTTCATGGTCCAAATTTTAAGGTATTCGGGCTGTTGAAGTTTCACTGTACTAGGGCTTGACGCATGCGTGACCTTTTACATTAAACCATTTCAGGCTGAAAACCTCTAAAGGGGTACCTTGGCAAACAATGCAGGCCCAGATCAGACGCCGCAGAACGCGGCGTCTGATCAGGGCCTCCATTGTTTGCTAAAAGTTCAGTCATTTTCCAAATAAATTTTGAATAAAACACAACCTGTCACCCCTAAATTTTGAAATGGACTCCTGCCATATATAAGGAGGAAGGCTCCATTTGGTACAAAAAGGGTTAAGCTCTAATGCAAGGTTTTGCGTATGTGTAGGATCGCACGAGTCTTTGCTCGTCGCCTATATATGTCATAAGTTCCCTTTACTGATGAGTTGGTTCAATCTCGAACAATGTTGTGGGCTAATTATGCGCTCATTTTGCTTCCAGTGATGCAGCAGTATGTTATAAAGTTGTCTTAGCTTGTTAAAAGAAAACACCAACCATAAATATCTCTGGTGCAATTATGTTGGCGTCTATCTTTAAAAAGACACCCCCATGTTAAGAAGCCATCAATTTTATCTAATTGTGCGCACCCGAACAATAGCAGCCGGTTTCAGATAAGAAATGAGTTTTGTTGTCATGCGTTGCTTAAAAGGCTTTTGGTCTAGCCGGTTGAAACAAATAACTGTAGTAACGTATTTCAAAATTAAATAAGGGTTTGTGGTGCTGACCAAGGCACCTCCACCCCCATCCCCCAACAAAAAATGGAGAGCAGTCGCTCAGTTTTCAGTCCAACTCTCATCCAAAATAATATATGAAGCTTTGTTAGGTACCTTTCAAAGGAAAAAGTAAACATTTAATCTGGTTCATTTAATTTGGAAATAATCCGAATGGACAGAATTGTCTGATGCGCAGAATTAGCCTACACATGTACACAGCTGTATAATATCACAATTCCATTTTACGAGTATACAGAGTTGCTAAGCGAAGTCTTTAAACATTTTGATGATGTCATTGTAACACTGTTTTGGGGCGTCCAGCGCCCAAATAAAATCTAAATGTTCCCATTCATCTATCGCCACATCTTTCACCAGATGTTGAATTTGAGGAACCAAACGTTGCATCTCGGGAGGAGTAACCAGCCAGTCGTTTTTCCCAGAATACAAAGCGACCGGAACTGTGATGTTTCCTGGATAGTACAAGGGAGGTGTTGTCTGTATAAAAGAGAATTCGGATTACTCTAAAATACATATGGCTTCCATTAAATGATAGATTTCCAAGCCAGAGGCCACAGAACGCGGCATCTGATCAGTTGATTTAAGTACAGGAATTTCCATAAAGCTTGCAATAAAGATAAAACAAACCTGACAAAAAGCTATGGAAGAGTCTATTTGCCACACATTGTTTAAACTGTGGATTTGCGAATCTTAAACAGACACTAATAGTTTAGATTTGGTAGGATAACGACTAAGGTTAGTCAACTTTTCCTGGGCAGGCTTATACAAAAGCGGTTATCCGGTACAGTGTACACGGGCCTTTGTGGCACAGTAGTTAAAAGCACTGATTTTTATCTCACCGCTGCAGTTTCGAACCACGTTTGGGTCACATTCGGGTCGCACCCTCACTCCACCCCACCCTGATTAACGACCTGCTCGGTATAAGTAAAATAAACTTTAAAGAATCGTGAAACAAAATAAGAGAACCATGCAGTCCTGATCGCTCCCCTGAGCCCTAAGTTTTTTTTTATTTTAGGTTTAACGTCCCCGTCAACACTGTATAGTTCATTTTGGAGTCGTTGCTTCCAATTGTGTGGAACTTTGCCCTACATTGAGATGAAATGACTTCTCAAGCCCTTTCGCTCAATGAAACCAATAGGGTTTATATGCATGGACGGCCCAGCTTACACCACTTTTCCTGGGCAGGCTTAGAACCTCTTAAGCGGTTTACGAGTACTCATGTGCTCTGCCCGGAAGCATCATGCAACCCATTTTTTTTCTTCAAGTCCCGAAGTGCGGGGACCGACGAGCCCTAAGCCCTGCTAGCATTCTACATAAATCTACAGCGGGCCGTTAGCGGCCCGTCAGCTACCCTGACGGGCCGATAACGGCCCGCTGTAGATTTATGTAGAATGCTTACTGGGCTAGTATTATTTGGTCTCTTTTTTCCTCCGCTGGGTGACTAGATAAACAGGTCATGGTCAACCTGGGATCATTGTTTATAAAATTCGTAGTACTCAGTCACCTGAAGCTGCATACGAAGTTTAACCTTTAACCTGCTGAATATTTAACTTAGCCACACCTTTTTTTTTGATTTTCAGCCAATCAGATTACATGATATAATGAGTTCGTTCAAATTCACAATCTGAATGACAAACAGTGTAGATCCTGATCAGATGGCTTCTTCAGAAGCCATCTGATCTGGATCTACACTGTTTGCAAAGATAGGGCTTGTCGCCTACAGCAGGGTAAAGGTTAAAGAAATCGGTCCAGCGGTTCTGGCGAAAAAGATTTTATATAGCCATGGCAGCCATTTTGGACATGTGACCTGGGCCATTCGAACAAACTTTTGTTCACCCATTGCCGAGGCAGCTGTTTATAAATTCGTTTGAATATTTGAATTTTATACATAAAATGTATAGGTTTAGGTCAGTCTAGGGTTTTCATTGGAAAAAATTTTGTTATACTCAACTAGAGCTGTCAGTGAAACTGACTAGGGCCCCGGCAGCGCTATCAGAGGAGTAGGAAAATTTGTGGACGGACAGACGGACAGACAGACAGACAGACAGACAGGCGGACGGACAGAGTGATTACTATAGGGCACCCACACTTTCAGTGCGGGGCCCTAATTACCCAAAGCTACATACTAAGTTTCAAGGGTTCTGGAGAAGAGTTCAGGTGGTTTTATCATATTTGGACATGGCGACCAATATGTTAAGTGACCTGAACCATTCGAATAAATTTTCGTTCGGCCACTGTCAGGAAGCTGCAGATGTAAATTTTGTAAAGGTCAACTAGTGTCATGTGGTAAGAGACAGACAGACAAACACTTTATTCTCTTAAGTACAATAAAATGACATATTGACATATAAGGATATATAAATTAAATAGCATTATACGGCGGCAAACATTTTTGGTATGCAATGAACTAGAACATGTTCAATTCTATGAGATAGAGAGAAAGAGAGAGAGAGAGAGAGAGAGAGAGAGAGAGAGAGAGAGAGAGAGAGAGAGAGAGAGAGAGAGAGAGAGAGAACGGGAGAATATATATTCTATCATTATATGATAATAACATTTCATTGCAATCCAAAACCATTGTGAACCCGGCAACCGTAAAACGAAATTTCTAGTTAATGTTGCATTAAATTTGCAATCGCTCAGTCTGCTGAAAGAGTAGCTTTTGTATAGACGTTTCCGAGCTGTCAATCAAGCGCGCTATTTCATCCAATCGAAAAAATCGATTTTATTTAGTGCCGCTGTGTTGGTCACTTACGGCCATTTTCTCCCACAAACAAAGAAACGGGGTTTCAGGGGGAAGTTTATTATTAGGACTGTCAAACAATTGCCATGTTGTATAGTACGGCCATATTTAGATAAATATGTACATGTATACATGTATATGTATATGTATATATATAAAAAGTGCATAAGGGACCGGTCGAACTGTTCCTTATGGCCTGGTCGTTGTGTCACTCGCTTTGTAACCCCAGGTCGTGGGTTCCGTCCCCGGTCAGGGCACTTGACTGGATTTTTCTTAACAGATTTTTCCTCCTCCAACTACAATGGTGTCTGGTGCCACGATGATAACCGTTTGAGCCCAGGGGCGGGGCAGATACAGCGGAGTCAAAAGAAGCTGGAAATGTGATATTATTAGGCCTACATAGTATCTCCTAAACATTTGAAACAAATGTCTCTCTGTAGTACGACCATAAAACATATCTATATAGAGTGCATAACTGACCGGTCTGGTTGGTCCGGGCCTGGTTGTTATGTCGCTCGCTTTGTAACCCGAGGGTCGTGGGTTCAATCCCCGGTCGGGGCACTCGACTGCATTTTTATCTTTATTTACAGATTTTTCTCTTCAGACTGCAGTGCAGTCACAAATATCGTATGGGCTGGTGTGCTGCGTGGCCAGCGTTGGGGCGTATGCGGGCAACAAGGACTGTGATCAGCCTGCGCATTTGCGCAGTCTGACTGGGGCCCTCGTGGATTGCAATTGCCCTTCTATAGTCTGCTGGCTTTTCAAGAGATGCGCGAAATCTCGTGTCTCAATGAGTTATTAAGCTAATGCGGCGGGTGTGTTGGCTTATGTAGTATATGCTCACGGCATGATCTCTGGTCTAGAGGTTGATGATAGGGCTGCTGGTCTACATTTTGCTGTCTGATTAGGGATCAGTAGATATAGAGTTAATGCGGATTGCATTGGAGGGGTAGTATAAATGATTGGCACCAGTCTCGGTTGCATTATATTGTACCCTCGGTGTGGAATTATTATATAATGAAATGAGGGGCATATGCTTTATAATTATGTATTGTTTGTTTGTTTGAATGATTTGAAGTTTAACGTGCCCGTCGACACTGTAAAGGTCATTTTAGAGACGTTGCTTCCATTTTTTTTGGACTTTTACCCAACATTGAGATGAAATGACATCTCAAGCCCTGTCGCCCAATGAACCAATAGGGTTTATAAGCAAGGACCGGCCGACTCGCACCGCATTGCTTATTATGAAGTAAACAAGTGTTTAATGTGCACAGGTATGTGTGTGTGGGGAGGGGGGATGTGTGCTCCTATATTGGGACCACCGTTGGGACTTCTCAAAAGTGGTCTTAAGACTATTTTTGAATGGTCCCATAGGTGGTCTTTCACTAGAGCATACAGTGTGTATAGAGGTGCAAAGAAAATACACGTACCTTCGCGGTAACTTGAGGATAGTTTTCCAGGCTGAATATTTTGGAATCATGCACATAATTATTTTATAATTCCTTAGCCCTTTTGTTAGGCTGTTTTTTTTTTTTTTTGTGTGTGTGTGTGTGTGTGTGTGTGTGTGTGTGTGTGTGTGTGTGTGTGTGTGTGTGTGTGTGTGTGTGTTTTGTCAAAGTTTTATGTCTCGGTAAGTAAGAAACGCCAATATTGTCCGGAATACTTGATAAGTCTCTTCCGAGATCTACACAGACTTTCTTTGTTTCCGCCATATTGGCAGCAAAGCTTGTGGGACGTAGCAACAGTAACCAAGTAGGCGGAGCATACGATTAGGTTCCCGGAAACGTCTATTGTCTTCATATCTTTCTTCAAATACTGAGTCGGTCACATCACGAAAACACGCCTGTATAATTTTGACCCCCTCAAACCCCATTTTAAATAAAACTGGGGTTTGTAGGGCATACACTATTTTTCTTGTTTCTGCTCAAAACATAGATTGTGGGTACTCGTTAGAACCGCCTCGCGGAGGCAGTTCTAACGAGTACCCACAATCTTTGATTTGAGCTGAAATAAGAAAAAAACACAATTTTACATCTGAAAAATTTCCTTTTTCGGTGAGTGAGTGAGTTAGTGTTTTGAGTCCCACCAACAGCTAAGGTCATACGGAGACGGGACCTCAGTTTAAAGACTCATCCGACAGTCTGTCCTTTTTCGGTGGTATATTTTGTGTATTTGTATAGGCGTGTTTTCGTAAGGATATTTGGCTATTACCTCAGTAAATTTAGAATTTTTATTGGGAAAGAAATGCCCTTTTACAGCAAACATGCTGTAGTAGATATTGCACTAATTCCGGTATCCGTTAGCATTCTGATTTCTCTTTAGACTCTTCAGACACCCTCGTTGGTGTAGATAAAGAAAGTTACACAAGGCGAACGGAGATGGTGGGTCAGTTAAAAGTGTAAATGCTATAATTTAACATTTGACAACAAACGAATTCGTGAAGCTGACGATAATGTGAACAACTAGACTGACTACTGGAAATGCCGATCAAAATAACAACATTACGAAAACATGCCTATACAAATACATTGTAACCTTTATCGCCGAAAAAATGAAAATTGTAAGATGAAACATTGTGATATTTTTCTTATTTCTGCTCTAAATTATAGATTGTGGGTACTCGTTAGAACCGCCTCATATTTTTCTTATTTCTGCTCAAAATATAGATTGTTGGTACTCGCTAGAACCGCGGTTCTAACGAGTACCCACAATCTATAATTTAGAGCAGAAATAAGAAAAATAAGTTTTACCCTGTAAACCCCAGTTTTACGATTTAAAAGTGGGGTTCAAGGGGGTCAAAATTATGTAGGCGTGTTTTCATGATGAGCTGGAGTGTCCTCCCTTTGCAAAGTAACAAACCTGATTATATTTCTTCATGTTTCCTTCTGGACCATAATCAAACTTTTGAAATTCTTTGGCTTTCATGCACTGAAAAGGTAAACAAAATATTTATGTGTGCTTCCTAGACACACCCATTTTCTTGTATGCTTGTGTGATATGATCTGGACTTTGAAAATGAGATGTTATCGCAAACTACCGTGGCCCATCGGGGCTTGAAGAAATATATGGGCTGCATGATGCTTCCACGGAGAGCTGAATCCGACCCGCACACGAGTACTGGTAAACCGCTTAGAGGATCTAAGCCTGCCCAGGCAAAGCGGTGCGCACGAGTCGGACCGTCCATGCTTATAAACCCTATTGGTTTCATTGGGCGACAGGGCTTGAGATGTCATTTCATCTCAATGTCGGGTAAAAGTCCCATAAAATTGGAAGCAACGTATCCAAAATGACCTTTACAGTGTTGGCGGGTACGTTAAACCTCAAATCAAACAAACAATCGCGAACTACCGAACATCTCCAATGAGAAGTCCCAGATGTCACTCTCACTAGTGATAATCACCATGGTCAAGAAACGGAAACTGTTAATAAAGATTACTATGGTCAAGAGACGGACACACAGATGGAATGGTCAAATTTCCTAGCGTTCCTCTGGCATGTTTGTATGTTTGATTTGAGGTTTAACGTCCCCGGTCATTTGGAGACGTTGCTTCCAATTATGTGGGACTTTTGCCCGGCATTGAGATGAAGTGACATCTCAATCCCTGTCGCTCAACGAAACCAATAGGGGTTATATGCATGGTATTCATGCGTGTGTGTGTTCATTGTTGTTGTTTCGTTTTTTTTTCTGTTGCTTTTTACATCAACAGCTCAGAAATAAGAGTGTCATAAATTTTTCTATTGATGAACCATCTCATCTGGAATTCCGTATTTTTGCAAATCTACACGATTCTACATAGCTAAAAACTGCTGACATCATTCATGGACTCGCAACACTTTGCCTGGGCAGGCTAAGACCTTCTAAACGGTTTCCCAGTAAGCATGTGCGGTCGGTTTCAGCTCTGTGTGGAAGCATCATGCAGACCTCTGGCATGGTAAAGTAGATTGTTTTAAGAACAGTTGACGACAGCATCGGTCTGTTCTTAGCTTTGCTTGATTAACGTTCTGCACGCTGGGTATTTAAGCAGACGATATTTTGAAATAGTATTCTTATTTTTACCCCAGACATTCATGCAAAAGAGCTGTCCAGGTCCGTTTCCGTTTTTAGCTCCACTGGCCGAAGGCCAGCGGGGCTATTGTCATGGCCCTGTGTCCGTCGTGCGTCCGTGCGTCCGTGCGTTAACTTTTTCTTTAAACATCTTCTCCTCCTAAACTACTGGGCCAATTGTAACCAAACTTCACAGGAATGTTCCTTACATAGTCCTCTTCTAAATTCCTTCAAAGAATTTTGTTTCACCCAGAACTCTGGTTGCCATGGCAACAAAACCACAAAAAATTAAAAATCTTTAAAAATCTTCTCCTCCAAAACCACCTGTTGGATTTCATTTTTATTTTGCATGACTGTTCCTTGGGTTGACCTCTTTCAGATTCCTTGAAGAAATTATGATCCGACAAAAAACATGGCCGCCATGGGCGGGGCTTATTTTCCCTATTTAACATATAGTGTAATGCTAAAACATCTTCTCCTCCTAAACTATTGGACCCATTGTAACCAAACTTCACAGGAATGTTCCTTACTTAGTCCTCTTCTAAATTCCTTCAAAGAATTTTGTTACACCCAGAACTCTGGTTGCCATGGCAACAAAACAACACAATAAATTAAAAATCTTTAAAAATCTTCTCCTCCAAAACCACCTGTTGGATTTCATTTTTATTTTGCATGAATGTTCCTTGGGTGGACCTCTTTCAGATTCCTTGAAGAAATTTTGATCCGACAAAAAACATGGCCGCCATGGGTGGGGCTTATTTTCCCTATTTAACATATAGTGTAATGCTAAAACATCTTCTCCTCCTAAACTACTGGGCCAATTGTAACCAAACTTCACAGGAATGTTCCTTACTTAGTCCTCTTCTAAATTTCTTCAAAGAATTTTGTTACACCCAGAACTCTGGTTGCCATGGCAACAAAACCACACAAAAAAAATCTCCTCCTCCAAACCCACCTGTTGGATTTTATTATCCCCTCGCACAACATAGTTGTGAGGGGGGATATAGCATTTGTCCCGTACGTACGTACGTACTTTTGTCATCGCTCTAGCGCCACGTACGTACGTACTTTTGTCACCGCTCTAGCGCCACGTACGTACGTACGTACTTTTGTCATCGCTCTAGCGCCTACATTTCTTGACCGATTTTAATATAACTTCACACGAACGTTCCTTACGACAATATCTGGAGCAAGATCGACTTTCAAGGTCATGACCTCAAGGTCAAGGTCACTCTGGCTATTTTTTGAAAAACTTTGTCATGGCTCTAGCGCCTACATTTCTCCCCCAATTTCAATATAACTTCAAACAAATGATCCTTATAAAAATATCTCTAGCGAGTTTGACTTTCAAGGTCATGACCTCAAGGTCAAGGTCACTGAGGCTGTTTTTAGAAAAACATTGTCATCGCTCTAGCGCTTACATTTCTTCACCAATTTCAATATAACTTCACACAAATGATCCTTATAAAAATATCTCGAGCGTGTTCCACTTTCAAGGTCATGGCTTCAAGGTCATGGTCACAGTGGCTATTTTTAGAAAAACTTTGTCATCGCTCTAGCTCCTACATTTCTTCACTGATTTCAATATAACTTCACACAAATGTTCCTTATGACAATATCTTGAGCGAGTTGGACTTTCAAGGTCATGACCTCAAGGTCAAGGGCACTGTGGCTATTTTTAGAAAAACTTTTTCATCGCTCTAGCGCCTACATTTCTTCACCAATTTCAATATAACTTCACACAAATGTTCGTTATAAAAATATCTCCAGCGAGTTCGACTTTCCAACTCATGGCCTGAAGGTCAAGGTCACTGTGGGTATTTTTAGAAAAAACTTTGTCATCGCTCTATCGCCTATATTTCTCCACTGATTTCAATATAACTTCACACAAATGTTCCTTATGACAATATCTCAAGCGGGTTCGACTATCAAGGTCAAGGCCTCAAGGTCAAGGTCACTGTGGCTTTTTTTAGAAAAACTTTGTCATCGCTCTAGCGCTTACATTTCTTCACCAATTTCAATATAACTTCATACAAATGTTCCTTATGACAATATCTCTAGCGAGTTCCACTTTCAAGGTCAAGGTCACTGTGTCTATTTTTAGAAAAACTTCGTCATCCCTCTAGCGCTTACATTTCTTCATCGATTTCAATATAACTTCACACAAATGTTCCTTATGACAATATCTCGCCATTTCGACTTTGAAGGTCAAGGTCACTATGGCTATTTTTAGAAGACTTTGTCATCGCTCTAGCGCCTACATTTCTTCACTGATTTCAATATAACTTCACACAAATGTTGCTTATGACAATACCTCGAACGAGTTCGACTTTCAAGGTCAAGGTCACTGTGGCTATTTTTAGAAAAACTTTGTCATTGCTCTAGCGCTTACATTTTTATCACCAATTTCAATATTACTTCACACAAATGTTCTTTATAACAATATCTCTAGTGAGTTCCACTTTCAAGGTCAAGGTCACTGTGGCTATTTTTAGAAAAAACTTTGTCATGGCTCTAGCGCTTACATTTCTTCACCCATTTGAATATAACTTCACACAAATGTTCCTTATGACAATACCTCGAGTGAGTTTGACTTTCAAGGTCAAGGTCACTGTATCTATTTTTAGAAAAGCTTTGTCATTGCTCTAGTGCTTACATTTTTTCACCAATTTCAATATAACTTCACACAAATGTTCCTTATGACAATATCTCGAGCTGTTTAGAATTTCAAGGTCAAGGTCACTGTGGCTTTTTTTTAGAAAATCTTTGTCATCGCTCTAGCGCCTACATTTAATGATGGATTGTAATAGAACTTCACACAAATGTTTCTTATGATAATATCTCCACTTACTTCGACTTTCAAGGTGATGACCTCAAAGTCAAGGTCACTGTGGCTATCTTTAGAAAAACTTTGTCATCGCTCTACCGCCTACATTTATTAACAGATTTTAATATAACTTCACACAAAAGATGCTTATGATAATATCTTGAGCAAGATCTACTTTCGTGGTCATGGCCTCAAGTCAAGGTCACTATGGCTATTTTTAGAGAAACGTCATCACTCTAGAATGTACATTTATTGGAGGATTTTTAAACAAACTTTACACAAATGTTGCATATGATAATATCTCAAGCAAGTTGGACTTTTGCCATTTCAGTGTTTTCCACACACGAAGTTGTCTAGTGCGAGGGGATTTGTATCGCATGCGATGCCTTGTTTTTATTTTGCATGAATGTTCCTTGGGTGGACCTCTTTTAGATTCCTTGAAGAAATTTTGATCCGACAAAAAACATGGCCGCCATGGGCGGGGCTTATTTTCACTATCTAACATATAATGTAATGCTAAAAAATCTTCTTCTGCAAAAGTACTTGTGGGATTTCATTGTAATTTGCATGAATTGTCCTTGGGTGGACTGTTGTCAGATTCCTTGAAAAATATTTGCATGGGCGAGGCTTATTTTCACTATATAACATATAGTGTAATGCTGAAAATATTTTCTGCAAAAGTTCTTGTTTTATTTCATAGTTATTTGGCATGCATGTTCCTTGGGTGGACCTCTGTCAGATTCCTTGAAGCAATTTTGATCAGACAAAAACATGGCCACCATGGACACGCCCATTGGCTAATTAGCTTCCATAGACTCATAAAGGGATCTTTTTTTTTAATCTTCTCCTCCAAAACCGCTAAATGGATTTCGTTCTTAATTTTCATGAATGTTCCTTGTGTCTACCATTGTCAGATTCATTGAAGAAATTTTGATCAGACAAAAAACATGGCCGCCATGGCCACCACCTTTGGCTCATTAGCTTCCATAGACCAATAAACGGAAAAACTTCTTCTCTGAAACCATAAAGCCTAAAGCTAAGACATTTACAGTAAAACCTGTCTTAGTGGCCACCTCTATTAAGCAAGCAACCTGTCTTAAGCAAGCAGGCATTCAGTTCCCAAGAAAGGCACATGTGTTAAATTTCACCTGTATTAAGCAAGAACCTGTCTTAAGCAAGCATATTTTGACTATCCCTTAGGCACTTGCTTAATACAGGTTGAACTGTAGTATGTAGCAAAGTTATGTGGTCACCTACTTAGTCCTGTGAACTATGACTCTTGAGTCCAAATTGGCAACACCCCGGTGCTTAGTAGCTCCCATAGACTAATAATGACAAAATCTTGAAACTTTTCTCCTCTGAAACCATAAGGCCAAGAGCTTAGTATGTAGCAACTTGAAGTATTCAACTGCATAAATCCTGCCAACTATGCCCCTGGGGTCCAAATTGGCCACACCCTGAGGCCCATAAGCTCCCATAGACTTATACTGGGAAAAACTGACAAAAATCTTCTCTGAAACCATCAGTGCCCAGAGCTTAGATATTAAGTATGCAGCAACGTCAAGTGGTCACTCAAATAAATCCTGCCAACAATGCCCCTGGGGTAAAAAATTGGTCACGCCCAGAGGCATATTAGTTCCCATAGACTTATAATAGGAAAAACTTAAAAAAAGTCTTCTTCTCTGAAACCATAAGGCCCAGAGCTTTAGATATTTGGAACGGAGCAATGCAAAATGGTCACTCACATAAATCCTGCCAACCATGGCTCTGGGGTCCAAAAAATATAAAATGGACATTCCTTGGGTGGATCACTTGTTTCTTTTTTACCCATTGCATGCGGGAAAACCCTAAATGGGTACCTTGGCAAACAGTGCTGGCCCAGATCAGACCCCACAGAACACCATGTCTGATCAGGGCCTGCACTATTTGCTAACAGAATTTTCCATCAAAAATAGAAAAAAATGGGCCTGACACCCCATATATGACAAATGGACTGGTCCAACATATAGCAATAGAAGAGTCCACAAGTATACAATTGGTTAATGTAATAAATATGACAATTGTCTGAAGTTAGCCGGTGGAGCGACAGGCCCTCTTGGGCCTCTTATTTATTTATTTTTTTTTTTTTTTGAAAAATAAGGAAAATATCAACAGTTTTATCGTCTGCCGAATTAGCCTAGAGAGTGGGAAAGGTTAAATAACAGTGGAACTGGCAGACAGGCCACTTGGAGTGAAACAATTGTTGTCAGTGGTAGTGATGGTGGGGTAAATTACTGGGCTGATACTCCAGACAGATTGGAATTACCTGGGCGTAGTGTATGATATTATTGACTGATGTTCCTGCCGGGTGTTGGGCCACATACACTGGGATACGAGTCTGAAATAAATAAATAAATAAATAATCACTCGCAGCCTCTATAAATCAAGGCACTTTTCTGTTACGACTTCTATATCATCGCGTTAACGACTTCGTGTAATGAACATCCCCTGTAGACGAGTTTCCATAGAATAAAGTTTGGTCGACAAGGGTAAAATGTTAGCCTTTGATTTTATCTCTTCCCGTAAACATAAATTGTGGATACGCTTGAGAATAGTGGTGATCCTATTGACAATCCACAATCTGTATTTAGAGTACAAAAGAGGGAAAACATTACTAAACGCCTGAAGAAAGACATTCGCACAGCTTTGAACGACAGCTTTATCGCACAGATGTGTTGGTGGTCTGTGCTTTGCACGCATACGTTGTTCTTATTTGTAATCTACGTTGTTTGATAACCTGAGACGGTTGCTTGTTGAATATGGTTGTGCCTTTCAATTTTGTTTTCTTAATCGTGTATTCGCAGTCATGTTTCTCGTTTTTTGTCGATCACGTTTTGTAAGTGCGTGTGTGTGATCATTGTTGTTGTTTTACACCAACAGCTCCGAAATAGGAGTATCATAATTTTGCTATTGATGAACCTTCTCATCTGGAATTCCGTATTTTTACAAATCTACATGATTCTACATAGCTAAAAACTGCTTACAGCATTCAGTTGTTTAAAATCGTAGCCGCAGATAATAAAAAGGACATTTTCGCACAGGAAGAGCGGAATTTCCCCGCTGGCACACACGCTGTTTGCTAACCATTTCAGGACGTCGGACTCTGGCAGAAACTCGCCATGCCCTAGGTATTCTAGGATCTGAAAAAGAAATGTGTGACCACTTTCACAACACAATGTCCCCTGCTTAACCCATCGTATGCTAGTGAACTCTTCCATTGATATATGTTGGACAAGCCTATTTGTAAAATAAGAGGAATCAGGTCTATTTTTCGTTTTTATTCTATTTTTGACTGAAACTTTTGTCAGCAAATAGTGCAGGACCTGATGGGCCTGCATTGTTTGCCAAAGTAACCCTTTATGGGTTTCCCTCATGTAATGGATTAATGATATGGGCCCCGTCAAGCGATTTTGGTACTTAACGCCTATGCGAGTTCAGGCGAGCCTGCGCATTTGCGCAGTCTCGCCAGAAGCTTCGCTGCTCGCTCATACAAGCAGTGGATCAAGCGGAACCTTCGGATAGAAAGCCATATCCCTGGCCCCTCTGAATGGCTGGGCATGCGCAGTTAAAATTTGTCATGACGGAATGCTCGAAGACACAAATTCGCTTGGCGGGGCTCATATATGAAAGTTTATAAGGAAGGGCCTGTAGTTCTATTGCTGGCTATGGTTACAGTTCTGTTAACCCCTACCCTGGCAATCACAGCAAATTCTACTGACGGTGAGCCAATGGGTTTTTTATGCCCATTAACTACTGCTGTGTCTGCTCGTAGTCTCTGATGTACCAATATCTAATTTGTACCATGTGCACAAAATGGCCTAAGTGCTTATTTGAAACAAAAAAAAATTCCGGGATTTACAGCTTATTTTACTATTTTTCCAGCTCATTAAACAGGAGGGCCATAATGGCCCTGGATCGCTCACCTGATCCTTATTGTACAGATAAAGTGGTAGGTAATGTAAGGTGGAGTGGATGGTTTGAGCTATTTTGGTTGAGAGTGACCCAAGGAACATTTCTGTGAAATTATTAGTATTTAGAAGTCATTTTAAAGCTTGTTTATTGCTTAGTTTTGGTGGCTATTATCTTCAGTGGAGCGAAACTATTTTGAGCAATTTTGTCACAGGGTCACCCATGGAACATTCCTTCCAAATAGTTTTCTTTCTGAGGATGAAGTCTTTCAAAAGTTCTCTTCTACAGAGCTGATTTGTATGTTACTACATTGGCACCTTTTGTACATTAAGGGTCGGGTTCTAGTGCATGGAGATAAATTTTGCTCAGCCTAACTTACAATGCCTCGTTATGACAAGGGATGGTGGTGGTTGGGGTGGAAGTGGGGGTGGGGGGGGGGGGGTGGGGGGCAAGAATTGGCATAAGCTGCTAGACATATGAGTCAGTGGTTCCCTTTGACAATACAGAGCTGTCTTGTTTGTCACTATCTGGACACATTGTTGACATTGAGAGTCGGATCCTTAGTGCAACAGATGGAGATGAAGTGGCTCAATATTACTAATAATGTCACATGGTGACAAAAGGAGGGGGTGGTGGGTTATGGGTCAGTGGTTCCCTTTGACAACACAGAGCTGACTTGTATGCCACTGTCTAGGCACCTTGTGGACATTGAGGGTCAGGTCTTAGTGCACCAGACAGAGATGAACCGACTCAGCATTAACCTATATAAAAGCAGTGGGCTCCGGGCAGGTCCATTTTTTTTACCCCATGGGGTTATAATTTGGACAATCTTGGTAGAGGATAACTAGAGGAAGCGTCATTCCAAATATCAAAGACTTGGGCCTTCTGGTTTCAGACGAGAAGGTATTAAAAGATTTTCCCTATGTAAGTCTATGTAAAACCAGTGGGCCCTGGGGCGGGGCCATTTTTTATCCCAGGGCTATGATTTGAATAATCTTGGTAGAGGTCACCCACATGAAGCTTCAAGCAAAAATCAAAGACCTGGGCCTTGTAGTATCAGAGAAGAAGGTTTTTAATGGTTTGCCATATATGTCTAAGTAAAACCGTTGGGGTCTGGGTAGGGGCCACCTTTGGCCTCAGGGCTATAATTTGCACAACACAGTAGAGGTCAACCAGATGAAGCATCATACCAAATATCAAAGACCTGGGCCTTCTGGAAGTCAGACTAGAAGATTTTTTAAAGGTTTTCCATATATAAGTCGAAGCAAAACTAGTGGGCCCCAGGGCGGGGCCATTTTTGACCCAAGGACTATAATTTTAACATCTTGGTAGAAGTGTGTTAGATGAATCTTCACACCAAATATCAAAGACCTGGGCCTTGCGGTTTCAGAGATTTTTTTTTTTCAGATTATCCCTATATAAGTCTATGTAAAACCAAAGGGTCCTAGGGCGGGGGAATGTTTGGCCCCAGGGCTATAATCTGAAAAATCTTGATGGAGGTCCACAAGACGAAGCTTCATACCTTGTTTCAGACAAGAATATTTTTAAAGGTTTTCCCTATATAAGTCTATGTAAAACCAAAGGGCCCCGGGGTCAGGCATTTTTGGCCCCAGGGCTATAATTTGAACAATCTCAAATGAAGCTTCAAACCAAATATCAAAAACCTGGGCCTTGCGGTTTCCGAAAAGAAGAGCTTTTTTCAAGATTTTCCTTCATAAGTAAATGTAAAGCCAAAGGGCCCCGTGGCGGGGGCATTTTTGATGCAAGGGCTATAATTTGAACAATCTTGGTAGAGGTCATCTAGATGAAGTTATACACTAAATATCAAAGACCCGGGCCTTGCGGTTTCAGGGGAGAAGATTTGTTTTAAAGATTTGTCTTATGTAAGTCAATGAAAAACCAAAGGGCACCGTAGCGGGGCAATTTTCGGATCCAGGTCTATAATTTCAACAATCTTGATAGAGGTCCACAAGCCGAAGCTTCATACCAAATATCAAACACGTGAGCCTTCTTGTTTCAGACAAGAATATTTTAAAGGTTTTCCCTATGTAAGTCTATCTAAAACCAAAGGGCCCCCCCGGGGGGGGGGGCATTTTTGGCCCCAACAATCTTGGCAGTGGTCCACTAAGCTACACACCAAATATCGAAGACCTGTGCCTTGCGGTTTCAGAGAAGAAGATTTTTTTTTAAGTTTTCATTAAAAAAATCTATTTTGGCTCCTTTAACCTTGATGTGCAATGGACCGGAACCATTTGAACATTTGAAAGGGGACCACCTAAGGATCATTCCTGTGAAGTTTTGTCACAATCTAATCAGTGGTTTAGGAGGAGAAATTGTTTACGGGCGGAAGCACGGACGACGGACAAAAAGTGATCACAAAAGGTCAACTTGTCACTACGTGACAGGTGAGCTAAAAAGACAGAATGTTAGGCTTTTAACATAAAATATGAGCTAGAAAATGTAATTTGTGAAAATATCGACATCATAGTGTAGTCTATCCTTCAATAAAATAAAATGAATAAATAAAATAAATAAACCCAAGTATGTCCTGATTATAGTTCTAAATCTGGCACATCTCTATACGATCGGTGAATTTCAACCTCAGCTCCGATCGTTAAATTGTGTAATTAAGGAAGTTCTCTGACTAGCCAAGTACGAAGTGTGACTGTGAACATGCCCACTCGAATTAAAAACTCAACAGTCATTTCATGTGAGTCTACAATGTATGTATATGTTGTAGTAAATATGTTGCGTTTTATGCCTTAAAAGATGGTCACATGGGTAGAATAGTCACACTGGCTAATTGTGTTTTACCCTTTATGAATAAATAAATAAATAAATGCATGTAAGTGATATGGACTACTGATATAATTTTCCATCGCGAAATCACGCCTATATTATTTGACCCCTTGAACCCCACTTTTATATAGCAAAACCGGGGTTTGCAGGGATAAACCTTATTTCTCTTATTACTGCTCTAAAATATAGAGTGTGGGAACTCGTTAGAACCGCATCGACGAGGCGGTTCTAAAGAGTACCCATAATCTATATTTTGAGCAGAAGTAAGAAAAATATCACAATTTTTCATCTTAAATTTTTCATTTTTTTTCGGCGATAAAGGTTACAATGTATTTGTATTGGCGTGTTTTCGTAATGCAATACGAATTGCTGACAGCGAGTATATGATCCTCACATGCACGGTTGCGATCGCTGGTTTAACCCTTGCCCTGCTAAATAAATTAGTTTAGCCTCTCGCATTGCTGACTCTCAGCCAATAAAATAACGTGATATAATGTTTCCATTCATCTTTTCAAACTGAATGATAAACAGTGTATATCCTGATCATGTGGCTTCTAATCTGAATCTACTCTGTTTGCAAAGTTATGGTTTGTCGTGTTCAGTGGGATAAGGGCTAAGAATATCAGGTTAACACATAAAAGTACCAGAAACCCCAAAACGGGTACCCGGGCAAACAGTGCCTGCCCAGATCAGACGCCGCAGAACGCGGCGTCTGATCAGGGCCTCCACTGTTTGCTAAAAATTCAGGCATTTACCAAATAAATTTTGATGAAAACACAACCCGACACCCCTATATTTTGAAATGGACTCCTGCTGTATATAAGAAGGAAGATTCCATTTGGTACAAAAAGGGTTAAATCTGAAATACCTTCAAATCGTCGATATATGGAAACAGAAGACGAATCGGGCTCTTAACATCTCCCATGTATGACGCTGGCGCGAGACCTACATACATCTTAATCGTGTTGGCAAAATCTGGATCTTGTGAGAGCTCGGCAAGTCCTATCCCACCGCCTTGTGAGTGACCTACGTAAAATACTTGTTTTTCTCCAGTGACAGAAAGGATCTTGTCCACCATGGCAGGAAGGTCATACTCCGCCATTTCATCAAAGCTGTGAAACACAAAAATGAGACGGGCTTGAGAAAAGCTAGTGAGGAATTACGGTATACCTCTCATAAGGGAATAAATCTGGGCCCGTTGCTCAGCAGGCACATGACGTAATTGTGACGTCACATCGAGGTCGGTGCGACGTCATGGTGTTTATACAACGTCACATCTACGTCGGTGCAACGTTGCACCGACGTTGATTTGACGTTGCCCTAGCGAGTGTGCCTGCTGGGTCTTTAGTGTTAACTGTTCCAGCAATCATAATACCTATTACAGTGGTATTTTTGTTGAAAATGTGAGTGCCTTTTGCAAATGCAAAAGCTATTCACAGTTTTTCAGCAAACGTTAGAATATTTGCCATACTAATTATAAGTGATCAAAGTTTAAAAAATTCCATACGTTTTGAACAACGAGACCCTGCATATGAAATATTTGCCTCTCTTCTCGGTGGGGTGGGGTGGAAACAAAGACCTTAGATTCAGTTGAAGTTTAAATTCTTGCATGCTACCATAACTTATCAACTTATCTGACAATATAATTATTCGAGGTTTCTGTCCGGTGCCTTCTCCATCGTCTACCCTTCAGGGCTTACGAAATAGGCTGTCTGTCTGGTGCCTCTTTGTTAACCCTTTTTGTACCAAATGGAATCTTCCGCCTAATAAATATAGCAGTTCATTTCTAAATTTAAGGGTGTCAGGTTGTGTTTTCATCAAAATTTATTTGGGAAATGACTGAACTTTTAGCAAACAGTGGAGGCTCTGATCAGACGCCGCGTTCTGCGGCGTCTGATCTGGGCCTGCACTGTTTGCCATGGTACCCGTTTTGGGGTTTCTGGTACTAAATGGGTTAAGGCTGCAAAATAAGGAAACAATTAAACACATCGTGTAAGTTAACAATAGAAAAACTTACAAAGGCAATACATGACAAGAGTTGTCAGAAGACAACATAGCTCGCCTTTTGGGGGCCTTAGAAGATGGATGAGGGCAAGTTATCAAAAACATTTCTTCTGTAAAACAGCCTAACAGACTGCGGCAAATGAAAGAGAACCAAAAAGTACTCCTAATCATCCTGTTTTCAAGCCTTTCCACTGTAAAAATAAAATGAAAAAGAAATCTATAGTTGATAAAAAAAATCTACAACTTTCCAAGTAATAACAAGGCATCACAGACGATACAAATCCCCTCGCGCAAGACAAATTAAAAAAAGCCTAGCCTAGCATCTGTGTAAAATTACATGATATCCATCAATAAATGTAGGTACTTAAGAGTGATGACAAAGTTTTTTTCTACAAATAGCCACAGTGACCTTAACTTTGAGCACCAGAACCTGAAAGTTGAACTGACTCGAGATATTATCATACCCAATATTTGTATGATGTTATCTTCAAATCCATCAATAAATGTGGACACTAGAGCAATGATCAAGTTTTTTCTAAAAAAAAATAGCCACAGTGACCTTGACCTTCAGCCCCTGACCCAAAACGTCATAGTCACTCAAGATATCATCATACCAAGTTAATCAAGTCAAGTTAATATTAAACTCCATCAATAAATGAAGGCGAAAGCGCGATGACAAAGTTTTTTTCTAAAAATAGCCACAGTGACCTTGACCTTCAGCCCCAGACCCTAAAAGTCGAACTCGCTAAAGATATCATCATTACCAACATTTATGTGAAGTTATATTAAAATCCATCCATAAATGTAGGCACTAGAGCAATCACTATTTTTTTCTGAAAATAGCCACAGTGACCTTTACCCCAGATCCTGAAAGTTGAACTCACTCGAGATATCATCATACCCAACATTTGTATGAAATTATCTTTATATCCATTTATAAATGTGGACCCTAGAGCAATGACCAAGTTTTTTTTTCTAAAAATAGCCACAGTGACCTTAATCTTCAGCCCCTTATCCTGAAAGCCAAAGTCACTCGAGACATCATGATACCCAACATTTGTGTGAAGTTATATTAAAATCCATCAATAAATGAAAGCGCAAGAGCGATGACAAAGTTTTCCTAAAAATGGCCACAGCGACTTCACCTTCAGCCTTGGACCCTGAAAGTCGAACTCGCTCGAGATATCATCATACCCAACATTTGTGTGAAGTTGTATTAAAATCCTTCCATAAATATAGGCACTAGAGCGATCACAAAGTTTTTCTAAAAATAGCCACAGTGACCTTGACCTTCAGCCCCAGACCCTAAAAGTCGAATTCGCTCGAGATATCATCATACCCAACATTTGTGTGAAGTTATATTAAACTCCATCCATAAATGTAGGCACTTGGGCGATCACAAAGTTTTTTCTAAAAATAGCCACAGTGACCTTCATCTTCAGCCCCGGAACCTGAAAGTCGAACTTGCTAGAGATATCATCATACCCAACATTTCTGTGAAGCTATATTAAAATCCATCAATAAATTAAGGTGCACGAGCGATGACAATGTTTATCTAAAAATAGCCACAGGGACCTTGACCCCGTGACCCTAAAAGTAGTGACCTTGACCTTAAGTCCCGGACCCTGAAAGTCAAAGTCACTAGAGATATCATTATACCCAACGTGACATTTATGTGAAGTTCTATTAAAATCCATCAATAAATGAAGGCGCTAGAGCGATGACAATGTTTTTTCTGAAAAAATAGCCACAGTGACATTGACCTTGAGTCCCAGACCCGCTTTCTTTTTAAAAAGAAGAAGAAAAAAAAAAACAGAAAAAAAAAAAAAAAAATCCTCCCCGGGGATTTGAACTCACGCAGCTTGCAGATAAACTTTAACACAGGGAAATAAGTGAGGAAAATATTAACTTCCAAAAAAGTCCAATTTAAGCCAAAAAACCTGGTAAATGGAGTGAAAAGATTATGTAAAATACTGATTTTTACCAAATGTATATTTTATTTGAAAATAAATTTGTGAAACATCACAAATAAGAGCTTGCAGGTAATTTTTAACCCAATGCGGACGCGGACGACGCCGACGCCGACGCTGACGACGGGCGCCCGGGGTTATGGCAATAGCTCCCCCTTTACTATCGTAAGGCGAGCTAATAAAATGTAAGGTATTACGATAACACACCCGTGTGATATTATAAGAAACTGATATGGGGTTCTGTTGTAGATGGGTGTTTCCAACCCGAGGGATGACCATGCTAAGCGGAACCGAGGCTATGCCTCGGTTCCGCTCAGCATGGTCATGCCGAGGGATGTAAACCCCCATATAGCCTCGGTTCCGCTCAGCATGGTCATCCCGAGGGATGGAAACGCCCATCTACAGCAGAACCCCACATTGGATTCTTTTTCTTGCACAACACCTCCCAAACATTTCATTTTTGTTTTGTAGTATATAGCAGAACAACAAACAATATTTCTTTTCTTCTTTTTAACATTTCATACAAAAGGCCTGTATTCATTGTCCTTTAACAATAAATGAGTCAACTAATTATCATTCTTATTGATTTTTTTTTTATTTCGTTTTTTTTTTTTTTTTTTTTGCCTGTTAGTTTTGACAGCTCGCACATGTATATTGTTTACAAAATAAAAGTAGTGCGGAAGTTAAATAGAATTGAATTGCACTTATGCTAGTTGCCTGGGTCGGAACACCAGGGTCAGAACATAAATTTCTATCCCAGGGTAAAATCACGGATTTCCTTGTCTGGTGCGCAAGAAAGTGCATTCTTTCATTCCTCTAAAACGGTATTTTTTCTGATGAAAATTTATGATACGAGTTTTTTCTTATTTATACTGCAAACATTGTCGAGACGGTTCTAACAAGTACCGAAAACCCATGTCCAGGACAAGACATAAGGCCGTAAATCATACACTTCTCTAGATAAAGTGGTGTTTCTGCCAGAAAGTCCTATTTGAAATCTTTGGATACTATCCATCACCAAGGCCTTCGTCTGGCTATGGGGGCCTTTCGTACGTCTCCTGTACTAAGCGTTTATATGGGAGCAGGTGAACCATCTTTAACTTCGCGCAGAGAAAAACTTTCTCTTCAGTATGCTATCAGACTTGCTGGTAATCCATCTACTCCCTCCCCCCACAATGGGTTCGTTTCGCTGGCCGTTCCGGGGCGGTTCTTCTGTCGTGGTTTGTTATTGTTATGGCTTGTCTTTTGGTGTCTGCATCGCTTGTATTGTTTTGCTTTGGATAGCCAATTGGCCATTTTGTGGGAAAGTAACTATCCTTTTGGCTTTCTGCTATTGATGTCACCATAAGGGTCTGCTGTTCTTTCCCTCCTCTTTGATGGGAGCTGTGGGTTAATATCGATTCCTGATCATTGCCTTCACTTCTATTTAGAGGGGTGCTCCTTACAAAGACTTGTTAACTATGCCTGCCTCGGTAGCTCAGTCGGATGCGTGTCTGACTGTTGATCAGGAGGACGCGAGTTCGATACCCGCCGGGGTCGCCAACATTTTTCCGTGTAGATTGATCATGAAATCTTTTCTACGGTCATTCTCTCCCTTCCGCTGATTCAAGAAAGGCAGTTGTCCGCTTCTGGCGAAAGAAAGTGTACTGCCCCCCCCCCCCCCCCACACACACAGACACAGATGACCGTTCCAAAGCGGATCTTCTGTTGCCGTTTAGTTTTGTTATGGTCTGTCTTTGAGTGTTTGTATCGCTTAATTATTTTGTTTTGGATAGCCAATTGGCCATTTTGTGGGAAAGTAACTGTCCTTTTTGGCTTTCCGCTATTGATGTCACCATTAGGGTCTGTTGTTTCATGTTTGTGTTTCTTTCCCTTATGTGTCTCTGATGGGAGCTGTGGGTTAATTGTATCGAATCCTGATCATTCCCTTCACTTCTATTTAGAGGGGTGCTCCTTACAAGGACTTGTTAACTACGCCGGCCTCGGTAGCTCAGTCGGATGCATGTCTGACTGTTGATAAGAGGACGCGGGTTCGATACCTGCCGGGGTCAGCAACATTTTTTTCCGTGGAGATTGATCATGAAATCTTTTCTACGGTCATTCTCTCCCTTCCGCTGATTCAAGAAAGGCAGTTGTCCGTTTCTGGCGAAAGAATGTGCACTGTACTGGTTAACCGCTTACGTATAAGACTGCCCAGGAAAAGTGTGGATAGGTAAACTGACCGGCTCAAAAATGGCCAAACTAGTGTTAACTGGGCCGTTCAACTCCAATATAAACAAACTTGATAATTGTAAAATTCCTATATTAAGACCACCTTTGGGACTGTTCAAAAGTGGATTTTAAGACCTCTTTTGAACAGTCCCAAAGGTGGTCTCTGACCAGAGGACACTGCATGCAGAAAACACAAAGGGAGAATAACTTCAACCTACTAAATAAGCTTTTTATAGCAGAATTAGTCTAATTTTAGGTGGTCTTAATAGCGGAATTTTACTGTATATCATGTCTGACTATCAGCTTGGTACAACACTGCTACATAGGTAAAGTTTCCTTCTTGGACCAGTTGTTCAAAACTAATGATGCCGTTAGTTAACGTATTTTTCAAACATGGACTATTTAATATCAAGGCAAATGTGCTTATGTTATTGCTGAAAAAAGAAATGTGATTTGTGATTTTGGTTTTACGACCCTTTCAAGATTATTTCACTCATATCGAGCCTATCGTTAATCAGAGGTGGGCGAAAACTGGAATACCCGAAGAAAAACCACCTGACCTTCCGTTGCAGAATTTGGCGTCTCACATGTGACCCGAGCGAGGCTCGAACCACAGCGGTGAGAGACCTAATGACCACGGAGGCCCGTAAAAGAAATGTGAGTTACACCAAAAATATGCAAAAGGACTCAATATAATGTGCTAGAATAATTAAAATTTTGAACCACTAACGAGCTCGTTAAGCTAACGATACGCTGATAAACTGGGTCCTGGTTTAAAAGGCCATATTTTAAAGAAATTTTGTTTGTTAGTTCATTACTTTATTTAGAAATCATTGTCATCATATATCAAACGTGTATATAATAAATGTATATTTGGTGACAAAATTTCTGAATAAATTAACAGATGAAATGTTGTAATATTTTTCTAATCATACCGAAAACAGATTGACGAGAACTGCATCATTGAAGCCACACTCTTATTTTATTTTTTATTTTTTTATTTTATTTTTTTTTTTTTAATAAATTTAATGAAAAAAATTGTATACCCATGCAAAAAAGTAAAACATAATCCAGAAAAGCCACACGACCGCATTTCTCCGTGTACTGTAGAGTACGAAATGGATATTCGCGGACAAGCTATTCTGTGGAAGATTCTGTTGTCATCAGTGGCTAAATACCATTAGTTTCGCTAGTCACAGACAAGTTGAAGTTTTTATATGAGCCAGCGCACGACAAAAACCTACAATAAGACATGTGCGCCCAACGAAGACTCAGATCAGCCTGCGCATCCGCGCAGTCTGATCAGAGTCTTCGCTGTGCGCTCTAAGGATAGCTAAGGACCCAATGTTCCTTCGTGCAGCATGTGCGCCCAACGAAGACTCAGATCAGCCTGCGCATCCGCGCAGTCTAATCAGAGTCTTCGTTGTGCGCTGTAAGGGTAGCTCAGGGCCCAACGCTCCTTCATGCAGCAAGAGAAGTCTCTGGTTAGACTATATGGACGCGCAGCCTGATCTGATTCTTCGCTGGGCGTTCATGTAAATTGTAGGAAATGCTGTGCCTCGGCTCATATGTTTGTTTCTCATTACCTGAAATTCCAAAACTCTTTCTTGTTA